>VZTI01003931.1:1986034-2246021 GCA_013397865.1 Struthidea cinerea | reverse complement strand
GAGGTGGGGAGGGGGGCTGTGCCAGGAGGGGGCTGCGGACGGGATCCAGGCGGGAGGGAAGGGGGCGGATCGCGTCTCCCTTCCTCCCTCCCTCCCGAGCAGGCGGTTTGACATTGCCGCCCCTCCGGAGCGGGAGGAGCTACGGCGGGAGGGCGGGGCTCCCAGGAGAAGGAGAGGGGGAGGGACCGATCCCCTCCGGTGGTGCCCGCCTAACAGGAACTCCGGTGACGGCCTGTCACGGAGCGACAGGTATTTAAAAGGGGCGGGGCCATCCTCGAGTAGCCAATCGGAGCGCACGGCAGCGCGCGCAGGGGAACGTTGCGCCCGCCGCCAGCCGTTGGGGCAGTTGACTGGCAGCAGTTTGCGCCAATCGAAGTGCGGCGCGAGAGTCACGTGCCCCTCCCCGGCGCCGTGCCAGGGCGCTGCGGTACGTGTGGGCCGGCGGGTGGTGCCGCTCCCGGCGTGCTCTGGGGCGGCGCGGCGCGGAGAATCTGGGGAGCTGTAGTCCGCGTTGCGGGGGCGCGGCGAGCCCCTGAGCGCGTGGCTGGTAACTCCGTTTGTTAGGAATGTTTCTTTGTCCCGGTGGAAACTGCGGTGGCTGCGCTGAAGGATGTGGGAGAGCTTCGCCCTCATGAAGTTGACAGGGGTAGCTAGGGGCAAGGTCAGGGAGAGCTCTGCGTGTGCCACTTGCCTCAGCTGGGAGCTCTTTTACAGCATCAGTGCATCAGTTCGGTTGGAAGAGACCTTTGAGGTCACCGAGTCCAACCTATGGCCGAACACTACCACCATGTCAATTCGACCATGGCAGTAAGAGCCACGTCCAGTCTTTCCTTAAACACCTCCAGGGATGATGACTCTACCACCTCGGTCGGGCACAGAGATCAGCAAATGGAAACCTTGGCTTTTTTGAGGGGTGGGATTGGCTGGGTTTTTTATTATTATTTTATTGTCTTTTAGGAGTGTTTCCCATTGAAATGCTATTTGGGAGCCTTGTAACTTCCTCAAATATTTTGTGAAACCTATGTTTAAAAGGCGAAAGTGAAGAAAGCTGAAGGCTTCCGAGGTTGCACAGTAAATGCTGTTTGAGTGGTGAAAAAATGCTGGCCTTTTTTCTACCCTGAGATGGCAGGGGACAGCCTGCTTTTAGAAAAAGTATGATACTGATCACAGGCAGAATAAAAGAGTACGTGGCTCTTTGCACTGGTCACATAGACAACATTTTTTGTGGCTTTTATGTAGGGCTTCAGTTTTGAAATTAAATAGCTTGGCGTTTGTTGTCTGAGGTCTGGGCATTCCCTTTGATGCACACATGTGGCTCTTCAAAGGTCCTGAAGACTTGCAGTTCAATTTCACTAATGTGGATGGGCACTATACTGGGCCTTACTTGACTAATACAATGCTAATTAATCCTGTCTGTTGTCTCTAGTTTTATTTTGTTTGGCAGAGGAAGAAAACAGTATGTGTCTTTTTATGCACAGTGGAAACTTTTCTGTTACAGTATCGCAGACTGTTTTGGGTTGGAAGGGACCTTAAAGATCATCTAGTTCCAAACCCCCTTCTATGAACAGAGGCATCTTCCACTAGACCAGGTTGCTCAGAGCCCCATCCAACTTGGCCTTGAACATTTCCAGGGATGGGGTATCCGCAAGTTCTCTGGGCAACCTGTTCCAGTGGCTCACCAACCTCACAGTAAAGAATTTCTTCCTAACATCCTGTCTAGACCTACTCCTTCTCAGTTTAAAGCAATTCCCCCTTGTCCTGTCACTACCTGCCTGTGTAAAACTCCCTCTCCAGCTCTCTTCTAGGGCCCCTTTAGGTACAGGAATGTGCTCTGAGGTCTCCCTGGAGACTTCTCCAGGCTGAAAAGCCCCAACTCTCCTAGCCTGCCTCCATAGCAGAGGTGCTGCAGCCCTCTGATGATTTCAGGGGCCCTCCTCTGGACTCATTCCAACAGGTCCATGGCACTCCTGTGCTGCAGACCCCTGAGCTGTATGCAGCCCTCCATTGAAGTTGCTCCTTTAGTGGAAAGCTCTGTTCAACAGCCTGTAGAGAATGTAACTATTTTCCTCAATCCCTGCATTAGCCAACAGCTGTGACTTGGTCGCTGTATTTGAAAGCAGAGCGCCTGTATTGTCAGGTGTGTGTATGTGGTTTGATCTGAGTGCTTTGATACACCGTTGCTCCTGAAGGACTTAATTTCACACACTCTTTTAGAATAAGGCTTAGGAAAACTTCCGGAAGATTTGGAGGTTCAGTTTTGCTGAATCTGGCTTTTAAAAGGCTACGTTTTTGTTAGGTGGGGATTTTTTGTTTGTGTTGGTTGTGGTTTGTTTGTTGTTGCTTTTTAAAATACTGTATTCTTTCTTATTCTTGTTTAAATAGGCCAATAATATGTTCAAGATAGACTAAGTTAGACATTTGCCTCTTCTCTAGTGTTGTCAGGGAGGCTTTTTTAATGAGCTGACCAACTGGCATTTCAAGTGAAGGATTTTTTTAAATTGGCTCGTGAATGCAGAGCAAGCACGAGTAGAAATTTGCAACTCTCAAATGTTTTCTAAAAGGTAGTGGCTGATTTTACTACAGGCTCCGTCCTGGTCTACTTTTCTGAATTTCCATTCTCTCAGTTGGCATCCTGTTTTTGGTAACAGCAGTTCAGGCTTAACGATGCAGCAGAGGAGCTGTTTCAAATGGCAGTGTTGTACGCTGAGAGAATACCTTTGTATTTTCTTCCCTCCCCAATCATTTTTCTAGATGTTAAGGGGCCAAAAAGGACCAATGATTCATATTAGCTGGGGAAAAAAAAGTGTATATCAGAGCTTTTTTTTATATGTAATTTACTACCAATGTTAACTTTCCCTGATTTGGAATCTGATTTATTTAAAAATTATTGCAGATCATGGTGTGGATAAGGTTATATGGTGTTTACTTTAAATTTCAGTGCTGTAACTTTTACTTGCAGCAGGGAGGTTATATCATTTTGACTGTACTGTCAGAGTTAGATCAGACAATTTTTTTTGGCATAGACAAGCCCAGGCAATGTGATTTATTTGAATGCTGATTAATGGTAAAGTGTTTCTTTGTCACTGGTAACAAATGATATTGTTGCCTATTCATTTTCAAACTGTTCAAAAGGCTGTACTCTTGAATATCTCAGAGCAGTTCTGGTAAAAGCTTTTATTAATGTTTCTGTAAATATATTGTTTGAATTGAAATAAGGCTTAATAGTTTTATGATAAAATTGGTCAAACAAAGGCACACAGATGGAAATTAAGAGACCCCTACAGATAGATGGAAGAACTCAGTGGGTTTGGTACTATACTGCCATGACAGCAATGGAAAATACATTTCTGTAGAGGAGATGCAAAATGTGCCTGCTGGAAACTGCGTTCAACCCACACTAGTAGGTTGATAGGGAAAGATATTTTCCATTTCTCTCTTTTTATTTTATGTTATTTTTACTTCGTCCCCATCCTCTTATGGTCTTTGATTTGTTTCAAGGTAATTTGGTTTGATTTGTTCCACTGTGTGTGGTGGTGCATTCTTTGAACACAAAACTCTGAAAAAATGTCCACATTAGTGACTGAGGAGTTGACTTTGCATAGTGATTATGAACAGTTTTGTGTGTAGAAAATCAGTTTCCTCTTCTGAGCATGTAAAATAATGGCCAAATGCCTTAAGGAAAGAAAAAAATCTTTCATTTCCAAGCTTCCTTAATAATGGAATTATTCAGGGGATAATGCCAAATGCAGAATTCATATTATGGTTGTACAAGCTAGAAAATCTTGAAAGCTGTGGAGCTGCATGTAGGAAAATGTCAAATGAGAGCTCCTCATTCCTCAACAGAGCTACCATGTGTCAGTACTGCTGAAAGAATGGCAAGCAAAGTTGCTGCAGAAAAAACTGCAGGTGGACACATCCAGGAAATTACTTATTAATCAGAAGTACAAACTCATGGTTCGTATTTCTCACCTAACTTCATTAGCAGCGATTCAGTGGTGTTTATTAACAGGAATAGATACCTTAGTTTAGAAAGCTATTTGAAGAGCAGTTCAGGTTTGAAGTGAATAAACAAGTCTCTTGAACAGTCTTTCCAACTTTGTGCTCCTGCAGCTGAACAAGTTTTTAAGCTTGGTATTAAGATATTTTGAGGATGGCTTTAGAAATTACTGGTACAATACTTCCTGAACTGAAGAATATTAAAGTAGCACAGTCGAGCATAGTTTGATGTGGTGGAGGATGCTTCATTTCAGCTATGTGCTCAGATGGTCATTGTTTAAAAAGGTTCAAATGAGAGAAAATATAGCACAATTTCCTGAAATTATCTTTGGGAACCTGAAGTTTAATACACTTAAAAAAATCACCATCTATCAGCCTCCACATAGACAAAAATGACATGAGTTTACTGTAATTGTAAAATGGGTTTAATTTAACAGCTGCGACCCTTTGTGGCTATGTGTAAATCACTTAGGCAGTGCTACAAGATGGTCTGCAAAGAGTTTTGCACCTGTGTAACTATAATGAGGTTTATAATTGATTTGAGTAGAAATTGCACAACTGGTGTGTTTAGACAAGGCCTTCATGTGGCATTTAATTCAATAACAGGAGAAACTCAAACCTTACAGCGTTCTATTGGTGATTCCCCCTCTTCCTTTCCAATAGTTTAAATGTGTTGATGTTGCTCCTCTGCTTCTTCTGTCTTAATTATCCTGATTAATTTGCCTTTTGCATGACCTGTACAGTGGTAAGAATCACTCCAGTCTGTGTGCACTGACTTGCTTTTTGCTCTCCCTTGCCAACCTTGGCGTAGTCTTTTGCATCAACCTGCCTTTGCTTGTTGTGAAAAAACGGGGCTTTTCCATCTGCCAGGCTGGTGCCAGCCCTGCTAAATCTTCGTCCCTTGTTAAAAAAACTGAGGGAGAGGCACACACTGGGCCTTTCTTTAAATAAATAAAAAAATGCCGTACTCGATGTTCTACATGTGTATTTTCTCACCCACATACCTAAGTGCTGTGCAACATTTAAAACCTTTGGACCTCTGAAGTACCTGTCTCGAAACATGTTTTGTCATCTGTAGTGTTTGCAAGCACCTTAACCAGAATTTGGTTGTTCTTGGCAAATGCTGCACTCAAGTGTTTTTGCAAAATTTTCATTTTATTTCTTCTGGTAAGATGGAAAGTACAGCCTTGGGGATGATCAACAAAACAAAAATTAAGTTTTAAAAAAGGCCACTTTCTTCAGGGACATCACTAAATGGCCCATCTGAAGAGTGATGTTTAACATGTAGATGCTAGGTACCTAGAGATAGATAGTGGGTCTTACTAAAATGTTTTGTTGGAGCAGCAAAGCTGCTCAGGGAACCAGCTGGAGGGTAAAGCCAACCTCCGGGAAGTGGAGTGAAAGCTATATTCATTTTAAGGATATGAGATCTCTCACTGCTTAGTTACAATTAAGGTGAATTTTGTTGATGTGAGAGGGGAGAGCAGAATATAAGAAAGAGGCATTCTGCTGTTTGCTGTAACACCAGCTACTGTTACAGCATCATGAAAAGATGTGTGGAAACTGCAAAGGGGCAGAGAGGAAACAAAATTATTTTTATGTTGTTTAAAGCCTGTTGAAATCAGTGGGAGTTTTTCTTGGTAGGATGTTGATCATCCTTGAATTGAATTTTTCTTCATTGCCTCCCTCACCAGAACATTCCATGTAGATTCTGGTAGCAATTGAATGTCGGGGAAGAAGATTTTATTTGCACGTTGTCTGTAAACTGTTGCCATAATTAATAAAAGCTTAACTATTCTGATTTTAGTTTGGCTGATAAATTTGAGCAAGTTGTTTAAGTTGGAAAATTCTTCTGCAATATGGAAGAATACTTCAGTGCATTAACTAATTCAGTAGGTAAAAAAAAAGAAGATTGTGTAGTAAAATATCAGCAAAGAATTCCCCATACCTGGAAATTCCACTGTAAGTATTGCGCAGTATTTTTCCATAATTGAGTTTATAGTCTAAATGTGCGCAGCCTTGAGGAAAGAGAATTTTACAAAAGATTGTTTCTAGTGCTTTTCTCTTGCTAGCAATTCGGACTAATTGTCTCCTTGCTGTTTTCTAGACTACTTGTAGGTGTTTTTCTGGTCAACTCCTGCATTAATAACTGCATTAGAATTGCAAAAGAATTTAAGTCACATTGTTGTGGAATAAATTGTGCCAAAATACACTATGCAATACAGAACAGGAGCTTATGGGTGCTTTGGGATGCTGTAATTTCAAACCATCCTTGCACGTAGATCTGATGTGAGGACTCCATCATTGTCAAGAAGAGAACTCAGCAATGACTACTTTGAGTTTATATGACTTGCATTTTTTTGGCTTCTGCAGTGGCATCAAATGATTAGAGGCTTCAGAAGTGAAAAACTGATTTATTGAGGTAAAGTTACTATGAGGTTTTTACTGCTTTCTGTCCACATATGAACTGCAACAGCATGTTCTATGATATATAATCTGTACATCTTCAGTTCTTACCCCAGCAATCTCTTTTTGTGAATGACTGTAGTGCCTGAATCCCAGATCTGTTGTTATCCAGTCGAATTTCTGGATTGGGGTTCTTTTTTTTTTCCTTATCATATGTGTTTTGAAACAATGAATCTTAGTGTTTAAAATCCTGTCCTGAGGAAAAGGACCCCACAGTAATTAATCTAATCCTTACTGCTAAACTCACTTCTTATGCTTTCCTCTTTTAAATATTTGTTCCACTTTATACGTCTTAGAACATTGTAATCCCTATTGATACTCTATGCCATTTACTGATACATCCTCCCAGTTTATTACTGATACATGCTCCCAGACATAAAAATCATAGTTAGTATTTCAAATTAATTTCTTTAAAATGAATTTCTAATTGCTAAAGGAAAGCAGCCACATAAAAATGACACAAAAATAAAGATCTTATTTGACTATAGCAGAAGTGCTGATGTAAAAACAGGACCAGAGGACAGACACTTCTGCCGAAGCAGCCAAGCCTGTTCAAGGCAGGGCGCATTGGACAGGCTATTCAACCATTTCATTCTCCCTCTTTGGCGTGGCAATCAGCAAGTAATACAACCTCAATGTAACAAGCCATGTCATAACCTTTAAAAGCCTCCATGTTGTTTTCTGGTGTGAATTCTGTCCTCTAAAATTTTTTTCCTAGTTTTTCCTCTTGTGCTGTCTGTATTTCTGCATTTAGAGACACTTGGGAGGGAGCAGGGGTTTGCATGAAGTTGTCTTAAACACAAAGATACAAAATTGCCTTAAAAATGCTGATGTAATAACTCTACTGCCCTGACACATGCCTACAGCCTCCCTGGCCTCTTGCTTCTTTCACCTTGTTTGATGTTGTGCTTCATTTTTACGTGGAGCCGGTGTTGCTTGAGATCATCCAAAGTTGCCATCCAAAATATATACCATCCACCGGTGTAATAATGCTAATCTCAATATTTCTCCTTTCTGAGCTAGAACAGGTGCACTTTGGTTTCGCACAAAGGACTTCATTCAGTATTGCTTTAGCTTCTTTGTGCCATGGATTTTGTGCCAAATTATTGACCTTCATAATTATAAGGGTGAGAGATTGGACAAATCTTCCAACTGTTCCCTACACAGATGCCTAAACGACCATTATGTACAGTATTCAAGATTCACCCTGGGAGCCTTTCCATCTCACACAGGCACTGTTAAGGGGAGTAGAGGTGGAAGGCTGGACACACTAGGACAGCACCAGCATCCAAGCTGTATGGCAGCTTCCATGCTTGCTCTCATCCTCTGCCATCTAACAGGCCCATCTAACACAATGTCATAAAGGCCTTATCAATGTCGCTGTTGTACTGAGAACGGCGAGAAATCACGACACGGAAGTTCAGATCTGGGTAGAATCTAGCAAGCTAGGGTCCCATTTATTGATTAAAGACCACTTAAATAACTTGGTTCGCAAAGATGACAGGAAGCTATTGGTTCTTCGAACAGCCACCCCTTGTCCTATTGGCTAAAGCTCACAACACCTATTTCAAAATATTATTTCAATGTGTACCATAACAACTCTGAAAAAGAGACTCCACGTGCACAGATAAAACCCAGTTTACAAAAAACCTGTAGCAGTGTTTATCACAGCTTTCATTAGCAATACAGAGCTCTCACAGAATGCTGCAGAAAGCTTGAAAATTTCTCCGCCAAAGCTTTTCAGCGTCTACATATCAACTTTAATTTGAGAGAGATGTATTTTGTGAGTGTAGTTTCAGGCTTTCAAGTGCTTGCTATGAAGTTAGTGCTTCATGGGCTGCAGGGGTATCTGTCATGGAGCACTTCTTCCCCTTCCTTCTCCTTGGACCTTGGTGTTCCCTCTCTTGTTTCTAACTCTTTTCTAACTCTTCGTCCTCCTCTCTCTAGCTGATGTCTTCTTGTATTTCTTGGATGTGTTTCAACTTGGCTGTTGGGGTCAGCCTTGACCTGCAGTGGATCCATTGTAAAGCTGCCTGGAACCATTAGTGTCTGGCATAGGGCAGTCCCTGACCTCTTCCCGCCGGTTTCCAAGTCCACATGGGCAAGCTGAATAGGGAATGTGACCAAGCTATCTGCATCATGATATCTTTTTGCTGGTTACCAGGATTTTTTACTTTCCTCAAGGGTCTTTTTGTTACATACTATTCTTGTTTAGACAATGTCATGTATTGAATATTATGTTTGGAGACTATATGTATTTATGGTGTCGCACAACTTTTGAGAGGATCCTGTTTCTTAATATTGAGAATAAATCCAGGAATTTCTAAGGTGATGGGCCTCTTTTTAGAGAAAATACCCCCATTATCTTGACTTACAAGGTTCTTTAATTTGCTGAATAGGTGCTACCTACATCTCCTTCATGTGACTTCCATTTGAAACAGAGATACACTTCATGATTTTTATTGCAGGCAGATGGTAAGATTTGTGTGGAAATCCTAGGCAATTTTTATTGGGCTGTTAATTACTGACATTTGAGTTATTAGTATTGAATTATGCTAATATTTTCTTATTTCTGCAACAATTATCCTTCTTCTGGAGAGAAACGTGACTTGTATTTGTGATTTTCTTGTTTTCTTCATTAACTCATTATGTTAGGTAACAACAAGGAGAAGACCGTGTTCAAATGCTCCTTCAAAAGCAATAGAATATTTCTGCCAGGCTTGGAAAAAATGCAGTGTCTTTTCACTGCAGTCCCACCACCCTACTGTGACTGTAGCTTAATGTGCACTGTCCTAACCTGGACTGTCAAGTAAAAGTTGTACGTGGTTTCTTCTAATGTGATGGGAGAAAATTTTTATGAATACAGTCAGCACTGGTTCTCAGAGCTAGAAACTAGAAAGGCTGTGAATATTAAGTACAAAGACCGACCATCTTTTACTTAATTCTCTATTTTATTTGAGGATGGAGATCCTAGCTTCTGGAGATCAGCCAGGTCCTCCAGGGTATTATAAGCCCTGTCTGTCAGCTTATATATAATACAATTATAATACAATATACTTATATAATACAATTTTGTTTTGGAGTCCTATAGAGACTCCTAAAAATTCAGAAATGCAAGGTCAAACCCTGAGTGCTTTTAGGTGTACAAACCTGACTCATATAAATTTGTGATTGCAAAAAATTTTCTCTCTCTCTCTTATATATTTGAACAATCTAAAGAATGACAGATCCTCAGTAGGATGAAAAAATGAAATATCAATATTTTAGTTCCTCTGCCTCCATAGGGTACTATTATCCTTTTACTCATGCACCCAACATTATGGCACCTCGTTTCTTGATAAGGAAGCAGGAATAATCAGCTTCCTAAGCACTAGTGCAAGGTAGGTCTGTAAGAAATGCTTATGCTAAAGGATGAGAAATATAATCATGGCTTTCCACCCATCCGTGCTTGAGAAATGAATACCTCTCAATGCAGGTTTTTAATTTGGTAATTAGATATTCTTGTGCTTGATCTTAAGTTCATTTTGGAAGTAGTACTCTTGTAATTTCTAACCATCACTTTTTATTAACTCTTGGGAATCCACGCTTTTGTGTATTGGGAGATGAAGTGTAATCAGATTCCATCTCACTAAAGCACTGCTGTGTAAACCACTTCACCTCCTGTTTAACTGAGAAACTGAACATGGAGAGGCTTTATGTTAACAAGGAAAAGATGAATATTTAAATTGGCCAGAATGGTATTATGGCTCTTCTGAGCCTCTTGGTACATAGTTACTGGCATTGCCTCTTTGCCTATGCTTATGTCATCCTTATTTTCAGGCATCTGCAAGGACTGGGAAATGCTCTGGAGTTATAAATAATACACTGGTAGCAGAGTTGGGACGGTAAGTGCTCAAAACAAGCTCATCAATGTATGTATGTCGTGAGCAAACAAACACTGCGTTTCTACCCACGTATCTAGTCAACTCTGAATTTTTTGAACAATGCAGTTTCTGAGGCCTAACTTACCTGTGGCAGAACCTTTTCCCACTGGAGGGATATAGTCGCTGTCACAGCTCTCTGCTGTAATAGTTCTTTTGGTAACAACGCTGTTTACAGTTTTCAGTGTGGTCAGTGGACCCTCGTAATGGCTGCTTCTGAGGAGTTTACCAAGAGCCTACTTCCAATGACCTTAGATTGACTGGAGAAACTGCTCTTCATTGGAAAATGAAAATTGAAAAGAATTGAAGAGTTATTCTGTTGCAATGTTTATGTTCTTGGTCTAGTGCAGGGTATCTTACTGTGAACAAGGAGCTACCCAAGTCATGTCTGCTGATGAATAGAATTTACACATAGAGTAAAAGAACTGAAGGGATGTGGTAGTGTATTTCACCTTTTAGACTCTGTTTTAAATGTCTGTCCTGAAACCTAATAAGATCTAGGTTTCTTAGGGCTCTGAAGAAGAGTAGTGCAGATTGGCAGATGTTTCAATCTGATGGGAGATGAAATTCTATTCTTAAACCATTAATACTAAATAGACCTAAATTTCCTGCACTTCAGCTGTGTTGCAAGAGAATTGATTGTGGTATCTGAGACGGAAAAGAAAAAAACTATGATGGTAGTTGTGGAAGATTTTACTTCAGTTTTAGAGAAATGTAAAAAATGGTTTTAAACCAGAACTTTTATCCTATGCCTGTGGTGTAGGGAAAAGAAAAATACCTGTGCCTTAAGGAGCGCATATGAAATCATAATTAGCAGGAGCATTCTTGGTGCTTAGCTACATGGTTAATCTAAGAACTTGCCTACAGTAACAGAGTTAAGCATTTCTTGCTGTGAGTTTTCAAATTCTTTTGAAGATAGAGTTGCTTGGGTTCTGATTGTACTGAATCCATGACAAAAGAACTGGGACTATGAGATGAGAAAAATCGGTAGATTTTCCTGCAAGGATTTTTATCTAGGTGGAGTGGAGCGTTGCCAGAGCACACTTATGGTGATGTATCTGTTGGACTTGTGTCTTTCATGTCATGTCCTTCCTAGAAGCCAGGAAGATGCTGCTGCTACTGACTATTAGTCAGGATCACAGTGATAGCCTCTTGCAGAAGAACTTTGGTTTAGTTATTGGATCAAGAAACCATCTTTCTTGGCAGTTTTCTAGGTATATTTTTCAAATATCTTTTTTTTTCCCTCTAGGATAGTTAACATGAGCTTTGAAAATAAACTTGCTGTGCTTCCTCTGGAGATCAGGATGTCTTGGACATTTGTGTTTTGGTTATTTATCTGGGTATAACAAAGAGGCAGATGTGAGGATTCTCTCTAGAAATGGATAAGGTGAGGATAACTGCGGATTTTGGGTGATAGGGAAAAGTTGCTGGTGAGTTGGGAATATTTTTATAAGATCTATTTTTATAAAATCTGTTTTGGCATGTTTTATTTGAAGACTGTAATTTTAAAGTTGTTAAAATGTGTAATTCTTAAGTGCAGCACTTAAGCTTGTATTTCTCTTTAAGCACATGAATAACCCCATTGAAGTACGCAGAGCTAATCTTATGCTGAGGTATTTTGCTGAATCGTGTCCCTGGAGAATTTGATACATGCAAAGAAAAACGTATCTAAATATATGACCATTGTTCCCAGCTTTGGTAGGAATATTTCTGCTTTCTCTATGTACTTCTTATTATAAGTTTCCCTTGAATGCAGTTTGAATACAATTCTGCTGTTCAACAATCCACATGGAAGAAATATGCCATAAATACCTTGCCCTTCTCTCCCTCCTTCCCTCCCACCCCCAAAGTTGCATTTGGCAAGTATATCATGCTATATATTGATGTTACTCTTTTATAAGGAATTTATAAAATTTTGGACAGTAATAGCATACTTTTGTGCACTGTTCCATAATCACAGAGAAAGTGCAAGACCACTTACTCTCTTACTCCAATCCAATACAATATAGATCAATATGCTCAAGAAACTCTATTATCACTCTAGAAACAGGATTAAACCACCATTGTCAGTAAGAGTTATTCGTAATTTGTTTAGGAAGAATCAGCCCACAGAAGTGGATCTCAAATTTTTATTTTTGGTGACTGGGGTGTATATGCTCTCAAGAAGGTGCATGGGATGTATCCTGAGGAAGGTGAGTTTGTGAGGAACCCAAGGTTACTCAAGGCTCATCAAACTGTAATGAAGGGTAGCTGATAGGCATAGGCAGTGCACAGCCCAGTTATTACTCTTTCTATCCAATAGGAAACTCTGTATGGTTCCAGGATATGACCCTTCTAGTCCCTGTGGAGACAAGGAAACAGCAGCTGGGTCTGTGTATCACAGCTCTCTGCTGTAGTAGTTGAGTAACTGGGGTCATGCAGAGCAGTGTCTGCTAACATTTCCATGGGAGGATTTGAAATTGAATTCCCAGGAATTTTTCAGACTGCACTCCCTTTTGGGACAGGGATCAATAACTGAGACTCCCTGTTCAGTCTGTTTTCCTTGGGGTTGTAGGTAGCCAGAAATGCATGGCAGAGTAGCTCTCTCATAAATGTCTGTAGGTGGAGCTCCAGGTGACAATGTTAAATTTGGGTACTTTGGTAAATATCCCAAGTGAGGCTGGAAAGACTCCAGGCCACTGTGTCATTTCAGGAATTCTTACTGATGTGATCAGTCACTGGTGTGATTGCTCTAACTCGACCAGCTCAAATTGGGCTTAAATACCTGTTGCATACCCTTTGTTTACCTGTGTGTCTTTGCTGTCTCACTTTGCTCTGGGCATACACAGCAAGTTATGTTGGACCATGATCAGATGTCAGTTTGTCAGAGTCATGCTTTAGAAGCGTAAGTATGATACAGTACTTGTGAAATGGTGCTTAATTCTAAATAATTGATTTTATTTTGTTGCATTTTTAGAATCATTAGTGGACTTGTCAGACTTTTCAACCTTATTATCTCCTAGAATAATGAAGGACAGAGTTTTCAAAAGATGCTGTTTTTCTTTTTATTGGTTAAAAAAAAAAAATTGGTCATCTTCATTTATTGTATGAATCATGGAATCTAGAGTTGGGAAAGACTTACTACTTTATGTAGCCCATTGCGTTCCCCAGCCAAATGGTTTTCTACTGTAAACTTTTTCAGTGCTTTGGGCAATTTAGTTTTAAATATCTCTGCAAATAACAGGATTTTCATTGCTTCTCTAGGTAAGTTATTGAACGTCTTATTTTTTTTTTCCCAAACGATTTCATTATATTTTACTTTATATTTAGCATACATATATAGATAGCTAGATGGATATAGATATCTTTTAAAAGTCAGAAATTTGTTACCAGGTATTTTCTGGGACAGATAGAGAGAAAAAAAAAGTTTTTTCCAGTCCAATGCTGTAGAGTCTCAATGCTGTAGCAAATGTTGAGGTTTTACGATTATGTTTTTGTATCTATTTTGTCGCAGTAAGGGTCCCCTGAAGAGTGAGAGGATATACTATTGAAAGAAGTTCTTTCAAATTCATCCTGACTTAAAAAAAAGGGTCGCCTATTACCATGACTACTTATCACAGCCATTTAGTGTACTGCTAATTGCAATGACAGGTAAGCAAAATGAGATTTGTAAATTGTATCTCTATATTTTAAATTCATGGCTACATCCTTGCTACTGTTCTTAGTAATTCTTGCTGTCTGGCACTGCAGATCTCTGTAGGCATTCGTTCTGAACTAACACTGTTATTGTTGAAACAAATTGCACCGGTCTTCTTCTTTTAATCTCTCTAAAAGATTAAAGATCAAGTAAGGAAAAACATTATAGAAGCACAAAAAGCTAGCGTTCACTTTCATTTTGTTTCACCTTTAATCAAACTGTAAGTGCTCCTGCTAGAAGTGTTTTTGCACATCTATTTGTTCAGAAATATAATGATTTGTCACCTCTTTGGGACAACTTATGTGATAACAATGACTTAGTGTGTGAGACTGTACAACAAGGAGATGATTAATAGGAGTTTCAGAACAGAAAAGAGGTCAGTTTAAGAAAATAAGCCTAAAAATATAGCTTGCTAATATAATTCATATAAAAATGAAGATTGCATTCTCTAATTTAAAATTCATATATATCTTTAATATTTAAAGTTTTTAAATAATATTTTTATTCATTTTCTGAGCAGCTGGAATCCAAATAGATAAAGATCTTCCAATATTTTTATTCTTGGTAATAGAATCATTCATGGTTACAATTTGGCAGGCTTAAGTTCCTTAATAAATTGTATCTCAACGAAATCACATGATTGACTACATAGCTGTAGATCAGTTCATGACCAAAAAAGGATTTGAAACTCCTATTGCCTTCATCCCTCTATTTCATACATCAAACTTCTGATATTTTCCCTCAGAAATGATAAATTTCTTAAGAAGCAGATCTGCTGCCCTCCCTTCCCAAAAATATTGTTGGGACTTACGTGCATGCTAAAATGTTTGAAGTACTTACTGAATTTTAAATAAGTTGTATTTGACTTTTGTATACATTCTTTTCCAAGGATTTTAGCTTTATACGTAGGATACCTGTAGAGACATTTTGCTCAAAATAAAACCAAAAATGAGGTAGAAATAAATGCATAAGGAAGTAGTGCTCCCATCTGAGGAGGCTTTTGCTACCTTTGGTTGTGTAAATTGCTGACCAAAGTAAGAAAATGAGCAAGCTTTTTGCCCAGGAAGTTAAAAATAGAAATCTTCACAATCTGTGCATTCCTGCAAGGAACCTTTTGGACTGGAATCAGTTTCTGATCAGTTTCTGGGTGAGAAATCTTCCCACCAAAGCTTCAGATGAAACTGAAGAAACATAATGTATTTAATTGATTGGGAATTTACTGAATAACCAGCACTGGTGAGAACTCAAACCATCCTGAGTAAATGTGATTAGATGCTAAAAAATTACTAAATTTTCATTAATCAGACTTTATGTCCAAATGCAATTTCCAGAAAGTAAAATCTTATTTCCTTTACAAATTTGTCTTTGTCTCTTTACTGCTCTTATCCTGAGCAATTTTTAATTTTCAAAGCTGATGAATATCTGCAGTCATCTCTCCTATCATACATCTACGCTCCAGTCTAGCAATGCAGCCATAGCTCCTCAGGATACACCTGAGCTGGCTTTAGAACTGTTCCTGTGGGTACCCAGCATAATGTAGCTAGACAGGGGCCTGGAGTTTCATTTAGGCAGTTTGGTGTGTTTAGGCTTTAACAGTCTGTACTGCGACTCGTCCTGCCTCGGGATGGACTTTTGTCAGTCACTAAATAGGTTAGTTAGCTCGTCTTGGATATGTACATCCAAGCTACCCTGCCTAGTGTCAAACCAGCATATTCTTTATTCCACTGTAAGTTGCATACAGTAAAGAAAGGTCAGTGTTTTCAGACTCCTGTGGAGGGAATAAAGGGATTTGCAACATCTAAGTGGTCTGCAGTAGCTTCAAACTGAAAAAAATACAATACGGGAGTTACATCATTGCCTTGAGTGTTTATAATATTTGATTTCTCTCCCCAGTAGATGCATAAATGACCAAACTCTGACAAGAGTAATGGATTTGAACAAATCAACCTTAACAGAGAATATTACAGTCTAGAGTATTCAGCCCAATCCTCATGTCATTTAGCATAAAAGCAGTCAAGCAAACCAATGCCAATTTCTTGTATCACTCCCACCCTCCTTAGATTATTTGTCTGGATTTATTTTTACAAGTTGCCATTTTATAGTGTATTTCTGTTACTAGGGATAGAAATATATTTACTTTAAAGCAGGATGTAACAATATTGCAGTGTGTTGCCCTTTGTTCAATACCATATTTTACTGTTTTTTTTCTTAGTAGTAGTAATGGTAATAACACTTATAGTACCCCACGTACTGAAAAGAGCTTTTCTGCCAACAACTCAATATCTTGTGTAGACTAGCTAGATATTTTATCTCCCTTTTAGAAATAATCTGAGACAGAAGATCTTTAACAACTAGCCTTTGGAAAGTGTTCATAATTGTCTCTCGCTGAATTCTTGTGTGTATAACTCTAATTTCCAAAGGTTCCTGGCCTTGTCTGTTACCTTCAAAAAGAGAGGAACCAAGAAGGATAATTGACAGTGTGTCTGCAATTGAGTAAGATGGTGTTTCCTCTTTTGTGCACTCCTTCCTTCAGTCTCCAGTGCATGCACTCCACCCATCTTACAGCCGCAGACTGTTGCTGTGATTCAGCCCATGTTCGGAGCGAGGGGGCTGGAGTGGGTCGACTTCCCCTTATCCGACTCTATCCCAGAGGACGAATCAAAAGACAGCTCTGGACCACAGCAGCATCCACACCACAGAGCCTCTGACCCTGTGGCTGGCTCGCATGGTCTGAAATAATTTTTAGAGATAATTTTTATAAGTTAGTATAACTTTGTTTCTCACCTGAGATGTCTCTATTGGTCTCCTGTCATGTGTCGTCAACCTCCTGACTGGTTGGCCCTGCTGTATCCTCCTCTCACTGTACCCCCATAAATCCCAGAGCCGAGACAAAGAACCCCGAGATTCTCTCAGCATCAGCTCCCCTTCAAGATCTATCTCCCTGCCCTTAGAGACAGAGAAATAAACTTGGAAAAGTAGCACCGAGACTCCACTCTTTCATCTTTGTCCTCGCTGCGGTTTATGAACTGCTTGGGGCGGACGGCTGCCGGCCGGGGAAACTGAGGCACGCAGTTCCCCAAACAGGGCACGCCGTACCGTGCGGGCAACAACCCCCACCAGCCGCAGGCCGAGCCCTCAGGGGGAGGCAGCGTGGCAGCAGACCCACTGCTGCAGAGCTCAGCTGGCAAACCTCAGTCTCTGGAGGCTCTAGAGTCTCTAGTCACACTACTTTTCCTTCTCACTTTCTGTCCATCAATCATCTTAATATTCCTGCATATTATCTGCTGATTTATCCATGCATTCCCTTTATTTGTAGTCCCTTCCTACCATTCTTCTGTTCTTACATTCCTGTGCTTTCAAGTGGCTGAAGAATGTTAGTGGTATAATTGCCATGAATTTACCCATCCAAAAGAATGTTAAAATTAAGAACAGTGTTCCAACATATGTTACACCCCACACTTGCTACCACCATCTTTTGGATGCAGGAGTTCACATTTGATTCTGCTTGCCTTCCCTCCTACAATTACATTTCCTACACACACACACACACATCTGTTTTCCTTTCTCCAATCAGTAGTAAAATTTAGCTGCTTAAATAAAACTGCTGGTATATTTGGGGGTCTGTAGATGTAACATTCAAAATGAAAATATCATCAATTTTATCTGTTTATGGTAAATTTTGTAGAAGAACCTGCCATGAGAGTATTTCTAGTCCAGGAAAAGGGCGGAAGACAGCA
Organism: Struthidea cinerea; assembly: GCA_013397865.1. NCBI lineage: Eukaryota > Metazoa > Chordata > Aves > Passeriformes > Corcoracidae > Struthidea > Struthidea cinerea. The sequence continues at coordinate 2,228,226 of VZTI01003931.1, read as the reverse complement.
TGAAATGCTGTCCTGTGGGACTTTGTGGTCCCTGTACTTGTATTATTTTACAGTGTTGGGCTGATGACTTTGATATGTTATATTTAATATGCATTAAAAGTTTCTTGTACTTTTAGGATTTTTGCACATGCTGCTTCTATATCAATATATTATGTAGGATACCATATGAGGGGTTTTATCACTGAGGTTTTATCAAAACTGGGCAGAAAATAAAATTGGATAATCCTATTTTTCATTTGGGGGGATTTCTTTTTTTTAATAGTTCACCTCTTCCAGTGTTGGTTTAAGCAAAAAAAACCTCTGATCTGAAATGGACTTTTGAACAAAGGTCTAATTTAAAACTAGATAGAAATGGGCAACATTTTTTCCTGTTCTGCATTTTGTGCATTCCAGCAAAGTGTGCCAGTACATGTTGATAATTATTTACAGTAGTATCCAAATAAATTTCTGTTTCCCCCAAAATGTTTTCCATCTTGAAAATATAGTCTTCCAGTAACAATTTTATGGTTAAAGTTGTAAAACATTTTTTTATTAAAAGCTTTTAATGTTGATGTTCGTAAAGGAAAACTTTTCTCTTTTAAATTATGAAGTGTGTTGTGTAGTCAAAAAAGGTGCTTGGAAAGGACTCAAGTTTAACTGCTCAAGCTGGTTTTTGGGAGGATGGAAACTGAAAAGAAATTGTTTTAATTTTTACAGCAAGAAAGCCTTTGCTTTTGGTAAACCCTATAGAAATGTCTTGTCAGGAGATTCAATACTCTTGACTAGCGTGAGAAAGCATTGCAGTTATTATTAAGTAGGCAGATCTTTCCCTATTAGATTGTGTTCAATGCACTGGAGTTGCTAGAAATGCTTGAACATCAATTAAGAAGAAATGTTTCTTAAATCTTATAAGACCAAACTGCTCTTTTTGGCAGAACTGTACCCCTGGGAAGCAAGGGAAGAGAATAGGGCAGAGAGGCTTGCTCTTTTTAAGATGTCATATTTGCGTCCTTAAATCTGCAAAGAAATGAGGTCTCTGAGCACATCCAATGGTTTGATACTGCTGAAAGGAGGATTTCAGGTTCTGTTATCCTCTGCTTCCTCTTCCACTCTCCCTTAGTTCTGCCCCAAGGTCCAACTTCTTTTTTTACAGCCACTGTTACTTGTTCAACCACTCATGAGTGGATTCAGCTCATTAAGTAAGCAGAAAACAGGGTGGTTTTTTGCTGAACTAAGCAGGCTTTTGCAATTTTACTTGTTATGTTTGTCATGGAAAAATGTGTACAAATACATAACAAACAAGCAATCACAATCCTGAAAAACATATGGTATTTCAGAATTCGGAAGGATTACTTGTGTGCTTAAGCCATTATGAGTTCAAAACCCGAGAATGAAACAATTTATCTTTTCTGATGGAAAATAGCATCAGAATACTTTTATACCACAACCACAGAATTTCTGCAGTCGCTATCACCCCAGAGTAATCGAGAAGCAGGGTCGTTTTTTTTCATTTAAAGGTCTGCATGTATGCTAGGATTTCACAAACACTGACTAAGTCAGGGTTAAATTGGCTTCCTCTTCAGTTTTAAAACTGGCAAACTTTCCTCCTCTTAACCTCTCTGATTTTAGCCTCTTGTGCTTTCCAGAAAGTTTGGAGACAAATTGCATTCTTTACATTTTTGTAAATGCAACCCCTTTCCCACTTTTGTTGGTTTGTTCAGTGCTCTGAAATAAGCAGGTTATGTTTCCTTTCTATTGAAAATGATGGTGTAATGGGCAAAACATCAGGAATTATTAACAAAAATGCTAAAGTCTTCATTCCATAACAGAAAAAATTAAAGGTGCCAAACTAAGCTCTTCTACAGCTTTTTAGGTTTTCTGCCCCTTTAACAACTCTGAATGTTTTCTCAGACCATAATTAATGAAAATAATGTAATGTCTTTGGCTTTTGGTGCAAAGTATCTTTTTCTTTTGTTCTTTTAAGTGAGGAGAAAGCACCAGATGAATCTTGATTTTTGAAACACGTTTTCTACCTAATGAACATGTAGTACTTTATTTCTGCAAGTATCCTAAGACTTCAATAAAATGGGTTCTGAAAATAGTTAGCCTTCCAAAAGGCCAAAATTAGACATAACATCCTTGTAAGTGTATGTGTTCAAGAGCAGGATATTTTAAGACCTGCATTTTAATCTAAACATGTGTTTGCTGTCAGCTGCAAAGGTTAGGCCTTCACAGATTGTTCTCTGCACAAGGAAAAGCTGTGAGTTGGTTTTTTTGAGGCATAATGTGGGTGCTTTTACCTTTACTTACTGACAGTGGTGAAGACAAAAGAAATTGAGCCAATGGTTCAGCATATTTTAGCCTGCTTCCAGCCTTTTTTTCTCCCTCTGGGTGTAGATATGCTCTCTGAACAGCAATAACTACAGCCCACCTACAGTGCTAAGATGCTCATTACTGCACATGTCATGAGAGGGACTCGTAAAACTACCTCTTTGGAAGGAAAAACTGTTTATGGTGCCCAGCATTAAAATTTAAATGCCTATTCTTATATTACCCTTCTTGAGGAAACCTTGTATGAGGGAATGAAGTTTTATGTACACCCTGAATATGAGTATCTGTAATAGCAATTGTTCTATAGACAGAAAAAAATCACAGAAGGAAGTCTAGATGCACAATAGAAGGGTGAGAATGATAAATTAGCTGAATTTACAGCAAAGGAATTGTTGCACAATTTGGCTCAAATATTAGTAATACTGTAGAACTACATAGTTCCTTCCACTCTGGAAATAGGATATTGAACAAAAAGCAGAAAGGTCAGTAATGCTATTTGTCCCATTGCCTTTCTGATACAATACAAGAACTAGGTTAGTTATGAGTTGTCAACCATAGATTGCATAGATTACAGAAATAGAAAAAAACAAGAGCAGAGTTATGAGGGATTTTTTTGTGTTTGTTTTGCCTCCAGCAGTTGAACTTGGAATGAAAAAAAAGAAGTACTCTCTTGACGCGTGAGTAGTTTACAGATCTTTAATTATAAATCTTAACTTTGGCCTAAATGCCTTCCAAAATGTTTAGAGTTTCCTAAAATCTAAAATCTTTTTTAGTGCTGGCTAAACAACAATTGCAGAGCAAGCTGTTTTCAATCTGAGAAGTACAGAAGAAGCCTCAGTTGAGCATAGTCACAAGGAGACTTGAGAGCCTGTTACTAAATCTTGTCCTTCAGTATGCAGATCCAGAGTCATTGTGATTGCTATTGCCTTTGCAGATGAACAAGCTGTGTTGCAACTGTTTTTAGGAATGTCTTGTTGCCATTAATTTGGCAGTCACTTTTCTTTTTATGGGCTTTCCTCATTTCAGAACTTGAGAGTTATCTACATGGAGCAATTCGTGAAAATTAATGTGAGTCAGCTAAAGATGTGACTTAGAAATAGATCAGTTAAACGTCATTAAAACCCCTAAGGACCTTCTTATCCAGAATTCAAGTGGTCCTAATTTAATTTAATTTACTTCATCAGTGAAGTTAGATCATTCAAATGTAGTTTCTAAAGGAGAACATCCACATTAGGATTTAATGTAGTTTTACAGCTTCTCTTTAAAGTAACATTTTTAGTTAATTCACTTTCCTGATTGTCCTCATATAAATAAATCCCTAATCCCACAAGTGTTTTTAGTTCTGGCTAATCCTTGACACTACTTAATAAGGGACTGCATAATCCAGATAGTGTCTATACCAACTGCTGTGTTGGAAAACATCCAATTTCCAGTCTCTGCTGCATCTGGTAAGACTCTTCTCTGACTATTCAGCTTTACCAGCAAACTATAGGGCAGTTATAAGGCAGGCTAAACCTAAGGCAAGAGGGTTTTGTTCCCCAAAATCAATTAGCTGATACTAATACAATGAGACTTCCATCTATTAGCCAAGTTAAAAAGCTTTTAAGCTGATCTGCAGGGGATATCTTTAGCATCTTCATCCAGACTTTCCCTGAGGGCTGAACCTTTTTCAGTTAAATGTCATGCTTGGGAGGATGCTTGAATCTTGCTGTAATGCTGAGGTGCAATTGTTGGACAGAGCTGGAGAAGTCTGTGTAGGGGGCGATTTAAATTCCATATTGGATTCCATAGGTGTCAGTCAGCAAGGGCTGCATAGAGAATGTATAGGATCAGTATATTTTCAGCAGGCAGCTCAGGCATTTAGGTAACTTTAGGTGCTTTGCGTAGATTATGGCATTATACATTTCTCCAAGAGAACTTAATGCTGATAGGAAATTAAACCAAATCTGAACTGCTATGCTTCTCCTTTGTTTGCTTTACAGTGGAGCTTTGAAGTAAAGACACAGAGATGAGTAAAAATATGGATAGTGATGACACTGTTGAAGTAAAGTAGTGCTTATGGTATGTAGAGATGTGAATTTCTGCCTTGTGACAAAACTGTATGATCCTGCTATGCATGTGGGCATGGGGTTTGGGCTGGGGTAGAGTTAATTGTCTTCACAGTGGCTCTTGTGGGGCTCTGCTTTGGATTCCCGATGAAAACAGGATTGATAATATAGAGATGTTTTTGTTATTGCTGAGAAGGGCTTGTACAGAGTCAAGGCCTTTTCTGCCTTTTGTACTGCCTCACCAGTGAGAAGGCTGGGGGGTGCACAAGGAGTTGAAGAAACAGAGCTGGGACAGCTGCCCCCATTGACCAAAGGCATTTTTCATACCCTGTGGAGTCAGGCTCAGCATATAAATCTGAGGGAAGAAGGAAGGGGGAGACATTTCGAGTGATGGTGTTTGTCTTCCCAAGTTACCACTGGATATGATGGAGCCCTGCTCCCCTGGGGATGCTGGAGCACCTGCCTGTCCATGGGAAGCAGTGAATTAATTGCTTGTTTGGCTTTCCTTGCATGTGTGTCTTTTGCTTTACCTCATTGATCTGTCTTTATCTCAACTCATAAATCTTCTCACTTTACCTCTTCTGATTTCCTCCCCCATTCCACCAGGGGGGAATGAACAAGTGGCTAAGTTGCTGACTGAGGTTACACCACAACAGCGTGCATCCCTGGTCATTTGGGTTGAGTAGCTGAAAGTAATGAAGAGGGTGGACAGATGCATCATTAATTTGTATAAAATTAGCCACAGAAACTGTGCTCTTAACTGTGCTGGCTTTATGAGCTGCCAAATTCAGAAAAGACTTTTGAGCTGAATTGCTTTTGGATTTTACCAACTACATTGATCAGTTCTCCACTAGCTACAGTGGGAGTGAGAACATCTATGTCATATGTAGAACCTGATTTTTAGATGTCTTAATCTAGAGTTAAGTCCTAACTTTTTAGTAAGCGTCAAATGGGGCTTTTTGATCTTTGATCTGTGTACAAACACTAACATGATGATACATTAAAGCCCACATTAGAGCTCCTAGTCTTGGATGGAAACCACCCTGGCCACAGGACAAAACAACCCCACTCACATGGCTAGGTTAGACTTCTCTGAAAATTTTTGGTAGACTAGGTTTGCTCCTGCTGACCTTATGCCAATTGCCTATGGATGGTCTGTATCACCCCAATTTTAGGGATCACTGAAATAGGAGTACAGACATTTCCTCTTGTGGGGGAAAAAACCCACAAAAAACCAACTGAAAACTAACACCCCAATAATCTTTCGAAAGTTGTCTGCTAATTACGCTTGTATTTTAGATCTTGGTCAAAAGAAAGCAGTTTCAGTGGCTGGGTGCCAACTAATTCTGAGTTTATAATAGTGTAGTAATATTGTTTCTTCCTTCGGAACCAAGTTTTCCAAAAAGGTCTCCTATCCACATGTTTAAAAAGGCCCTCAAACCTTAGTATCTGAGCTCTGGTAAATCATAGCCTGAGGTGGTCTGGTTGGAAAATGAGAAGCCACTGAATAAGGAAAATGCTGAAATTTCACTCTCCATAGGGATTACCAGTTTCATTAGCCTCAGTGAAAACCACATTTCACAAAATTTAGAGCTGCAGCAGAGCTCAATACAGATAATGCATTTAATGTATGCTCTGGGCAGTGAAGTTGAAACTATTTTCAAGTAATTTTCTTCAGTGTTGGGTGCAGCCATCCTGTAAGTTTCCTGATAACTTAGAATTTTTCTTTCTCAAAACAGCAAGTGATACTGTTCCAAAGCACCTAACATTTTCTATGACAAAGGTGTATCATCATTTCCCATAGAGTCATGTTTTATCAGCACCTGGTAATATAATGTCACAGTATGATAGCACGTGCAATTTAAAGTTATGCTGTTTTTCCCAGTTCTGTAGTCACGTCAAACGCTATTGAATAATGAGAGGCTTTTCCTTTTTCATTTTTTTCACACATTCGTCTTAGCTCTACCAAATTAAAGACAGTTCAGGTTTGGTGGGGAGGCAGAAGCCCCCAGTGTATTCTCCTTAGAAAAATGAAGATGTGGAGATGGTGTATTTATACAAGGCAATAGAAGTGTCCAAATAAGAAAAGAAGTGACAATATGGGAGACAATGCATAATTCTATGGAAAAAAAGTGCTTTGTTTTTCTCATAATATTGTTAACTGTGGAAGTATGCCACTGGATTTTACTGTATTATGGGCAGACACCAGACATTTATCTCATTTTTGATGGCATCAAATGATCAGTTTTCTGCCCTGAAGCCTTTAAAAATTACCTTTGACAATGTACAAGTAAACTCAATTATGTAGTAACTATAAACTTTTCAATACTTAAGGTGATGTGACTTCATGGCCCGTGACTGTGGCTCTTGGTGACAACAGTGAGCAAACAATACTAAAATTAAACAGAAATTTACTTGAATGTTTATGTGGTTCTGGAGAGATTATTTTTAGCAATGAGCTTTGTACTTCTTCGAGATTAAATCTGTAATTTGCTAGGACAAAAATCTTTGTCTCAAAGTAGGTTTTTGGCTATGCATTTTAATCAAATTGTCTGTGTGGTAGCTTAACAATATTAAAGAATATTTTGCCAATATTAGGGACATACAATATCTTCCTTCTAGTAGCACAAGGTTCTCTGCTTCAAAGAGGACCTTGTGCTATTAGAAAGAAGGTGTTATATGTCCTATCTGTTTTGGATGGCCACCTTATGTGCACTTTATTTCAAAACAGAATTAAGTGCAAATACTTGCACAGGCATAAGACATAGGGGAGCCTGGCCAGGTAGAGTTAAATATGTGGTGATAGAATTAATAGAAGGTGATAGAATTAACATCTTGTGAAAAGATGACTGTTTTCCAAGTTATGTGCTATGTTCTACATGGCTAAGTAATGACTAAACCCTTCAAGCCTCTTGCACACCATTTCTCTAAGGGGCATATATGTTACAGGGATTCTTAACAGAGACTTGCAGTTCTTATCAGGGGCTTGTATTCCTTGGGATTGGAACAACAGCAAATTGCAGCCTTTCCCACATTACTAAATAGGCAGGAGTACTGCAGAGAATAGAGATCTGCCATAGGAAAGATGAACTGATCTACTGTATTTTGCTTTCTTTCTAGTGTGCAATTTATTTTGAAAGGCTCAAGGGTGGCTCGAATTAAAGATATTAGAAATAAATGTTTTTGTCACTGTTGTTGATTTAAGCAGAGGGATTATCTGAAAATTGCGCTGCTAGGGTACGTACCAGTTTTTTCAGCTTCTTCACTTTTTTTCCCCTGGTGTGAAGGAAGTGGTAGCTAAGAAATAAAATTGTATTAGAAGGGTTCCCATGAAACATATCATAGCAGCAGTAAGGAGGTCTGTGGTCAAACTTGGAATCAGATGATGCAGATAAACATTCTTAAACAGTTTTGTCTCAAACCCTGTAGTTTATGGTTCACAGGAATTCTGAACCAAATAAGCAACAACTGGGGCAGAATTCCATATTTGAAATCTCGGCTAAATCCAGAGGGATGAGTTTTAAGTGTGAAGTCTGACTCTAGGGATGGTGAAGAGCTGTTTGAGTAGGTTTTTTAGGGTGACAGATGCAATCATTGTTTCCATGGGGCCTAAACAGTGAGGAGTGCAGAGGCTTGCTACTGAGAATTATTTGGCTTTTTTCAAAGTTAATTTAGCGGCTGAAAAAGTGTTTTTCAGATAACTGCTGAAATTGAGCCAATGCAGTGTCTACTTGTGAGCTCCACCTGGTAGATTATAGACTCTACTAGCAAAGGCGTTGCTTACAGGATTTTTGGAAGAGGAACTCTGTATTCTGCTCTAGTCAATTGCACAGCGGAGAGTTTTTCTTGCATTCCTTGACCTCCGTGGAAGAGTAATGACATAAGGGAAAGAAATACACTTCTGTATATAAACAGGTGGATCACAGCTGTCTTCCACTAGCTGGGAGCCTAATAGAGCCTTTTCTCATTTAGCAGTTGTGGGAAAAGAAAACCGCGGTCTGCAGGGTTGGGAATTACCCGTTGCCTACTGAATTTCCTAGTAGCTTCAGATAGGTGCTTCTTTATTTTGTCCCCTAGGTTGTGGTGGGTTACCCACGGTGCAACAGGTGCACATTCCCCACTACAACTAACTTTGTAGTGCAATGCGGGGTTGTCGTATCTGTGGTCTTCTTCCACAAGTGGCTGACAGGTGAGCTAAATGTTAATGAACTGTCTTTACTTCTGAGTTTAGGCCCTCTCAACTATGCAAGCTTTCCGCATCCTGTTCTATCAAACTACCTCCAAGGTTTTACAGATCCTTATTTTCCCCTCACTGCTTCCTTTCAGTCTGTCTGCTTGCCTTTACCCTTCTCTCTGTAACTCTGGTATGGAACCTACTCCAGGTGTGAGCTTGGAAGGATGAGGACAAGGAAATGAATCTTGTCAGGAAGAGAAATACTGGGCATGCTTTTTCCTCCTTTGGTGGTTCCTCAGGCGCATCCCTACTTCGACAAAACCTTTGGTTTTGAATTCCCTTGCTGAAAGGGACTTTAAAATGCAACTTTCACAAGGGGCTGTGAGATGCAGGTGAGATGAAGAGTCAAGTGGTATTAGTATAAGAAGAGATAGTTAACTACCCTTCTTTGAAAATAGCATTTGTCATTCTATGTAATGGACTTGTTTGTGTCTCTTGAGAAAGACGCAGCAAGCTAATAACCTACCATCTTTCTTAGGAAGCCAGTTTAAGAAATTGTTTCAGTATCTCTCCACGAGTGGAGCTGACTACAAATTAGTATATTTCCTCCCTGAAATGGATGTATTTTCTATTATTATTCTGTCACACCAGAGCCTGTCTGCTACTTGCTGTGATACTGCTAATATTGTGGCACCTTCATTCCACTGCTCTCTGGAAGCAGTTACCTCTTGTCTACAGTGTTAAGATGAATAAAGGAGAAAGCCTTTAATACAGTGTCTAAGGATAATGATCACCAAAATACTTTTGCTTCAAAGGCTTTTTTTTTTTTTTGGCCAGCCTTGCCAGCAGTTTTATTCAATGCCACTTCTAGTTACTAATAAAAAACCATTAGTTTACAAAAATAAATAAAGGCAGCTGAAGATGATAATTGTTGCAAGGATATAGTGGCAACATAAAAGTATTTTTTCCAGAAAAATAATGAAACAGAAATGAGATTGATGAGGGTTTGCAAGTAAGCTTGCTCTCTCTTGAAGTGTTGTATTCTTTTCTTTGCTGGTAGTGCTGATTTTGTTGGTTGATTCTGAAGTGAAGATGTGATTAAAATGGGCAAGAACTCATTTCTGACTACCTTTCCAACTCCAAAGAAGAAAACAGAAGAAAGGAAAAGAATGGAGGCCAGAGCTACAGACTAGCTAATTTTAAACAATCTCACCACTTTAATATGTGGAAGAAATCCTTTGTAGATGATGTGACCTACTGATGTTGTGTTGCTTTTTTTTTTGTTGTTTGTTTTTGTTTGCTTTTACTTACAGCAAAGTCAAATACCCTAAAACCTTGGACATTAACAGACTGTATCACAAAACAGTCTCTTTTCCAAACAGTTTTGAATGCAAGGTCTTGAGTATTTAATAGCATCCTCATAATAAGGCCTTGGAATTCTTAGTGAAACTCATCCTTAATCTCAGAATAACTTGAGTTGGAAGGGACCCATAAGGATCATCAAGTCCTATTCCTGGCCCAACACAGCACCATCCCCAAGAATCACACCATGTGCCTGAGAATGTTGTCCAAATGCTTCTTGATCTTCTGTCAAGCTGGTACTGTGACCACTTCCCTGGGGAGCCTGTTCCAGTGCCCACCCACCCTCTGGATGAAGAATCTTTTCCTAATGTCCAGTCTAAACCTCCCCAGACACAACTTCAGGCCATGAAGAAAAGCAACAAGCTAAGAAAGGATAAATGTGAGGGTAACAATTATTGGAGCAAGTAGAGCGGTATTTGGCCATGTGACCTTCTTAGTATATAATTTATGTATCTTAGCAGGTAGATACAAAGATATTACAGTTGTTAATAGCCTCTGACTGTACCTACATGTTTCATATGAGCTTCATGGCCCCAGAATGCTTTGAAACCTTGCAAGCTTGAAATTGTATGTCTCTATTACAAGCAGCTTTCCTTGAGCTGGAGCTTGAGCTCACACAAAGCCCCTGTGGTAGGACTCAGTAGGCCTCAGAAGGACGAGCTGATTTTGCTGACCTCCATGGCATGATGCATCCTGAGGGCAAATCAGTCACAGTATCCTGCAGTACATCCCTGTAGAAAGCTTATGTTGTCTCAAAAGTACATGGGGTTTCTCTGCTGGATGCACTAGTTGGGTTGCTGTAGAGCTGACCCTTGACTAGGCTTTTGCAGGGAAGTACTGCAAAGAAGTGACAAATTCAGCTTGAGCCTGAGCTTTAGGCTATTTCTACACAGTTCTTTAGATGATATCAGTTAGCTGACAACTTATTCTCAGCACCAAGCTATAAGTAAAACAGTAATTTTGAAGTACATAGTTTATTAAACCTTCGGATTCCCCACGTCATAATTTTTTTGGCATTCCATTTTATCTCTTCAATAATGTCCTCTTCTATAATGTTATAGTTCTGTACTTTTCTCATCCTCTTTGCTTTAGCTGTGCCCAATGAACCCCTTGCCATGACAGTTCACATTAATGTTAGAAACTGACTTCCAAAAACCCAAGGTTTTAAAACCCACTATTTATTAGAAAAGTTCCTGCCTAGTTTATAATTTAGAAATCAATTTCCCAATATTGTTATGGACATTCCAGAAGACAAAAAAAGTCTATCCATAGAGCTGATGGACACCAAAATCAGTATGAAAAAAAAATTGTCTGTCCAATTGAATATATATAGGTGCTGATAATAATTACCTGATACGGCCTGCTTAAAACTGCTCATACTCTTTCACTCTCATGACAAAAGAAACCCACTGAGATTAGCATCAGAGATGATGGAGTTCTGTTCAAAACATCTATTTATTTTTGAAGAACAAGTGTTCCTTTTTTAATAAAAATCTGCATGAACAGAATATATTTTAGGATTATGCCAAACAAACAACCCTGCATTCTCTGGTAATTTAAATTTTTCCTCTAGTTGTTCACAGATTGAATGTTTGTTCATTCAAGCTGTTTATCTTCATTCATTGCCCAGTGAACGGCTGAGACTAGTCAGTGTGTGTGTCATGCCTACTCAACGTAGAAAGTGTGTGTCCTTGTGAAAAACACGTCTGTTCTGTACAGGGCTCTGCCCTGTTCAGACGAGGTGTACTGCAAGCTATGCAGCTGCTGAATATGGTGCATGGTAGATCATTCTTTAAGAAGATGTATTTTGAACTGTGTTCCAAAGCTTTATGCTTTTTATTATGTTTCTAATTGACTCTTGTTATCTCAAAGCCCAAATCTCTTAAATTTCCCTTTTACTATTTAGACAATTCGGCTGCCTGCTATTAGATATCTATAATTGAAAGACTTGACATTTATATGCTTGCTGGAGTTGCACAAATGAAAGGAATTGAACATTTTAAAACCATTCAGCAGTGATAAAATCGGATAGATCCACAATAAGTTATGATATGTATAGATTTCATGTTTCAGACTTCATGCTGGTGCTCTTTTATTGCTAAGATGTTTGTACCTATATAGCTATCATTTTAGCAAACACCTCTTCAATTGTATAAGCTGTTGGGCAGGAAAGCTAATCTGGCAGAAAAAAATGGAAATATTTGCATCAATAACTATATTTATAAAAATGTTACCATTGGAACTGAGAAGCTTTCACATTTGTTTATGTCAGAGAGTTGTAAAAAGTTTCTCCTGAGAGAGGGAAGTGATACCAGGTCATTACTGCCCTTCACAGAAACACTGCAGGGAAATACTCCTAAAATTTCTTGACTCAAGCTCTAAAAGCAGCTTTATAGAAATAGGTAGTCTGGTCATGTATCGCCAGTAAATTAAAATCCCAGAAAAATGCTAGAAAATAGAAAATGCAAGTATGCAGTGTGCAGTGCACACTTCAATGTGTCCTTAGTTATAATTTTTTTATGACTTGAGGTAATCCCAGTGAATTTCAGATCAGGGTATATGAAATGAGATGAATAAAGGTCTGCTCTTGGAAGTTGTTATTCATCAATCAATTAACTCAGAAAATTTTTTTAAATTCTCATCTTCCTGCTTCAGCTATATTGAATTAAAGTGTGACACCCAGGCAGTTAAATTTTCTCCTTGAAATATATACCTGGATACAGTGTTTGAACATCCATATGCTTTCTGAGGTGAGCAGATGTGGACACTTCTTCTGCGGTGTGAAGTAAGGAGACACAATAATACATAATAAATACTATGTCTCTTCTCCTGGAAAAATGCAATATGTCCTTACATAGATACTAATTTTTAAGTAAGATTGAACATATTTGGATGAATGAAAAATAGCTGGATTTTCTTAAAGGCAATGTAGTCTTCATTTTGTAATTGGTGCTGTATCATGCATTTGCAGCTGTTTGTTTAATTTTTTAAATGTGAAATGAATCTTTACTTGCTGGCTTACAGTGAGGAACACAATGCTTTAAGCGCAAGGTCTGAAATGCCATATTATTTTAGATTGGCCTGAATTATTACGGGATGTTTCTAGATTAATAACTAAAGAGCCCTGCACAGTAGAGAACACATTTTATTGGTCATGTTTTAATGTTCTATCAAAATATTGTGATATATTTTGCTATGTTTAGCTGTTTGAGTCAAAAACTAGAGGAAGAGCTTAGAGTTTATTTTTAGTAGGTCATATGTTTTAGAACATCTCTATATGCATTTCAATTTAGAAATAGTAATGTATAAATATTTCACCTAAAGTAATTTTAAATGTGCCTTTTATCCTTTTCTTGGCAATACCATCATAGTCTATGATCAAAGAGTAAATTTCATATGCTAAAGGTTCTTCTATCAGCATAATATACTGCTTTATTAGGCACAGTCTTTTTGGATGTCCCCTATCTTGACACAGTTCAAGTAAGATAAGATCTACAAGGACAGTGATAGATTCAAGTAAAGCTCATCAGTTCTCAAAAGCGCTGATTTTATGTGTATGTTTGTATTATACGTGCAACATGAGCACAAAGTTTTGAAAATTTAGTTTCCTAGGAAGTAGACAAAGTTGTGAGAGCTAATACTTAAAATTGCCTTGTTTGGAAGCAATTCTGTTTAACATAGTTTCAGTCTTCCTTAAGTGAAGACCAGCCAAGCTGGAAAAGACAGATTTATTGGACTAACACCTGCCACCACTACTGTTAAGTGCTCAGCATCTGACTTCTCTAGCTGCTGTTAAAACACGTACAATTCCTTAGGCTGTGAAAGCAAATAAAGATAACCAAGTGCAGTAATCTGTGTGAAACCAGGGGGAAGAACACGTGTTTGCAGGGAGATCTGAAAGACCACACATAAGCTAATCCACACACGTGTGGCTTTGCTGTTAATTGCAGTCTCAGCATCTGTGTAAATAGCTTGTTAAAAAGCCAGGTTAGTGTTACAAACATGGAGTCTGCTGGTACTATTGTGCAGTACATATTGCTGAAACATGTCAGCAGCAGTAATTGCAGAGAGACACACCTTCCCCTTCAGATATTATTAAATGGAAAACAAAACTAGGAATAAACAGGTGTCCTGGAGAGACTTTTAAAAACTTGATGGTGGATTTCCAGACAAAATAACCTACACAAACAAGGAAGCGGTTAAAAGAGTAATTGAGTGTATGCACAAAGGAATAAAGATGAGAAAATCACAGTTTTCTTTTTGCTAGCCTTCTGGGAAAAGATGGAAGAGAAGCAAATAAGATGCTATTGTGTCTGAAACACTGGGAAGACTGGTAAAAGTGCTTATTGAGTAATGTGACCCCACAGAAGGAGCTCGTGGACAAGAAGCTGTTGTGCCTCTTGTTATTTTCTACTTAAAGCCAAGCAGAAGAGGAAATAATTATAACAAGAGCTGAGAACTCTTGTAGCCCCGGAAGCTCTGGAAACATTAAAGATTCCTTGTTAACGACAGATTTGTATGTGGCGGACAAGTTTCTTACAGGAAAGACTGTCAAGAAACCTGTATCCAGTGCAACAGGAGCAGCAGCACTTCCACTAACCATGACTGCTGCATTCTCCTGGGAAGGTATCAAAGTCATAGTGGCTACTAGGAATAAAGCCCTAACCAATCTACCGGCTTACAATAAAGAAAATGAGGAATTAGGAGACATTGAGGCTGATACTGTGATTTAGGGCAGACATCAGAAAGCACCATGAAAAGCAGAAAAAACAAGCGCCCGGTCTGTGGACAGTTACAAGGACTGGAAATATTTCTTATCCCAAACCTGAAACTAACATCATAGTGGTAAGCAGCAGTATGGGTAATGAAAGAAGCCTATTGAAGAGATGTCTGCCACGTGTAAGTGACCCTCAAACTAATATATATATATATGTATTCATGTCAAATAACGTTTGAAGATATGTTATTAGACTGGCAGCCAATTACGTTCCAGCTGCATTGTAACACCAGCTGATAGCTGAGACTGGTAAGTGGTTAGATTTGGGAAGAGTGATCAAAGGTAGTAGAACCTTTCTGAAGTCAGTGAAGTGAGTACATATTGTCTGTAAAAACCCATCCTCCTCCAATGATAAGTTATTTGTTAGAATTTCCAGTAGTCCAAATGGGACTGTACCTCCCACTGTTGAACAGCAATGAAGTCCTTGATGGAAAAGAGAAATGAAAATTGTCTAGCAGCATGCAAATATATTTCAAGGAAAAGGGCACCTACAGTGCAGGGTTGTTTTAGAAGTATATCCCCATGTTTACTATATGAGACAACGAAATGTTTTTAAACTCCCCATAGAAAGGAATTGGCAAACATACCAACTACGACACTGTGTACAGTAATTACTTACAACAGCCTACAGTGGTAATGTAGCTCCACAAGATATGAGGGAGGTCATATTCAGGTAATATCCGAACCTGTGCTGAAGTCACACTAAAAATAAGTCATTAGTCTTATGCAGAGACTGTGGATATAGGATCTGCTTTAGGATAAAAGTATCATTTTAGGTAAAGTCAAGTACATGTTTTGGTATAATGAGGCAAGGCAACTACCTTTACTGTTAGCACTGGGCTGGCCACAAGTAGGTTTAAGTATCTGTCTGTCTTCAAAGGAATTCTAGTATCACTTGAAACACGCATGAGAAAGTCCTAAGAGCAGTACTGGTGACATTCTTGAAGATAAATGAGGCATCAGGGAACAAACAACTTGGGTCTGTAATATGAAAGTGCAACAAATTATGAGCAAGTACTGTGGAAAGTATATTAACGAAAACGTGGTCAAGGAGAAGGTGAGAGGAACTGAGCTCTGTAGATTTCTAGGAAATAGTGGTCAGGCCTCGAGATGCTATTAGGAATATGTAAGATTGATGTATATGAGGGGAGATAATGAGGATGAATAACTGTCTTCCTAGATGCTGCATGCTTTTACAAATTGCCTTTGATAAAGGTTTTGATACATAGTGGTCCAGCGTAGGAAGAGTCACGGGTCCAAGAACAAACATTTGAAGAATAAAAGTACTATAGCCAAAGCATTTGCCTAAGATACTTGTTCTGCTGAAAGGCAGGGATTTTGTGGTTGCTAAAGGTATTAGCTTGCAGAAGTTGTTAGCATCAAGAGACACAAAAAAACGGCTTAAAGAAAGAGTCACGGACAAAGCTTTTTGCAAACAAATGTTTCCACCAGCTCACCTCTATGTACCAGCCCTGTGAGCGTCCCATCAGAAAAGCTGCATTCTGAGTTGGGTGTTGTGAAGACTGCAGAACTATATAGGGTGGAGCAAGAGTCACTGTTAGTAGCTGACACGGAACTGGCTTTCCTGAACACAATGCACATATCTCTGAGATGGGTTCCAGCAATGGACTATATTATAATATTTGCTTCTTTTCTTGAGATGTGTATGTGCTCTTTCTCTCAACTTAACTCTATACTCTAAGTGGAAATTAATCAATGAAAGAGTTTATACTCTGGCATTGAACAGGTTGTGAGGACCATGTAATGCATGAAGCTATTTCTTACATGAGATGATGGATGAGCTATGTGGCTGGGACATTTTTTTTTCTAGAGAATTGAGTCATAATCTTAGCAGTTGGCATGAAATGGATAGCAGTTCATATATGAAATGAGAGACATCACTAAGTCCGGTCAGAGAGCCTGCCTGCCTGGCAAATATAAATATCATTGAGGGCATGTATGTGAAAGGATGATGAATTCAAAGACAATATGAGACACAGTCTTTACCCATCTGACTTCTGGCAGAAGGTGAGAATGGATTTTACTTCTGGTAACAGTCACCCATAAGGCAAGACACACATTTCTGGGAAGTGCCTGGTGAAGGACATGCAGGCAAGAGCTCTGACTAGGGAGACCCAGGGGTGTTTTGCAAAATATGTGTTTGGCCTGAGATTACTGTACTCAGACAATAGTCCTCACTGTGCTGCAGATGGATTTAACTAAATTGGCATCAACAGGACTTGGAGCACAAGGGCACCTTCTCATGGGTAACACAAAATGATGGTACAGCACAATTGGTGTGCTGTACAGACAGGCAGGAGACTGTTGATTTAATGCAAAACAGAAAGGCAGACAGGAAAAGATCCCAACAGATAAGCAAGAGAGTCCATGTGAGCAGATAAGGGAATGCAAAGCTAAACACAGAACAGTAAAATGGCTGAGTGAAGGTCTTCTCGTTGTGCCCAGATGGTCAGGTTTGGATTCATGCAAAACAATGGCATAAGGCAGCAGTACAAGATATGGTGGGATACTAAATATTTGAGTAACAAATAAAATTGAAGAAAACCCAGGATTTTTGAGCAAAGCTTAGGAAAAAGCTGTGTTGACACAGGAGAGAGAGAATAAATTAAGTAAGAGCAGAATGGAGAGAACAACAGGGTGCAGGATGCAGGGAACTACAGTTTGGAAGCCTGTACTCCAACAGCAGGTGCTGAAGTAAGAAAAGATTAGTGGACAGTGGAAAAAAATTATTAGACCTGCTTGTTCAGCCTGAGAAATCCTAAATGATCAGCAGCTATATTCAGAGAAAAGACTGTGCTGTTACTGTGGCCTTCCTATTGAAAACACCTACGTACACAGGGGAAAAAAAAAGAAAATATCATTAAATAAATCAAATGTATTGTAGGCATCTTACAAGAAACAGTAGTAACCTTCCATTTGGACTATTCATTCAGTTTGGTCACTTTATTTCACTTAAGCCATAAATGAAATAGGAGATAGAGAATAGTAATGAGAAGGATCAGAGGCATGGATAGAGTTCCATACATGCAGAGATTAAAAAGATTAGGGTATTTACGTAACAACAGAGATGAATAAGAGGTGGAATGAAAGAGGTGTATAAATTATTAATGGTTTAGAGAAGGTCAAGGAGGTGCACCGATTTAACTGTCTCAGAACTCAAGAACAAAGGGTTCACAATAAAATCACAGCCTTTCAGTTTTAAACTGATAGCAGAAAATCCTTTTTACACAAATGTGGCATCACTCCCTCAAGATCTGAGGCAATGAACTTCATAGGATTAATAAAAGGGTCTGACATTTCTTGCTAACTTGATTAATCATCCAATAATATTTGATCTGAATATTTAAGTATCCTCAATGTATTGATCCTTACAAAAGGCTTCTAATGCAGAAAAGTATTATCATGCCACTAATCTACTGAACAGAATTGGCACTGAGGCAACACTAGATGATTTGCCTTGGACCACAGACAGAATCTCATGTAGAGCAAAACTGAATTTTAGATTGGTACTTTAATATGTGGACAATCTTTTTTTTTTGCCATTATTTATTTATGTTGGTGATGCACAGTTGTTTTTATACAGCTGGCTGCACAGCTTCTTAAGAAAGCACTTGGGTCATGTGTCATGGTGCTTTCCATAGTCATGTGCCCAGCACCTGATGGACTGACCAGAGGATTTGCACTTAAATTTGATTAGTCCGAGTGGAACTGGGCTTACTGAACGTGCCCAAATCAATAAGGTTGGGTATACTTGCAAGAAGTGGTGCTTCCCTGAAGCAATGGAAATATTGCTGATTGTCTACGCAGCATATGTTTGTCCATATCTATCGAGGAAAGCTTTGGCTGTTTTTCACTGCCACCTCCAGAATCATTGATCTATCCCAGTCCCTGCTGTTGGCTTTCAGAGGAGCCGTTCACTAACATTTTCTCATTTTTCTGTGACTACCATGTGCTGGGCTGATGGAAAAGAAGTCTGGGCATAGAGCTATTCAGGTGTCTGGCAGCTCCCTCCTCACTTGTGTCTCAGGAACAATAAGAGAAGAGAGTAGACAGTCTTGACAGTTGTTTTGACAAGTCATATATAGTCCATGTTTCTAGATGAGTACTGCCAGTTAACAGTGATGTTTAGTGCATGACAACAGTAATGTAGCTTGTATTAGAAATATTCAAAGAATGGCTATTATCTGGGATCTAAGTTTTCAGGTTGTAGTCTAACTTCTACCTATAAGAGGTGAGGAAGGAACTTTATGCATCAGTATGGTATCAAACAGTTCCTTATCAAGGTAGAAAGTTGCATGAATTATCTGTCCGTGGCTACTGCAGAGGACAGGATAACAGATTCAAAAAACTGTTACTTTGATTGAATGCAAAAAGTCTGAAGTATAAACGAGTTAAAATGCAGCAGGGAGCTATTTGGAAGTTACTGGTTCTTCCTTTGAGTGTACAATGGTACAACGCACCCTTTACAGTGACATGAAAGACAAATCATGCAAACAGAGTTGTTATTTTGTTAATGTCTATTCTGTGTCTGTAATCTTGGTTCTGCGTCAACCTGTAAATATAAATGCAAGGCTGTTCTGAAAACGCCTGTTAAGATATCTGTGCGCTATTGAGACAAACCCCCCCCCGAAGAAACCGAAAAAAGCAGCGAAGCAAAACCACACCACAAGATTTTTGCTTCTAGTTCAGAACTGTCACTTTGCTTCCAATAGAGACAGACTAACAAAGGATGCTCAAGGAAAAGGAATTGGCCAAGATCTGCAACTTCAGCTTCTGAGCTCTGTTATTACACCAACCGTAATCTTGTTTCCTAGTAGCCTCTTTTCCTAGTAGCCTCTCGCCACTTGATCTTCCTTTTATTTAATGGCAATACAGAATTTCACTGGTTACCAACGCCAAATAATGGCACATACGGTTCTCTGCGTCCACAGAAAATACCTTAAAAATACATCCTGACTTTGCCTTCATTCTTGTCACAGACTGGGGGTCTATTAACATGAACATGTGAAATGGCATCACAGGCAGTGGGAGTTTGTGTGCTGTACTTGTACATTTATCCTCAGATAAATGGTGGTGCAAGAGAGGAAGGATATTCTAGTTTCCTAGTAAATCTGTGCCTCATAGCCAAGATAGGTCCTTTTCTCCAGTTATTTTTCATCAGTAATTTCCTAAATTTACTGCAAAAAACATTTGCAATTAGGTCCTCAAGTAAATAGTTTTAGTCCAAGCTCTTTTTTCCATTAGTCCTGTCCTCAGATTATTCCCATTTTAATCTGCAGTGACTTGATTTTGTTTTCTATTGACAATGCTTCTTTGAGTCATCATACCACTTATTTATATGCCATGATCCTGAAAGAAAATTTAAAAAGAGCTCACCCTAGAACTGATCCTTGAGTAAGTGCCATTAAGCTCCTTCCACTGTCAAAGTGCCCCTTTCAAACTGTCAGCTACCCAACACTCTATTTCCATTTTTCCTTTCCATCTAACAGTTCCTCCTTTACCTCTTTCTTCTCTGGTATTATTTATTAACTTCCCACATAGCCCTGTATCAGCTATTTTACTGTAGTCTGGACAGAGGACATCTAAGGATTTTCTTTTAAAGCCAGCTCTCTTTAAAAAAAGAATGCTGTCAAGTTTAGTCTGGACTTATCCACCCTTGAATTCATTTTGTATTTATTTCTGTCTATCAGCATCGTCTGTTTGAAAGCGCTGGGTTCCACTGAGGTCCAAATAGTGCAGTAACTGGATCACTTTTTCTGTCTCACTGCTTTATAAACACAAGCTCAATAATTGCTGCTACCTGCTCATATGACAATTTGAGACATTTATTAAGCGTATTTTCATGTGAATTCATGTGCTAAATCTTTCAGGATACCAGCTTGGAAATTGGTAGATTCTGTAGAAAGCCCCCTGAGTTTTATTTCTACCTCCTCTGTGGCCAGTACTATCCCACACTTGCATTCCCAATATCCAGCTTTGCTTCCAGGTCAAAATCAGTGCCCTTTCTGTAGCATGAGGAAGCACTAATTTAGTTTTGGATCTATACATCTTGTTTTTCACCCTATGTCACAAATCAGGAAAGCTGCTAATCTTGGGGACTTTCAAGGCTGTTCCAAAGGATCCATCCCACTGGTGTATTTTCTCATCATATGGTAGTTCTGAGAGCATTTCAGCCAGTTCCTTTGTAATCGAAGATTTGGAAGAAAATCTTTGCACCAGGAATAACTTCCAATAATTCAAACCAACACACTTCAGCTTTTTGTCAAAGCTTCGGTGGTGCTCAGTGAATATACATATATACATATATAAATGAAATTAATTCCTCATTTCCTGTGAGTCTCAGCCAGAGGTCTCCTGTTTTTTAAATTTTTTTTTTAATCATGTGTTGGAATTTAAATGGTGGTTAAGTTTTTTTCAAAGACATGCCTAACCTACTTTTTTAAAAATCCATGTATCCATGTCTGCTGTCTTGAGCAAGGTTTTAGCTGCTAGCACGCCTAAGTGCTTTTGCTCATTCTTGTCTTGGCCTCTTCCACTGAGCTCTGAGTCAAACTTTCCTTTATGTTGTTTTCTGTTGTATTCTACTGCTGAAGTGTTATCTGTGGTTTCTTGTGCTTTTTAAATGTTTAACTTCTGTCCTGTAAGTTCTTTGTGATCTGAAATTGATGTGTGGATAAGAGGCGCTTCCTGCATTGCTAAAAGGACTGAGCTGGGGGACTGGCTTGTCCTAGCAGGATTTTCGCTCATCAGGCTCAAACTTTGCCTTTACAAGCCCTGTTCTAGTTTTATGGGTTCAATATTCCCATTAAAATAAGCAGCTGAAAGCAAGGTAAACCATCAGAATCCTTACTGACTTGGCTGCCTTTGCACTAGCCCTGTAGCACTGGCAGTACCTTGAATGTTGCACCCGTCTGTCACCAGAATGGATGCATAAATTATTTCCTACCATCTGCAATATACATTCACATCTGTTGCTCACCTTAGCAGAAGAAACTGAATTGTTTTATTTGCCTTGGTGGCCTGGAGATCATGTCCTTCAAAGAAACATCATTCTTCGCTGTGATTTATCACTTCCATGTGGTGCTATGCTGACACAAGACCTCTGTTGGTGCACTGGCATGCATAGTGACACGGTGACTAAAATAATAATGTTGTGGGAAAAAATGCAATGTTACAGAACGTGAAGTGTTAAGTGCAAGGGGTACCTCAAGGTTCTGGGAAATCCCACAGATTGGGATGTAAAAAATACAGATAAGATCTCCACCGAAGTGACTGAATTTCTTTTGTACTCAGAGGGACTGACAGTTGTGAAAAGATTAGATCTTAGATGATCAAATAGACATTCATAGCATGTGTAAAAGCCTCATGTTTGCCAGCAAGAGGTCATGATATGCAGGCATTATTAGGGACAAGCATTTCTTTTGGAATCCTAATTACTACAGGATTTGAAGTGATTGTGGGGTTGTATTATGCGTGAGTATAAACTCAGCATCTCATGCAAGATTAGCAATCAGTTCTTTTGGATTTTGCTTTAGAAGAGCAAGGACCACTGATCGTGAGCACAGATGAATGCCTCAACTACATTTCAAAGGGTTGCTCAAAAGAAATCATAACTCTATGACTGCTCACTTGATAAATTTCCTATTTCATTCTGAAAACAGGGTTAACTGAGAGCATCTACATGTTTTCATATTGGTTCAGATGATGCTGTTCTTTTTTGTTTAGAGGTAGAGGGGGAAAAGAAAGAAATGTAGCTTTCTGCTAAAGTTTACACTGTAAAAGTTATTCTCATTTTGGGACCAATTCTTTATTGATGTGACTCATTAAGAGGACTCCTTTCACAAGTTGGGATTACTCACTCAAGTAAATGAACTAAAATGAAGGCATTATCTTTTAAGGTTAAATGATAAAATCTATGAATTAGACACTTATAATAGAACCATTAACAATTTTTAATTACAGTACAGCTACCAGCCACAGCAGTAGTATATGGTAATACCTACTCATTCCTTTTCCTGCTCTTTCACTGTGACATATCATTATGGAAGGATTATTTAAATCCTATTTTTAGATTTAGAATTATGCAGACAGAGAACAACCAAAACTGGAGGTGCTTTATTAACAGCTCACATGTTATTTGAGGTGGTTTGAGCTAAAAAGAAAACACAGTAAAAAATAATTAAGTCTTGTGGTCAGAGGGGCAGTTTATGGGACCCAGGGGGACTCAGGGTCAAATGCTGTGTGATGTGCCGCCAGAGAACAGTCTCTGGACTCGTTAAATGACATTATAGTCTTAACCATTCCAATTAGGTGGCAAAAAGGGATTTGGAGGCCTATGTTGGATCTTAAACAATGAAGAAGTTATGACAGATTCAGTATATACTGTTCAGGACTGGGAGACTTGTTTGTCCATGCAGCCTACTTAAAAAATGGAGAGATCTGGTTTGGGACTATAGATGACCAAATTAAGTACTGCTCCTACCTCTTCATCTACAAACTGAGTGTAACACATACTGTGGATAATTGATTGCTGCTCAATATAGATTCCTAGGCAAACTCCTAAGTCCTCTTTGTGCACTGTTACCATATTCCCTAAAGTGTCTGTCTTTCTGTCTGTCTCAGGTGACTGTTTGATTAGGAATATATTACAATCATTCTGGGGAAGGACACTTACGAACAATGGTATCAGAAAAACATATTCATCTCTGTGAGGATGCTCAAGCACTTGGGTAATGCATTTTCTGTTGAAGCATTCTTTTGCAAAAATGTGGTCACTTAGTAAAACTAGAACTTTCTGCAGAAATACACTCATTTTCATGAAGTGTCTGCTGGGTGAAAGCTTTCCAGGTGCAGAGACAAAGACTCAGCTCTCCCATCATCAGTTGATGGCACTTATCTGAGATATGAAAGACTAACAGTTCAGGGGCATAAGTTGGTTTAATTATCAGCTCTATAGAGCTGTAAGCTATAGTAAAAGCTCTATTACCTTAATTGGCAGGATGTTGATTGGGAGGTGCTTTTTCTTGCATGCTTCTCTTTCAGAATTCTGGCTTCTGAATCTTGTGTAAATTAATGATGTTGTGCAGAAAATATACCCACTTCCATGAAATCTGAGGTAAAACACCTGATTTTTTTCTTGTTTCTAAATACCGTCTATTTTAGCTCTGATACAGAAGTTGTTTCCTGTTTTCCATTTTCTCATATGATTTCTCTGTAGTAGATTGTGTGGGCTTGGAGTCTCAGATGATCCAAATTATTTTTCATTTGTAATTAAATGAGAATATTCTTGCCTTGGCATTATGAAAAAAACTCGTAAAAAGGAATGCATTGAGATATCCTTTTAAGATTTTTCTCAAAGGATAAGAAGGATGGAAAGCAGTTGGAAATTTTATAATAAACTGCAATTTTGTGTGCAAAATGTAAAAAATCCCTTCCACCACCTTGTATAAATCAAGGTTGTAACACTTATTAATATCTTCTGAATATACAGGGTCATTTTTTCTGTGGAGGTGTCTTGGTATGATTTGACTTGACACTGTTCTGCTGAGGAATAAATAAGAGAACTGAGAGAACACAGGATGATGGAGAATCTGTACAGCATTTAGAGCACAGAAGGGAAAACATCTAGTGTATTGAACTTCTAAAAATGCACTTCGAATTGGTGTTTATTTTTTAAGATACAAATTCACCTCTTCTAATTTGGGGCAAATTAAAAATAAAAAAAATTAACCTCCCTTACCACAGTTCTTGATACAGCCTTAACCAAGCCTCTCCGTTTGCAAATTTCTACACTGACAGCCTTTATAGCTCTATTTCCTAATTCCTTATTATCTGGCCATCAAAATATGTGTTAAGATCTGTGTAATTCCAACTACAGTGCACTTCAGGATCTGTCTTTTTGGTTAGGTGAATAGCTAAAAATTATAGGAAAGGGACGTATGTGGGTGTGTTAATCTTCTACATGTGTTACTGAAATGAAGAATTGATATAAAGATTAACAGACTAACGTTATTGCAAATGAAAATTTGGTATAGCTTTTTAAAATGTAGACCCCTTCGGCTTTGGTTTATGAGATCTGTCAAAACTTTACATTATCTTTAAAACAAATCAAAACATTTTCCACTGAATCATTCTAATATTACTTAGCTCTTCTGCAATACAAAGTAGCTACCAGGATGCATGGTCTGTAAGGCTAGAAAGAACTGTGTGTTCATCACTGATGTTGGGTAAAACCATTCAAGCAATAGCATCCCAGTCCTCCTGGGATATTCAGTGCTCAGGCTGTGTCAAGCATCTCTTATCTTCTCACTGTGTTTTGGACTGGTAATTGGAAAAAATTGCACAATCACGTGGATCTGGTTTTCTTCTTGTTGCTTAGAAATACATGACATTTTGGAAATAACAGAATTGTGAATTTAAAGCTACTTCCACACAAATGTCACCTGAATGAGCAGTGCTTCTTCAGCAACAGATTGGATTCATACAAATGCCATGTTAGGTTTAGGAGTCACAGTCACATTCAAATGAGATCAAAATTCTTTGATTGTTAAATAAACAGCTAAATTCAGTGTAATGGTAACAAACAGGTTAATAACCAACATTAGGTGTGCCTCACCCCTTATCCTAGTTTAAAGATAAAAATAGTGACTAATACCATATCAAGCAAGAGTTTCATCTCTCATTTTTTATTTGATTTCTCCTTTTTTCTATTGAAATATCTCAGCATAACGCCAGTGGATTACTCTCTTTATGGTTCCTCTGTAGAGAAGCTAGTCTAGGATGTTGCTGATTGTGTTTCAGTACTGTCCTGTGTGTACATTATCCCATTATTAGAGATGTGGGATAGAATCTGATTACTTCTCACCTTGGGAAGAAATGCTGTAGAATGGACCCAGTCCTGCACTGATAAAAAATGAGTGCATGTAAGCATTCATGTTCTTCCTCTCACTTCATTATCAACCACATTTTTAAACTAGAACTTAATTTTATCCAGGTGATTCTGTTCTGCATTTCTTCAAATCATTAAGTCTTTCTACATAACCCTGTTCACACTTGTCTACAGTAACAAAAGCAGGTAAGAAAATGAAAAAAAACCCCATTTTCAGAACTTTACCTTTTCATTTGTTCCATATTGTTTATGGTATGTGTTCTATTACCGAGATACTGTATTGAGAGGTTTGTAACTTCTTTTGTTTGTCAATGTAAGGCACAAATGATCTACTTTCTGGATAGACAGTACTCCTGAATGGAATGCAATCCAGCAAGCAGGCATCTGACTTTGGAGCAATTTTCAGCTATCTTTTTAAAACAGTGGCCAAACACAGTGGCCCTGAGCTAAATAGTTAACCTTTATGTGCCTTTTTTTATCTCTGAAATGAAGATGAAACTGTTTCCTAATTTCTAGATAAATTATAATGCTTACATCTACATCAATATTTGTACAGCTTTCTGAGATCTTTAGAAAGAAGTTGCCACTGTTATTATTATTTTATTACTCTACCTTTTGAATTATGTAACTGTACTACTTTTTACCCTTTGAAAGATGGATTTTACTTTGAGATTTCATAATTGTCTCCTATGACACTCTTGCTTTGAGAATTGCCATCTTAAAAAAGAAGAAATTTAACTCTTATTTTAGAGGAAGATTATTTAGAAGATTTTGGATGTTCACGTAAAGAGGTGAATCATTTGTAAACATACCTAAATTTGAATATGAAGTTTGTCTGAAAGAAAGGAACTGCACTGGGATAAAATATGTAGTGAATCTACAGTTTTAAGTTGCTCTTAATGACTTCTCATTTGGTACATGATTTCCATTAGTTTTTAATTAGTTCTGTGTCATCCAAACTTTCCCATTTTTTTTTCTAAAGGACCCCCTGGTTCATTCAGTAAACAAGATGGTCCTGCCCTGGGGTTTAATCAAAGCTGAGTAGCAATGAAGGCTGTTGTCTCTGAATAGTCTTTTATTGTGTCAACCCTCCTTCTTTTGTTCTATTAGTGATTTTAGCTTTCATGTCCTGCTCTTTTGTTTCTTTTTTTCAAGGACCGTGGGGTACAGGACATTCCAATTACCAGCCCATAATTCTCTG
This sequence comes from Struthidea cinerea, assembly GCA_013397865.1. Lineage (NCBI taxonomy): Eukaryota > Metazoa > Chordata > Aves > Passeriformes > Corcoracidae > Struthidea > Struthidea cinerea. Next base: position 2,201,445 of record VZTI01003931.1, on the reverse strand, counting down.
TTCTTTCAGACATCTCATAGACACATCCTCAAGGATACCTCAAAGAAGTGAATTTAAAGAAAAAAGGTTAACAAAATAAAAAAGAAAGCATGATCTTGGTTGCTCCTGTGTTTTTCTTGCTCTCTCTTCCCAGTATTAGAGGCTAATTCCTGGTCTAGTGTGTAAGAAGTAATGCATCACTGATTTCAGGGGCAATGAACTAACTGATAAATGTGAAATGTCTAACCTACTCTCTTACAAATATTAACCACAACACAATGAGAATATTGATGTGTAGATAAACAATGAAAGAATATGAGAGGAAATCATGATTCTGGAACACTTAAGAGCAGTGGATGTTGTGTACCTTGACTTCAGTGAGGCCTCCCCAGAGAGGCTCACAGAGGAGCTGAAGTGTGGGCTACATGAGCGGGCAATGAGGGGGATTGAAAACTGAGTGAACAGCTGAGCCCTGAGGGTTGTGATCTGTGGCACAAAATCTAGTTGGGGGCCAGTAATAACAAATGTGTCCCATTGATTAATACTGGATCCAATACCCTCCCTTGAAGTGTTTATATTTTTCTCTTGACCTGCTGGCAACACTCTAATTCAGCCCAAGAAAATGTTACTATTTTTTTTTTTTCTCTACAAGAGCACACTACTGGCTTATGTTGAACGTGGGGACGAAACAACCCCTTGCACCAATAAATGCTGAGGGCCACCCAGCTGGAAAGCAGCTTGGAAGAAAAAGGCCTGGGAGTGCTGATGGTATCCAAATTGAACATGAGCCATCTATGTGCCCTTGCAGCAAAAAAAGCTACTTTATTGTTGGGATGCATTAGGCAGGTCAAGGGAGGTGATCCTTCCTCTCTACTCAGCACTGGTGAGGCCACACCCGAGAGTGCTGTGTCCAGTTCTGGGCTCCCCATTACAAGAGAGACATGGACATACTGGAGAGAGTCCAAAGCAGTGCCATGAAAACTATTAAGAAACTGGAGCATCTCTCCTATGAGTAAAGACTGAGAGAGCTGGCAGTGTTCAGCCATCCTGAAAGCTCACGGGGATCTCACCAATGTGTACAACTACCTGAAGGGAAGGGGCAAAGAGGATAGACCGGGGCTCTTTCCAGTGGTACACAGTGACAGGTCCAGGGCGGAAGAGCACAAACTGAAATACAGGAGCTTCCCTCTGAACATCAGAAACCACTTTTTCCCAGTGAGGGTGACTGAGGACCGGCACAGGTTGCCCAGGGATGTTATGGTGTCTCACACATTGGGGATATTCAAAAGCTGTCTGGACATGGTCCTTGGCAACAAACTCTGTCCCTTCTTGTGCTGGGGGCTTGGGCAAGATGACCTCCAGATGTCCCTTCCAACCTCAACTCTGACCATCTTTAAGTAAGTGTTTTAAATGAAAATTAGCAGGGAGATTCATAATACATTGAAAAACATGATATCTATGATTTAGAACAAATTCTCATCATAGCATAGGAAATTTTTAGGATTTTCATTAGTGTGCATGAGAAAATGCTGTTATATCTTGAAATGTCACAGAGTAAGTTTACCTCTAAATATGCTGTGACAAATATAATAGAAAAGATTTCCAGACAGATGGATGTCAGAATTAGATATATTCTTGTGTGGAAAATGAGACTGCCCCCATGTAGACATTTTTGTGAAGAAAATGATAATAAAAGTGTGAAAATAATTGAAAACTGAAATACAAATTCAATATACATTACTATTATTAAAACTTCATGCCCTTTAACTCAAAAAGAAGCTTTATAAAATATTATGCTGAACTGTGGCAAGACTGAAGTTACTAAAAAGGACCATAGTAGAAGTACTTCTGCATTAGCAATTGAATATTTCTTGTGGGAAATATGGACTGAGAATCTCTAGTGATAATAATAGAGTGGACATGTAACAGTACATTTGGACACCCCCTGATACCTGAGCACAGTTATGCAGAATAGTTAATTCAAGCAGCACTGTTCTTATTACTAAAGTAGAACACTTAAAAAATTCTAACTCTGCAGATAACAGAATTTATTCCAAAAGTACTCTTTGATGTATAATTAGGTAGATACCATTTTTTTTCCCTGTTAAGGTTCTTAAGATATGTTATCTTGAACTTCAGCTGACTTTATAATGATTCATTGTAGCAAAAGAAATTACATAGTGTAGAAATATTTTTACTGTAGTAAAAAGGTCTGAAACTAGTCTCTTTTGCTATCCACAATTTTCAGTGAAATCCTTCTGCAAAAGGGAAGTAAGAAATATAGGAATACATTGTTGATATACTCAGGAGAAGTAAAATGAAAGGCCTGGAAACAAGTGTTGCATCTGTTTTCTAGAGGAACAGTAGAAGCATAATTTTTCTACTTAAAGGATATTCACAGCTGTTTGGAATATCACTTTAGAGGATTCCTTCTGTTCTTGTGGGCTTTGTTTTTCCTGATCCTGCCTGTGCCAGAGCAGTTTGTCTGCTAGCAAACCGTATCTAGTAAACCAGCTTGCTTCCCATGAGCTACTCTTGCACCGGTGCACCATCGTTGTCCAGGCCTGGTTCCATGAGGTGTTGGAAGTTAGAAATGAAAATCTGATCCAGTCTCCTATTTTACCTTCTGATTTTCCAGTAGGATTGCATGGTTCTTCTCTGTAATGAATGCATATCTGTGCACCTCCTAGAAATTTCCATAGAATCATGGAATTGTTAAGGTTGAAAAAGAACATTTCAGATCGTGAAGTCCAGCCATGTAGCTCTGCTTGCCTTGCTTACCTCTGTTGAGTTTATACACTGGATGAGGGTGTGCTAAGCAAGCCCCTACTCCTTTCCCGCCCATGTCACCTCTTGGTATGTCCTTTATACCTCCTGGTCCCATGTCAGGGCACTGGCTGCCTGACTGTGCTGCACACTCCATAATTCCTTGAGGAAGAGTATGTGCGGCGGAATTTAAGGTTAGAATATGCACACTGTTCCTGCTGTGTGTTTATGCTAGAAAGAGGAAAAGATGAGAGAAAGTCAGCCTGCACTTGTGTGTTGAGGTCTGGACTGCTCCCAGAATGCAGGCTTGGGCCACGGGATTGAGTTGATCGTCATGTAAATTTTGGAAATTTTGTTGATCTTTGAGACACCCTGACATCTGGCAGAACTAGGACTTCATTTGTTGCCTGTTGAGAAGCCACTTTCAGGCGAGGAGAATGGACTGGATGCACTCACAGCACGTGTTTTAGATGGCACATGCTGCTCTGCTCTGTGCCAGCTGGAATTTCCAAAATGTTAGAGGCTTTGTGTTGAAGTACATGGAAAATGTACACAAGTCAAAGAAGGTCAAAGACAGAAATTAATGTGGTCCTCTTTTGCCAGAGTGGGTTGGTGTTTCTGACCCAAGCAGATATAGTAAAAATTGTTATTCAGTCGTCTGCCCTAAAAATGGGGCAAGATCCATGAAGCAGTTCCTGTCCTAAATAAATAGTTCTGCCTGTATATCTTTGACAAAAAGAGACTCTCCTTTGATTTCAAACTCTTCAAAGCATTTCTTTATGCCTACCAGCACAGTTTCCTCCTTCAAATTAACACTACTTCATCTCAGTCAAGAGTGGATCATCCTCACAGTAGTGGTAAAGCCATGTGGTGAGAGATAGATGGTGTTACTGATTTCAACAGAAGGTGCCAGACTCTGAGTGTTTGAAAATCTGATAATTATGTCTGGTTTGATATATTAATATAGACTTAGGAAAGTAACTTTATGGGCCAGTGTTACAAAAAAAAGATTATTTATTCCTTTGTTTCCTAGTGCTGTTATGTTTGAATAAAGTTAGTTTAAAATAATCCCTTGAGAAATCAAGTGCAGCTATTGAAAATAGAAACGCAACCTAGCTTTGGTTTGCTCTTTTGTACAGCTTGTTCATTTTGATTGTATCTTGGTATAAATACTTGTCATTAAGTGCTCATATACCTTACAGGCAGCATTTGATGTTTACTTCTGAATGAATTGGATCTGTTCCAGTAGCAGATACTGTAATACTTATAATTGACTTTGACAGTGGATTATGGGGAACTGAATGTCCTAAGGCATGCAAGTAAATCACATCAGCCTCAGGTTCTCAGCCATTGTGACTTTTGCTCCTTTGATACTGGTGCTAGATTCCTTTGCTTGTTTGGTTTGACTAGTTTACCTTCTCTTACCCCTTCTTTCCTTTACACTCCGACTCCTCGCTGACTTAATTTCTTCCTTGAATTAGAATTCAATGGCACCTCAAGGAAAGTCAGAAATGACTGACTGCAGGAAAAAGTAAAGAGGAAGAGAGGTTCCCCTTGCTGTGTTTGCAGACAGTGCAGTCACCGTGTTGCAGACGAGAACTAGAAAGTGAAACTGTAAGGAAATGTGCTTATTCTTCATTGCTATATTCCATCTCACTACTGAAAGACTTAATTAGTTGAAGGAATCACATGGGACTCTTTTTCTGGACATCTGTGCTTTTACCTCTTTTTTAATTAAGCATCAGGGCTTCTCCTTTTCTTGAGCCCCATGGGAGGTTCACTTCTTTCACACTTGACAAGTAAGCCCCTGCTGTGTCTCCTCATGCTCTCTTTCAAGAATAAAAAGATGACATGACTACATCAACTCATTAAATTCCTTCCAACTTCTTCAGAAATCCTTTGAGTCACCTTTTTTTTGGACAGCCATGATCATATTGATCCATTTTCACCTACTGTTGGTGAACATACTCCTCTGCATGGCCGTACCTGCATTGTCATGCTGGTTATGATTACATCAGTCTCAAACCAGATTGAAAAAGGGTAAAGGCTGCTTTCAAAGGTCTTCAAGTATGTTGATATACTCCCTAATCCAGACTCCAGTTGTGTCAGTGAGGCAGGAAAGTTCAAATGGAAGGAAGGGCACTATCAGTTATGGGTCAAATAACAGAGGAAGAGCAGACAGTGAAGTATTGCCTACGTTTACCTGAAGCCAACTGCTAGTCTCAGTTGTGCTGGAGCTATAGTACAGATAAATGTTTTCACAAGTGTCCTGGTTTCAAACAGCTGCGTAGGCATGACGGAACCCTCTGGTACTTGTGTAAAAAACTCTTCTGTAGCTATTCCTGCCTGATCAGATCCTATGGTTGTATCAGTCCTCTGGTCATTTTTGGACCGATAGTCCTGGAACTCTTCGCATCTGTCTTTCAGGAAACAGTCTGATGGCCAGTCACCCAGAACGGCGTCTGCACCAGCAGAGGGGGAGTAAGTGTCTTTTCAGATTTTGTCACTGCACCGTGGCATACCTGCCACTCCTGCTGTCAGAGTCCTCAAGTGCCATGAACTGCGAGGGACATCCTTACGTCAGCCTTGCCACACCCCACAAACACAAGGAATTGCAATGTGTGTGAAGTGCCCTGGCAGAGAGTGCCACACAGAACTGTGCTGTTTTGCACAGGATTAATTTGCAGCTGCGGCAGGGGCCACAGAGGCCTGAGTTTGGCTAATAATGACTGAAGCAAAACCCCCGGTGTCTACTTTGGTAGACAGGCATTCAACAAAAAGAGGTTAGAGGAGGCTCAGTGCAGAGGTGACCAGATGAAACATAATAATAGATTATGATGAAACTTAAGCAGATGGGATGATCTCATGGTGTCCTTTGATTTAGAACTTTACAAAGCCTTGAAATATCTCAGTGCTGTTCCCTACTGGGATAAGTGTCTGCCTTTTGCATTTCACTTAATGCAGTGAAAATAGGAAAAGCATGCAGGCTCTATGGTAGAGCAGATTTTTTTTGAATAAATTAAATTTTATTAAGCTAATGGATGGAAACTGTAGATATACTGTGAATTTTTAAGTACGATGGGACTTCTCTCAATTTTCTGCGCAAATTTTCCAAGGGTAGTATGAATTGCTGAGAGCAACTAACTCTGTGCATCAGCAATAGCCTCAATAGCAGATAAACCAGAGATGTTGAAGGCTCAGCCTTTATCACAGCACTGAGAAGGTTGCTTTCTTTTAGAACCTGTGCCAGCACTTGAATCACAACATCTCAGAATGACCTTTCTCCATAACCAGCAGTTTACAACCCCTATACCCACAAGGACGAGCTAAGAAACTTTATAATGAAAATGAAAGATATTTGGAAGTTTGCCACTAGGAGAGGAGAGGAATTTATGGGCTGACTTTGGGGGAATAACTCTACATTAAATTTCTTAGCCCTTTAAAACATTTTTTCCACCTATGAAGTAATTACTGAATATTAGTAATACATGTGAAATTATTTTTTTCAATTGTTTTTGTAATTTTTTAATATCCCCTTTTTACTATTGAAAAATGTTAAGAATAAAATAAACCTTCTTCCTCATATCTTACTATAAGTTATAGAAGGAACAACAAAAATGGAAAATTAAAAAAATGCAGAAGGGGCTTTTTGTCGAAATGAGAGTAATTTCTGTTTGCTTTTAGTTTTCTTTTAGATTTTTACCTCAATCTTGCAAACTGTTCCGAATAAGCCATGTCCCATGTCAATCCTGAGTCTGATTAATCTCAAGTAGTTTCAACAGGGAGCAGTTTCCTGGATCAAGGTCTTGTTTATTCCTGTGTGTGCTGAGATGTTTTGATCTGTCATTTTAGTGTGAGTGATTCCCTAACAATTGGGATTCCTGTAATGTATGCAACTCAGGCTATTACTTGTTTTATTTAGAGATAAAATTGGACATCTTGGACAGTAATTTTTTTTCTGTATATTTTGGCATTTCCAACCAAAGCAATAAACCTGGTAAATCTCTTTTGAGATGTTCCTGCGTCAAAACACGTAGAGAAATTCTCTTTTATACAGTTTGATCTTAAAAGAGAATGACAGCAAACCCTTTGATACTGATTTGCAGAATCATGAACAATTTACTGGTTTTGTTACTTTAAGTTGGGCTTTTTCTAGCCTATTGGTTTTAAAGAAGCATTATAGTTCAGTCTAATTAGCTATAGTCCTTGAGTCTGTGGAGCAAAAGGTTTTACATTTTCCATTTGGATTGCTGAAGCTGTAGAAATACTTATTTTCTTCCAAGGATAATAACTGATTGCTTCTGAGTTACCTGGCAGTACTTCCTCAGGTAGGACTAAATTTCAGCCATGAGTAAATCAGATATTTATAATGGTCTTGCATATGCAAATATTTCCACTTTCGGGTTATTTGCAGGTGCAAAAGATTATTGGAGTTAAAAACTTGACTACAAATGGAAGTCTTAACTGAACCTTCCACTACGTTTACCACGATTAATTTTGTCCTGTCTGATAAGAATGTTAGAAAGCGTTTAACCCTACAGGTTATTTTAAAATAGAAAAAGTCTATACCATATTTGGGGTATTCTGATCCAGGTTTCTGATTTAAGAATACATTGGTTTAATTTAAACACATTCCTAATCGGTTTAAGGCAAATTAAAATAATCCTGCTTTAAATGTAGTGGTTTGAACTGAGTTACATGCAGTAATTTAAAATGCACACTTAATTAAACGGTTGCTACATTTTATAGACATCTCTGTAGGTTTCCATTTAGGTAAAGAAAATTGGCACCAGTACCTGTTAGCTTATGCCAGCACAGATCCCTGAAAAATGCAGCAACTGGAACAGAATGCAGTTTATTCCATTTTACCTTGGTCATTATTTTTCTTGTGCAAGGCCAGACCAATTTTACTCTGTTCTTGCGTTCCTCATCCAGTGATGCACCTTGACAAGATATTGCACATCAGCTGATGTACAGTGACTGTGTGCCTGTCCCAGGCAGATGATAAATTATAAGAAGCAGCTTAGGTTTCACGGGGAGATGGCCAGGCTAACTTTGGTTACCTCACTATTTGCTATGGTCTACGGAAACTGACATGGACTGTGGCCGTCGGTCGGCTGATACGCAGTAGCCCGTTCCCTTCTGCAATTTGTCTGCGTAGCAATTTCTGGGGGTTTCCAGACAGCTTTTTTTGTGTACCTGAGTAAATGCCTTTAAAATGTTACCCTAAATTAAATGGGATCTATTATCTTCTGTTGACACGCACATACCCGAATTATGTTACACTGCTTTAATCTTTTATCAATCTAGAATACTCTAAACATTTCTCTTGCTTTACATCACCGTAAGCTGTGTGTTTGCACATACCTCTAGGAGTTTGCGCTGGTGTGACTTACTTGATAATTACTATAAAACTTGTGTTTTGCTAGTTTTTTAAATCTTAAAAAAATCTAAATGGGCAAATAAATAAGTAATTTGATCCAGATATTGTCATAGCTGGCTATAATAACACTTGTGTCACCATTGTGTAAAACCCCACGTTACACAGAATTAGTACCTGTAGATGCAAAGAGATTGGAAATTCTGGTTCATGTTTGTGCTGTAGCCCTGCACGCAAGGTAACTACTAATAATTAAATCAGGTAATTAATCATTGTTAGAGTAAAACCAACATTGCCATTAAACTGCAGAGCTCACGTGATACGGTTTCCTGCTTTTTTTCCTAGCTGATCGTAGTAACTTACCGATTGCTAAAAATGGATCTCTATACACATCCTTTTGCACCTAGGTCAGTAGCCTGGTTCTCATCTTGTTTTCTTTCCCTTGGCATTTCAAATATAAAACTCATGGGAAACCTTTTGTTTTGCTCTGCTATTGTTTCCAGCTTGAACACCATGAATGTGCAGAAATGGTGGTTTCCCTAGCAAGTGACTATGATGAACTTGGAACTGTGTGAACAGCAGCGATAAACGGTTGTTGACTTCTTTGAGGCTTTTTTTTTGTGTCAGAATTGAGATGTACCCCACAGTATTGCTCCAAGGTTTTGTTCCAAAGGAAAAAAAAAGCTGAGACAGTACTGCATTTTTAATGGCTGAGTCATCTGCCTCTGTCCCAACAGCAGAATCTCATTTTAGGACTCCTCTGAAATTCAAGTTTATTTCCACTGGTAAGCCTACAGTCTGTGTTAATGTAATTTATATTATTATAATAGCTGATAATGGTGATTTTTGATTGCAATTGTTTTTGAGATTGCATGGTGCCTTTGATTGAAGGGTTTCAAAGTGTCTTAGAACAACATATTTAATTAACCGTCACCTGAGCTTTACCAGCTGCTTTGCTTGCAGTTGATTATGGTCTGTGCACTTAGAGTGGGTCATGAGAAAACTGACCTTCTGGAAACATTACTTGGTTACGGTTTTTCTCTTCTGCCCACATATTTGCATTTCTAATGAAGGGAGTGGTGTATCACTTTAGTTCATAAGAAAGAATACCTCAGGTTTATCATTGTTATGGCACACATGGATGTGATTGCTCTGCCTGTATAATAAAAAGGTCAATGTGAAGAGACTTTCTTGAATCATCATAAAGAAAAATTATACAACTAATGTTTGAAATTTAGAGAATAACTGCAAATTTTGGTACAAAAGAAATAAATTTATAATGTGAGGTATTGTGTTGTTCAACACCAAGAAAGAGTTGTCAATACATCATAAAAAAAAGATTCTGTGCACTCCTAAGTTGCAAAACACTGTTACCCATGACATCCCAAGGTATATAAATGTGATTCATTTTTAAGGTTCTGTTTATTACAGAATCATCTATTAGCATTTAATGAGAGTACTGTCAAGACTATGTTGGAAATAGTTTATTTTTAAAGGGATGTTGCAATTTTAAACATTCTAAAATTAATAATTCATCTTGCTATTATGTCTTGATCCTATAACTTGTCCTGTGCATATAACTTTTCTGTCTGAAGGGAATCCCACTTGCTCCAGAACAACCCATTGGGGGTAGCTGGATTTGTTTGCCTGGGATGCCGTCTGAACCCAGGCCAAGAAACATGGTCTTAGCACTCCAGGCTGCTTATTGATCTGGTGACTGTGTTGGCTGTAAGAAGGGAAAAAAATAAGTGCTTTTTTTCCCTGTAGGCTTTAAGTGTCTGTCTCCCTTGCTGACTGCACCTCTGAAAAGTCAGGTCTTTATCATTGTCCAAGAACAACTGTCTCCTTTTTCTCCTGAAAAGCTCGTGACTAGACTAGATGAGGATTTAAGAGAACTGGGTTCTGTTTTTAGCTCTAATAGTAGCTTGTCAAGTCTTGATGAAGCTTTTTGCCTCAATTTCCTAATCTGTAAAACGGGCATAATGATACCAGCATCTTTCTTGTGGTGCTTTGAGATATACTGATTAAAAATGCTACTATGACCTTTTCTGTAGCTACTATCTCCTTGTAAAAGGCCTGATTCTGTTAGATGTTACCTGAATGGTAATGAGACGTCTTAATGCTTAGTAATGCTTAATATTTAATGTTCAGTCTGTGCTCAGCACTGTGCAGAAGTAGGTCCAAATAATGACGGGTTTTTTTCTTTTTTTTCTTTTTCCCCACATCAGGGTTTTCTTTATTTTGCCCCATTACAAGACTGTCTTATATTTTCTATTTAATGTTTTGGAAGTCTTCAGCTAAACTAACAGGAGGGCATTAGTTTTGCATCCTGTTCAAAAGAATTAGGAGTGCAGCTAAGCTGATGCCACCATTGCTTCCAGTGTTAAAATACATATGCTTTCTCATTGTTTGGGGCTAAAATATCCTTGACTCCTGTGCATAACAGTTAAGTCTCACTGCAGCAATGCTCACTAATACTAATGAGTGTGGGTCTGATGTATGACAGTATGCTTTTCTGCCAAGAAGCCACTCATACCTCCTGCAGCTGCTGTTTTTGCTGTTCAGCCTGGAAAGAATTTTATAGACCTGTTCTTCCTATTCCCTAGAAAAAAACCAAAAAACAACAGTGCTTCAGGAGAGAGAAGAGGCTGAAATTCATTCCAAGTAAAAATGTTGACATATTAACAGGATCCTTTCGATAGCTTCTTGAGGTGAAAAAATACTAATACATGAATATATGTGATTTCTCTCTCTGGCACCTCCTATAGCCCACCTCCCAGATGTACTTAACATATTAGTTAAGTGCACTTCCTTGGTAGCGTGTTAACATTATTGATCATCTGAGGAAACTTCTTAGTAAGTTTGTACTCCATTTAAGCAAACTGCAGACTGTCCTGCAGTCAGCTAATAAAGCCTCTCAGATAGCTGAAGCAATTAAAAAATTCTAGTACAGAGAAGGTAGAGTGAAATTTCTCCTGTCCTAAGGTGAAGGTTATATTTTATTCCCAGATTATGTGGCTTTGTTGATTGCATATGAAAATAATGCTCTTGTATTTTTTCTGAAGTTTTGGAATAAGGTGACCACAGTAAGGAATCCAGTGTTCCACCAACTCCTTGTATTTGCAGAGATAAAGAAAAAGTAAGACTGAAAAAGGCAGCAATCTGATTAGTTAAAAGTGATTATAATTTGTTTTGCTGTAGGTCAACCGTTGTCTAGAGGGTAAGATCAAAAACCTGTTCTACTTTGCTTTCTTTGGTCTTGTCCTGAAATGGTTTTATTTTTACTACTTGGCCCTTTTCCCAGGGATTCTTGGGAATTTAGCTCAAATGAATTGGAATGCAGTTTTCCAACTGAAGAGTGAATTTTTCTAGGTGTAAAAATTACACTTGCTTTATTAATGATTCCTTTACATGACAATGTAGAGCCTAAAGGCATCAAATCAAGACTCAAGTAATCCTGTTTAGAACTTGGCTGTTTGATGAAGCTGCAGCATTTGTTGTACAAGTGCCTAATTTTATGCACCAAGCAAGTGAGATATTTCAGGAGGTTTCCAGAATGATTTCTTTAGTCAACAAATTAATGGCAAGAGTCATGAGAGTCAGCAGCAAGGAATGGAGGCAATCGGTGCAAATATTTAGCAATCTGAAAAGAGCTAATAGCAAGGTTTAGCTCAGAAAATATTTTCTGAGGATGCAAATATTTTCTATGTAACTCATACACAAAGATATAATTCTCTACTCTTAAGAAACTGATTTATTAGTGGGGAGGGAAAAGAAATCGTGATGTTCAGATTACAGGTTTCCTGAGTTGTGGTGCAATCAATTTTTCAGAATTTCATTCTCAGGTCTCATGTGTGGCCACCTCTGAGCATGCACAAAATCTTCCTTAATTGCTTCTGACTTGTACTTTGGTTTATGTCTTATAAGCTGATCTATTAGGTGGTAACTGACGAGAAGAGGAAGAAAGGGTTATTTTAATTTAAATTAATCTCTTTGTGACAGTAGGGTTTGGCTGAGTGGATCTATTTATTACTAGGACCAACAGGTCAGGTGGCTAAGAGTGTTTTGGTACTGTTTTATTTAAAACACACTAAAATACACACAGCCTGAAATCCTGACTTCATGACTGATTGTATAGCTGGCAGCTTGGATGTTTGGTGAGTTGACCTCACTACCCGATCTGGAGAGCTCAGCTTGAGACAAGATTCAGTTTACAAGGTGTTTTAAAATTAGCCGGGACCCACACTGTGGCTACATCTAGATTTGTGAAGGAAATTGACAAATGAAGAGCCCAGGGATAAGTATTGACTTCTTGTTTCAAGAAGTAGTATCTGTGTTCTCTAGCCTGAAAGCCCTTAACAATATCTTGTGAAGTTATCTGTTTCATGGATCATTACATTAGAGAGGCTCCTTATGCCTTAATTTTGTGTTTCTATTACTGTGCCGATGAATTATTGTATATGGCAATGCCCTTTGTAAGGAAACATTAGCACAAAATGATTTTTGTTAGATTGCAGGCCCGTAGGGGGAGATACTTCTGTAATTGCATGCAGCACACATCCTGCTCCCATAAATGCCAATTAGCAAAAGCAAGGAGGAGCAGTGGTTTGATGGGCAGAAGGCACATGGGCAGCACCTCACAGGGTACCACAGGTGGCTGACACCGGGATTGGAGGCAGCCTCATGCACTGCTGAGGGAGCCCATTTATAACCTGCTGCAGGAGCTCTCCTTCAGCAGGGTCTGTGGGTTCTCTGGTACAGAAAGATAGAGCAATAGTATGACAGTGTGGGGAATATGCCCCTGTCAGGACAAGGTTTTTTCTTTGTTTTATGAGCATCATTTATGACTGTGACCTTCAATGTAGAGAAAGTATCTCTTTTATGGTAGTGGTGAAAGCATCTAGGGAAGCAGCAAGAGGCCAATCAAGGTCTCAGCAGATGCTTCCACTGTGGTAGAATAGAAGGGTTGCTACTAGCAGAATCACTGATTTTTATGTGATCCCTGCTCAGCTGCTGATAAAGAAGGGGAGACAGGGCAGACATGGGAAAATTTCAACCAGATGTTGTAGAAAAATGATAGTGCTCCAATGCTGTGAAGGAGACATATCTGTAAAAGAAACGGAGGTAAGTCCAACATCCTTCTGCAAAGGAAGGGATCAGTGCTCCAAAGGAAGATGTTTTTCAAATATTTGTGGGGTTTTTTTTTTACGAATGTTACAGTGCTCTAGCACTAGCTAAAATTGAAGTAGGTGTTTGTAGGAATTTCCATTGAATGTTTACTTATTTTTATTTTTTTTTTTAATATGAACCAGAACAGCTACAGCTAGGTCTAATTCTGGGAAAATGGCCTATCAGCAGACTTGAGTTGGTCCTTACCACTGGTTCCTGGCCCTGGGCTCTAGGACTAAAAGATCCCTTGTAGAGGGCTTTAGAAAGGATTTCTATATCCAGAAATTTTCTGGAGAGACTGAGAGTAAAGACAGTATTTGGAATCTAGCCAGATTCAGCTGGCTTGGAAATGTGTGGGATGCAACTGTTGGGTCCAATTACTGCAGATTGATGATTGCCTACTGAAGGGACTCAGCCATGATAAGATAAATAGTAATTTGACTCTCCTTTACATTTTTCCAAAATCTTTAATGGGAAAAATTATGTATTTGTATGCAAATATTTCCTGAATCAATAAAGAGCTGAGGCCATAAATAAAAAAGATAGTACGTTCTTGCATTTATTTTTCCATGGGCAAAAAGATGTTTCCTCTCCTCTGATATTTTCCTGCATTTCTCAGCTTTTAACAATTTCAGAATGGAATGAGAAGGGAATCCTAAAGTGATGTTAGAGATGATCAATTCAGACTTCTCACCATTTGCCTGTCATCCATCTGTCCTGGTCCCCAGAGCATGCTGTTTCTTATTGATGGAAATGGGTATGTTTCCTGCAAGCACTTCAATTAAGACAACATGTTTTCTTTTTATTTGCATTTTTCTCTTTGAGAAGTCAGCACTGTAAATTAATTTTTAACACGTACTAGGAGTTAGCATTAAAGGAGGATTGTTTAGGTTGATATGTTTGTGAAGTACATTTTTTAAAATGGAAATATCCTTTAATAGGTTTTAACCATTTTCTAAAGTTTCTATTTTTTTTTTTAACTTATTCACTGGCATCTTTGAAATAAAGTGGCCTGTGCTCCTTCAGTGATCTACAGTTAATGTCTTTGAGTCCCAAAGAGAACTGTGCATTTTGTATTCATTTATTTGGGAAAACTGAGAGGTTTCTACCTTCATGAAAGGCCTATTTATTCTCCTAGACAGCTCAAAATAGCTGCTAAACTGGATCTTCTGTTTAAGGACTTAGAGCCCTGAAGTTGATGTCTCTGCTCAAAAGAACACTACCTCTGCCCTATGTTCCTTTCCTGACTGTAATACATTTACCATCTAGTGAGTTCTCTCTGATAAACCTGGTCATAAGCAATAATATTTTGTATTTTTAATTGGTAGCTGTTGGAAAACAGGTTCCGTTATCTGTTCTTGACTTCTTGGCTGTTGTCAAGCTAGCTTGGATTCTGATCATTTACTGCCTTGCAGAATCTATGACTTGGTTTTATAAGCTTTGTAGAGAAAAAAAATTATGCTGTAAAATCTCTGCTGAAGAAGCAGTCGGAAGGAAAAAAGAAGACATTCAGTTTTCTAAGCAAGTGCATGTTTTGGGTTTTTAAGAGTGTGATTCTGTCAAACTTCTTGGAACAGGAGACCTTAGTACAACTCCACTCATATCACTTAGGCAGGCAATGTGTGAATTCTTATTCATAACTGAAGTGTCTGTCATTAGACACTGATTTGTATTATAACGGCACTAGTAGATCAAACTGGTTCCTGGGCTCCTATTGTGTTTTCAAGGCTTGTTTTTCTCTTTGTTTTGTGTAGTACTGATGACACATCCATTTAGGAAAAAGGAATTTTGTTCAAACTCCTTTAGCAGGAAGGAATTTTGGCACCTACATCAATGCTGATAGTAGAGAGCATCTGCACTGTTTGCTGTGATCATGCAGAGAAAGAGTTGACTTCGTTTCTTCAGCAGTTATGACTATAATTTCCCTCAATTGCAGTCTACTTTCATTTAATTTGTGCTCAAGGGCCCTTCACATGGAATGATTTCTGCTGGGTGAAAGATCTTGCTACAGCTGAGAGGTCACAATATAATACACTCTATTGATTGTAATGAATACTTGGTATTTGGTGTACGCAGGATGCATGAAGGAATCCATCTGTAATCCAGAAATAAAAGTAAAATATAGATTGATTGTATCTACAGCTTGAAGTTGAATTAATGGAGGCTTGGTTTCAGTTTTTAGTGGTCTGTCACCAGCTTGACTATACAAACTCTGTGGTTTTTAAGTTTACCTTTGAGTAACAGCCTTTTTGTGGTGTTATCATTGCCTGATGTACATGTAACCAAAGGCCTGCAGAGGAACTGGTTGTGTGACCATTAGTCCTTTCCCAAATTCTGGAAAATAGATTATTTAATGCAATTTGAGAAGTAGGATTATAGCTCTCATAAAAGAAAAAGTATTTGCTAATTCTAACATGAACACAATCTTTCCTAGCAGGCAATGAATAAAAAGAAATCAGCTCTCTTTGGGAAAGAAATCAGAGTTTACAGGTGTCTTCCCAAAAGACAGAGGAGGGTGAGGACAAGGCTATTCATTCCTCTCCTTTCTTCCTTTGTTCCCAGGACTTACTGGACCATCTGTGTGTTTCCTGTCTGCACAAGTCACAGGCTGTCAAATTGTTCCCAGGTAGAAAAACCACAGCTACTGCTTTAAATTCCCTTCTCTATGCATTTGTGAAGGAAGGAAAAGTTGCATTTGTGAGAGTCAGGGCAGGCTGCAGGTGGTCAAAAGCATTTGTAGTGATGAAGTGTTCCTTACATTGAGCAGTACAGCTGGAGACAACACTTCCAGTTTTGTTTGTAGGTCCTGGCAGCACATGGTGAAGGAGAAACAACTGTGCTGTGAGATCTAGAGAGCAGGCACTTATATATATAAGATAGCTGGCTGTTGTGCTGCATCATACTGCTTGCCATGACTAATGTGGCCATCTCATGAAACAGGGGATTTCTTTCCCTGTTTGAATTCAGTCGCCCTACATAAAACCCATTTATATATTCGGGACTTAATATGCTAAAGACAACACAATTATGGATATTTTTTAATTAAAATTCAATAAAGCCCTACTTAAAAAGGAGGAGAAGGACTGCAATAAAACCTTGAAACCCATATCCAGCCAACCTGGGACAAATCTATAATGATATAAATTATGCCAAATTGTTGACTTCAGAGTCATGGTACGTCTGCACGCTATGGTGGATTTTGTCTGAGACGATTTACCATACCAATCTGCTCTACAAACTTGTCTCTGAATGCGGCCAGCACCAGATGTTTCAGAGGAGAGGTGGAAGAAACCACCTGCATCATATAGAAATGAAGCTAATGTGTTCTTTGCAATAGGTGCCCTTCTGAATAGTGGGTAGATACAGATCTAAGTCTGAAAGCAGAAAATGTATTATTATTATCATCATCATCACAAAATTTATGGCATCTAGGTGTTTTTGCTGGTTTTAGATATGCAAGTTTGCTTATAGTTTTAATCAAAACTCTTTCATTTAAAACTGTTTCAGTGCCAGTAAGTCTTTCATCTGTGGCAAGAAGATAAAACTGTACCTCCAGAGAAACCGTATTTGTGACATTAGCCCCCCAACAATCAGCATTAGGAGAGGAAGTGACAAATTTTGGAGCTGTTTTTAATGGGATCTCATATGCAGGAAGAAGGTTTGCATTTATTAATTTAATGTTTCACAATAGCTGTAATACATAATGAATCCCTTTCTAGACTTTCTGAACCTTCTGCAGCAGTCCTTATATTCATGCTCATCAGAATTAATATGAATTCAATAAGACTATTGAGTTTCAAAGTGCATTTCCTATGATTATGGTTTAGGTCAGGATGGATGGAACTCAGGTATCAAATACTATGCAATAATTAGAAGTGTATGACAAAGTTTGGATATTCATTGTCTCTGTGAAAGAGTGATTCTTATTGCATAGAAAATAACAAAAAGTTACGGAAATGGCATTGTCTTTACTTCCAGTTTAGCTGCTTACCTGAGCAGGAGTTGTCAATGGTAGGAATAGGGCGTTAAGTGTGCTGGTGTGGGCTGCATGATCTCAGAGCTCAAGGTCAGGTTGTCCCAGAGGAACAGTTGTGCTGCAGTCTCTTTGGACTGAGGTGAATGACTGTTATGAGTTGGAGAGTATTGCCCAGATTGTTTGAAGTTTGTGGCTGAAGGACTGTTGTGAGCTTTTGCTCTTTCAGTGTTTTAGTAAGTGACTGGGTAAATGCTCGTGGCTATTAGTTCTTAGTTCTGCTATTCCCGTCAGTTATAATTATTTTTTCATTACAACTGTCTAGCTGCACTTTACCTGACAAAGTTAGATCCTTAAAAACTGCATAGTAGCACACAGAATGTCAAACTGTGGTCTTCCAACATCAACCAATTTACACAAGTAATATCAGCTCAATAGCCCAAGACACCTAATATTTTCCTTTTACAGAGTGGAGAAAAAAATGCATCTTAGAATTTGAATAAGTAAAAATAACCACCATATGAGGTGTACAGAATTTAAATTTGAAAAAAAAGATGGAAAAACTAGCCAGAGAATATTGGGTAGAGTGGCAGAGCTGAGACTGATTCTTTTCCTCTCTTCCCCTGTGCACTGAGAGCAAACTGGTAACAGCAAAAACTACACAGCCCATTGGAGCTTCTCTCATGTCACCAAAGGCAGGCTGGCTGCTAGCACTGCCTGGATTTCATGGTTGATGTGACCTTGGCAGTGACAGCATCTTGCCACAAGTGCTAAAGAATCATAGCTCATCAAACTCAAGAGATGGTGCTGTCTCAGGGTTTTCAGCCCGATCTGAAACCATTGGAAAGACTTGTATTGGCTCTGGTGGCTTTAGACCAGGTTATAACAACATGAGGATTTTTCTTATTTTATATCTTAATGATTTTTAAAGAGAGAATTAGCAGTATTAGCTAGGAAGGACCTAGCTCCCCTGTCTGTCACATGATTTGCACATTGCAACTCTGAGTTCATAAATTGGTGTGTATGCCGGTCTTCAGCAATTACAGAAAAAAAAGTCTCTCTAATATCTAGTTCTAACTTGATTTTAGTTCTTAATGATTCCTAAGGTGGTTAAACTGAGACATGTACAACAAAATTTCTCTGAAACTTCAAGGACAGATAATAATATTTATATTTGGCTTAAAAAAAAAAGGAAAAAAATAATTGTACTGATGCCTTTCCCCCTTAATGTTTATGCTGCCATTTCTTTAGTTGGTTTTTGGCTGTTGGATATATTTCTAACCAACTTATATAAAACTAAGAACAGAAATACTGGTCCTCCTTTTAAGAGGCTTTTCCATGCTTCTTTTCTTAACACTGGCAAAATGAAGTCTGGTTTTCAGTTGTTATATTGGAAGATAAGGTTTGGGTCAAACTTAATGATGGCCTTGTGGCTGCACAGGAATCACACCTTACATCTAGTCTGATTTTTTTTAAACTCACGGCTTCTGTTGTTTTTGATTCTGGTAATTAGAAAACCCTTCCCTATAGATGTCAGAAAATGCCTTCTGTTTTTCTCTCATATATCTCCTTAAAACTGTCTATTTTAAAGCAAGATCCCCTAAGAACGTTGGCAATATACTGTCTACAGAGGTAATGAGCTAATATACAGAAAAAGAAATGTTTGTGGCTCTCATTTTATGGTCAGCAAATGTTCTTGTGTGTGTTCTTGTCTCAGATTATAAGCGAGGATGCAACTGATAGGCAAAGATGGGATGGTGTAGAGACATGATGTTACTGATGTATAATGAAGACAGAATATGAATTGCTTCAAAGTTAAACATTTCTGAAACGTGTAAGAGAGGTGTTGAGTTCTTACTTATTGGAGATTTGTTACACGTTGAGTTCTTCAGTGTAAAAGTCCTCTGTAAGTAGAGGAAAATAAGATGAACTGATGTTGTGTTGGTGAAGATTGAAAGTTATTTTCATTCTCATTCGTATTGTAGTTTGCATAAAAAAATCCAGTCAAAGTACAATAGGCTTGAATTACCAATGAAATCGTAGTCATTCATCACAGAACAGAATAATCTTACTCGTATTCTGCTAGAACAGAAAATTAGTTCTTCAACATGATGAAGGCCTCCACTACCTAAGTCTTTGAAGGAAGAGACCTCTTCCAACTCACAGCTAATGAAAAGCAGAGCTGAGCTCTATCTGTGGGCTAGTCGGTCTTCCATTGCTGTGATCTGTGGTCCAAGGTTTTCACACGAACACTTAAGGGTAGCAGACCTGCCAGTCAGCAGGTGGCCTGGTGCAAGATGATTGAGTCCCAACAAAAAGTTAAATCTTTCCAGGCCTGCAATATCTGATGCATTAATCTGCACATACTGAGACAAATCTTTATTATCTCACAAAATAGAGCTGAAACGTAAATAAATACGGCTTCAAATGTCCCCATCCCTCTTTTACAAAGTAAGGTTCATTTTTGCACAGAAATGAGGAAAGTCATTTACTGCTGGCTTGGGTACAATGCCCTTGTTATCAGACTAGAGTCATAGCTGCAATAGCAGAGTGTAGCAGAAATGCATGGAAATATTATTAACTTCCAAATTAAGCACAGTATTTGTGAGTTGCAGTTGGGAGCAGAGGATTTTTAATTAGAAATCTTGACAAGGCTTAAATGAATTGTTTTTGTCCCAGTAAAAAGTGTGGCCTTGATAAATTTCTGCTACTGAAAAGCAAGTTAATTTCCCCTGTTCAATTCTTCTTTTAGTGGCTGTTATACATCATAGGAACTAATTTATGGGGGGAAGCACTGAGCGGGAATTGATGATTATTTTAAGAACAGATCAGCACAAAACTACTCACATGAGTAAAGGAGGCTGGGATTTGGTTCCCCATTCACACTCCACAAATGCTATTACCAGATGCTTCAGCAGCTGGAATCGGTTCCCCCCACCTTTGTGGCACATAAGAATGATAAGAATGTAGTGTAACCCAAGGGTTTGCGCTTCATTCTAATACTACTGGCTCATGGGAGTGCTGGCATCGGTTTTGTGTTCTGACACATCACATTAAAAAAAGCCAAAAAACATCAGCACTGTTTTACCAGTTTTAAACAGGTTAACCCTTAAACCTGTATCTGCTTGCAGTAGGAAGCATTAGAATCTCATGCCACAACTGCTTATCACCACCCTTTGTGGTGTGAGATGCTGTCACTCATTCAGGGCTGCCAGCAATGCCTAACCCTCTTCTATCGAAATGAATCCAGTCAAACTACATTTACAATGTAAACTGTTTATGTTCAGGTGGCTATTGTGGCCAAAGCAGGCTAGGGAATGCATAAACAAGTAGATACAGGGTACCCTCCACAAACAAGGCACAATCTGCTCGTTTCTTTCTTTCTACTGGATTCTGTTATCATGACCACATTACTATCCTTTCCTAATAAAAGCTGATGCTTTTCCACCCAGTTTTCCCATCTCAGTAAAGCAACTTCAGGAAAAATGAGTCCTGGTGGAAGTCTATGAGGCATCCACTTTTTTCTGGCAGAAAGGCCTTATGGACTGATACTTGCTAAAGCCACATGGCTGCATGGTGAGAAGGAAATGTTAATTGATCTTCCTTAGAACTATCACAGTCACCATGCCAGTTTTTCTCCGATGTGTTTGGTTGTGATTTGAAAATGGCACTGCCACAGGAAAGACAGAGGGATCAGAAATTCTGCTGTTTTTCAGTGGAACACCTGCCCTGTTCATGACTCCAAACTATGGAGAAGTGTTGGGGGAAAGAACAGAACAGATATCTGGAGAAGAATAGACCATTGCTGTGAAGATGGAGTTTTTTTCAAATGCTGTATATGTTGAAGGCTTCGTCAACAGTCCCTGGGCAGGTGTAATTCTCATGGCTGGCTCCAAAAATGCAGGCCCAGGCTGCTACAATTAGGCAGGCTTTGCAGAATCAGCCTCTGCAAAAGTCTGTGGTCTTCTGAACATAGAAAATTCCCAGAGCAGTCAACGATTTCAAGAGCAGCATTTGGCCTCATGCTGTCAGCTTCAGTAATTATGCAGTTCAATTAAATTCAAGTGGAAAAGTCACCTAGGCAATTTTGAAAAATCATAACTCTAATGAATAAGAAGGAGGAAACAAACATATTTATATATATATAAATGTATAGTGTACATACATACTGCAGTATATGTCGAATGTTATGCTACTAAGAACAATTCTATTTTCCCAAGCTGTTGGACTATGCTCATCCCTGCGGCACATGAGAGCCTTCCATTAGTGCATTAATCCGTATATCTTACACGTCTCTAACATACTTATCCTCAGATTCTTCCAGGAGGAAAACCTTGTCCAGTTAGGTCTCTTATTTTGATGGACCTGAGGGATTTTATTTATTTGTTTGCTCTTTCAGTTTACATGCTCCTACGTAAATGTGTAGATAAGGGAAGATCAAAGGATTTTGCCTTGCACTTGAAGCAGAAGTTACAAAGGTCTGCTGAAGGCTCATTAATCCACAACTGATCCTGAGGCTTCTAACTTATCCTCTGTTTCTTTGTCATATGAAGCCTTGCACAGGGCACTTGGAGTGCAGAAGGAGTATGCCCTGGATGCCAGCCAAATGAAAGAAGACAGCTGAGGGGTAAGTGCTAATGCTGCTGAGGGCTGTGGGATCTGAAAATAGAAGAAAAATAATTGCTGCTGATGTGAATTTTCCAGCATACATGCGAGAATATGGGGATAGAGCCAAATAGGTTCAGAAAAGGTTTTCAGTAACATCTGCCTGAAACTCAGCCTCTGTCAGGCACAGAGGGTCTGTCTTTGTTGAGATCAACCATTCAAGCAATTTAATGCAGCATCTACTCCTCCATAACCCTGTTTGGGACTCCCCCTCTCTGTGTTATTTTTTGGCTCCTGCATAGCAAAATTATTCTGACTTTCATCTCTAACTCATCAGAATTCTGATGCTGGTGTCAGTGTTTCTGTAGTGCCCAACCCAGGGTAAGATGAGGACCTGCACAATTATTAGAAGACCTCTTTCTCTCCTGTTCTAAAAGTAACGCTTCTTTTTGACATTACCTAAGATGTGTCCTAGGCAAATACCCTGTCCTACCTTTATTTACATGTCGTTCACAGCATTTTATGCTGCACTGACATAAAGCTTTTAAAGGCGAATTATTTATTCTCTCAGGTGTCAGAGAAATCTGGGGTCTCTGCCTAGTGCTAGGCAGTTACACAACATATGATTGCTCTGATGAATAGGATAATCAGCTTTTAGGAGTGTGTGACCACCAGTGGAGTGCATGGACTTGCATGCCAGCTTTTAAAAAGAGTGAGTTAGCAGCTGGTCAGCTTGACTCTGGTGCACTACAGGGCAGGTAGGTAATCTGACAGACTCGGCACGGTGAGACAGCAAAGGGCAGGACAGCAGTGGGAAGACTGAGGAGGTCTAAAAAATTACATCTGACGTATACAGATACAACCATATGAACTCTTCCTTCCCCTGCTGCAACTCATCATGATGCCCTTTTGGAAGGGTTTCTCCAGTTGGCAGAAGATTGCTAGCTCGTTTGGGAGAACTCCATCATGAAGCTGGAGGGATTTTGAAATGAAAACACCAGAACAAGCCACATAATCACACTTTTCCCTCCCAGCTGATGTAGACTAGCCCTTAGCCAGAATGACTGGGTGGATAACTGAGTTCTGCTGCTTTGATCTAGTTCCCTGATCTTAAAAGCCAACTAGCTTGAGTTGAAAGCCTTTGTCACATATATGGTAAAAGGGATGTTTGGGTTATGTACAGAAAATGCAGATTTTTGAGCTGCAACTTTATTTAATTGTGGTATAAAGACAAGTTCTTTATTCCACTGTATACAGCCTGAAAGAGTCTGACACAGAAGACAATCTTTTACCACTGTGATCTCTTTTATGGAAGAAGGAGCTTTGGCTGGAAGGGAAAGAGAACCTCTGGCCACTTTCATTACACAGGTTCTGGACCAGGCTTCTAAACAGAGAAAAAGTTCAAGGTTTTATCAGCAGCATTTTTCCTGGCATGTTTTGTCAGCTGTGAGTTATTTCTATTGCTTCTCTCATCTGGTGAGAACTGATTTGTGAAAGAAGTATAGCTAGATTTAGGTAGTACTAGACTCAACAAGTATACACTGACTTTCATAAAGTTTATGATATGGACTTGGTGCTCCGCTGACTTGGTAAATGGAGATTTGGTTCACGTCTAATTCACATCTTCCCAGTAATTTTACTTTACTCATTCTTGACTATCCTTAGTAAGTCAGTATCTTGTATGTACAACAGGTAAATGCTGTCTGTGTCAGACATGAGACACTTGCCTTCCCCCAGAATCATTATAATGAGATTATTTGCCCTCAATGTAACATATGAAGATCTTGAAATATCCTAACCATATAATTCCCTGCAATTTTGTCAATAACACATAGTTTATTTTGATTATAATTTATTTTCCAGCAGTCAATTATTAAAATCTATTAGAGAATGCATTTAGATCTGCTTTAGCACTTATTTCTCTTCCGTACTCCACAAAAGATTTAAAACATTCAAGTATCTCATTTCAACTCCATTATACTTGTACTGCTTGCTTGACAGAAAATGCACTTTTCGTAAACACATTTTTCTTGTATCAACACTTGGAATTGACTGGGAATCAACAGAACAGAATTGGCTGCCAAGGTCTCATGTGAGCCACAACTCCTGAGAGCTTGTGCTTTGAATGTGTATCAGCCCTTCTTCAGAATCAGCGGGGTCACTAGAGTCCCCAAAGTAGTAACACAGGGCCATATACTTTCTTTTACCTCTTCTGAGTGTGTAGGAATGCCAATCAAATGACATCTCCTGAGGGATGTAGTGGTCAGAGGATACGTGTCCAATTAAGCTCCCAGGCACTCACCAGCTGAGCTCGTGCCACAGTGTTTTCCCTGCTATGAGGGAGAAGAAACATGGTCTGCTGGCAACTGCAGCCTAAAGGATGTCCTTGGCACATCCCGCCAGATGTTTCTGTTATTGTCAGCTTGGTTGCTACCTGCATAAAGTCTTTGGTGTCCAGGATCAGGATCTCCCTTTCTTATGCTTGGACTAGATGATCTGAGACAGACTTGATAATTCAATGATTCTAATTGACAGAAATGGGCTCTCTGTGTGCTCCTGGAAGTACAGGCAGTCTGTGTTTCTACAAAAATACGAGGTTTGAACAGTTAACAGAAGAGCTCAAAAAAAAAAAAAAATTCTTAGGTATTTTTTTTATTTTCTTGAACCCTGAATAGATAGCAAAAAAAATGGAAAAGGAAAAAGGTGTTCTACTCTACTCACTTGAAACATATATGGGCATGATTTTCATGAGCTTACTAATGTGACTGTCACGTCTTTTACACAAAAATCATCATTTGCATTTTCCATTTAAAAACTTTATATTCCTTATAAACTTACTTGAATCCTGTAAAGAGAGCTTGTCAGTTCCTAAAGAGAAAAAAGACCACATTATTATTTTGTCACTTCTAGAAATGCTAATGGCAGGATATGAAGGACAGCGTAATTATAGTGTTGCTCTAGTGATTCTTCAGTAAAGGTTTTCTCAGTACTTTAATTATAAACTACATATTTCACCAGTTTAACTTTCTAAATCCTCAGCCAAACAGCCTTTGGGTTTGATTCCCACTTTGTGGTGTCTGTTGGTGTAAAAACACCTCATCTACTCAACGGCAAAGTCCCGGGCAATTGGGAGCGGCCACATCTATGGAGGACAGCTGGGCTGAAGAGAAGGGACAAGGAAGGAACTGTCTTTTTCTGCATAAGAGCTGTTGTTGAGAAATAGGCGCACCGAAGTAAACAGGAGTAATGAAATCCTTGGAAGAGAAGCCAGGGAGAGAGTTAGGCATATATCAAGCAAATTTGTCAGGCCAAGCTGAAAATCTACAGAATATGTAAATGAAATCAGATGAGGTCAAAGCACAGCAAGAATAAGAGATTTCTGCAACTCTCTAGACAGCTTTATAGAGACCTGCTACCTCAGCATATCTGAACTTAGGGAAGGAAACTTAGCAGAAGGAAAGAACAAAGCCTTCAAAATAATATCTTAGATGCTTGTCCAGCAGGGAGAATTCTCCATATTCTAGAAAACTATTTTTTTAGTTATTGAATCCATTTGCAAAGCTTTGGTTGAGGAAATTTACTTTTCAGGCAGTGTATACTGAAATTCCATTGGGATTTATATGCAATATTTTTAGACTCGTGCCTGAGAATTTATGAATAAGAGCTGACTTACTATGTGACCAAATACTTTCCTGAAGCAGGGCCAAGAGAAGGGACAGATAGTTCTGTTAAGCTCCTTAAGAAAGAAATCTAAAAGCAGATAATATCATTTGAACAGCACTGCAAACTTCTCAAAATTGGAAAGCACAAATCCAATGATTAGCAAGATTCCTTTGTTCAGAGAACAGCAATTTGAGAAGCCTGATCTGTAAAGCCTCAAAAACCTCATTAGGAGCTTGTAATACTTAGTTTGTTTATGTACTGTTGTAAGGGTACACCGACAGTCTTGTCTCAAGAGCTCCTTGTCCTTGGTGGGGAAGAATATGAAGGTCAGAATCTTGACTTTTTTGATAAGACAGTGTGTTGTGATTGATTTCAGTATTGATGACATGGGAGCTGAGGAGGGGGATTGAGGGAGGGAGCAAACTCATGCAGTTCTGGAATAGTTTGCAACAGTTTTAAAATAAGAATGGGTAATACCTTGATTTCCTCTTGTTACTGTCTGTCG
This sequence comes from Struthidea cinerea, assembly GCA_013397865.1. Lineage (NCBI taxonomy): Eukaryota > Metazoa > Chordata > Aves > Passeriformes > Corcoracidae > Struthidea > Struthidea cinerea. Next base: position 2,175,405 of record VZTI01003931.1, on the reverse strand, counting down.
CCAAGCCCTCCCTTGCTCACCCGTCTTTCTACTTCAAGCAAGGGGTTTTTGAAAGTGGGAGGTCTCAGAACAGTTCAAATATTTAATTTCCTATAAAAATATTATTTTTGCTCCTTGACAAGGGAGGTAAAGCTGGCTTCATTCTGAGAAACCACAAAGTTCATGGGAAAGCTGAATATATATCAGCTTTGGTAACATTCATTTTCTCAGGACTGTGTTACGGCTGGTTTTTGCTTTTTTGGTTTTCTCCCCCTTCATTCTCCTGCTGAGAGATGCAGTGCTCTACTGTGGAAATGGGAGTGCATTTATGTGCCTGTGTGTGAGGAAGCAGCCGGCATTCAAAAAATCTTAACAAAGATTTATGAGACAAATTATGTTGTTTGTTAAATTCCCAGATGGAAAATCAGAGACTCTGACATGGTAAGTAGAGAGGGTATGGGCAAAAAGCTGTGATTCAGGCAAATAGAAAGCCTCATGTTTTAATTCAAGATGAATTAGTGTTCTCTTTCACTAATAACAAAAAAGGTGGTTTGTGCTGCATGTGTCCCACCTGCCGACACCCTTCCTGGCGTCCTGCATTCTCTGTTTTTGTTCATTTGCTGCTGGTATAGGAAGTAGGTGGCAGAGGAAGGGGCAGTACCTGCCTAGTGAATCTTTAATACTGATAATAGAAAGAATACGCTGCCACAAATGGTTGCAATGCAGTTGATTTCAGTCTAGGAATTAGTAGGCTTGGGGAGAAAAACTGCGGAGCTGGGACTTGTCAAAAGAGAGATTCACAGGCTGTCAGAAGCTTGCGGTACAGGGTTCAAAAGTGTTAGACACCTCCCTCCTCTCCTCTCTTCCCCAGACCTTAGGTCCTCCCAGGCTCACAAGGGTGGCAGCACTGATGTTCATCCTGGGTGAGGCAAGGAGAGCATCCAGCTGACTGCCACCCCAGTTTCTCCAGCTCTTTGCTGCAGGGGCAGGGGAGCTGATCTGCCACTACTACCCCAGGCTTACATGGGCAGGAATCAGGGGCAGAAACACAGTCAGCACTGAACAGAGGCACCATGGCAGTACTATTAATTTTCTAATTATGTGGTGCTGCATATTTTTGAATCGTGATACCGCTGTGTCAGCAAGTGCTGCTTGTCACTCGTGTCTTGGCACTGTGACTCACTGTTGCCTCATGAAGCACAGGGGAGCTGAAAGGCAGTGTTATCTGAAAATTTCTCATTTCCAACATTTTGTTTTCAGTAACATTGTCAATGTTTCTGAAAATGAAATTATTCTTTAGTTCAAAGATTTTCCTTTTAAGTGCTGCGTATTGTGTTTCAAGTAAAAATGGTATTCACCAGCATGCAGGCCTTTAACTAACCAAGATGCTTCTGGAAATGCTGACCCACCACTTCTATGTACTAATAAGAAATAATAATGTTTTCTTTGCAGGAATTCCAGCTGTTATGGGGAAAGATGTTGCAGAAGGACTGCTTAGTTTGGAGCATTTCTATTCCAGTGGTGCAACGGCGAGTAAATCAACAGGTTTCAACAATCTGTATTTGTTAGCCTAGCCCAGCAGTGACAGGTGGGTAAACTGCATTTCTCGTTGACCTGTCGGTTCCTGCTCTGCTGCTCCCTCCTACAGACAATGCTGTTGCATCTCAAGTAAACAGAAAATTTAAAAATTGAAAAGCAAACAAGTCAGTGCCATTGCAGGTGGGAGGCACTACTGATCCAGACAGCTACAGACAGTGGCTTTTTTGGCTCTGTTTCTTTGTGAATTGAATCCAGGGTCCTTAACACATATGGAGTTACCCACAAGTTTACCGTATGTGGGCAGCAAATGATAACCTGCTGCTGTATTTTATTGCTGCTGTATTTTATTACTGCTGTGTGCTCTTTGTTTTCTCCATGGTATCTACTTTTACCTAATCGTAGCTATTAAATCATAATACCATCAGATAACAAGACCTTTTTAGAAGGCTGAATGGAATGGCAGTTTGGCATAATCCAGATTACTCTCTTAAAGTTGTTTCTTTTTCTCTTCTTACTCCTCTGGGAAATGTCCATTGTGAGTAGAAAACTTCCAAGTACTTTTCATTTGATGAATCCAGAATTATTGGCCACTTGTTTCACCCTGCTGTGCTTCAAAGTGAGAGTAACTGAACTTCTACAACAAAACAGTTTAATTAGAATTTTATAGAAAAAAAAAAGGAATATTTTAAAGCTTGTGTATACCGTATGAGGAGGTTCTCTAATCTACCTTTGTATACTCTGATAAAGTTTCTCAATGTTCACAGCTGCAGTGGTATGAGAACCCTAATGGAGCAGATTCTCTGTTATGACTAAGAGGAAAAGAGGCTGAGAACTCTTCCTGTGATGCAGGTGAAAGTATTACAATACAAGCTGCAGTAAAGGACAAGACTAGACATAAATGCAGTATTTGATAGAGAAGGCAAGGCATTATGAAAAAGACCTGAACCACCTAGTGATGTATCTGTTCAGCAGAGCTTTTAAAAAGTGCACTAATGGCCCATTTTATCTATCACCCCAAGTCAATGAAAAACGCCTATTGACTTAAATAGGCATTGGATCAAATGCTGAGCTTTTACAAATAATTATGCTCAGTATACTGAGGTTACCAGTATTTCTCTTCAGGCTGAATGCTGCTCCCTCCATTATGTGCCATGACTTCAAAAAATAAACAAGCATTCCCCTTTTCCTACCTATATGAACTGAAGCCATGGTGCTCCCACCACTACTCCCAAACCAGCTGGCAGATGTTGAAGAAGTTTTTTAGATTGAAGCCATAGTCTGGACCCAGAAAACACTGCTGGGTGGGAAAACCACGTGTAAAATATGTCTTTGTTACGTATCATCTCACTGGAGCACAATTGGTGGCTTTGGGAACTTTGGACTTCTGAAGGTGTGTTTTCACTTCCTGCCCTCAGGCTGTTGTGCTATTTGTCCCCCAAACTGCTGTCATCCACACTTCCCAAGGAATCTCTTTTAAGTGCAGTGGCAAAAAGGGTGACCACTATTCAGTCCAGTGCACTACCCCCTAACCTAGCTTGTTTTGCTCAACTGTTTGACCCGTTACTTGATTTTTTTCCTTAGTGGTAGGGCCATTGTTAGTTTTCTTTGCTACTATTGCCGTCTTTGATCCGTAAAAACTGCATAGTATTGAAACCCTCAGCAATATGTTTTATCATCAGAAACCCATCCAAAAATCTGTAATAGTCAATGAAGAACAAATAAGATGGTGGCTGGGAACAAAACTGGATTCTCTCCAACCTGCTGTGCTATTACTACTACCACTAGCAATAATAGTAATAGCAATAGAAAAATCCTAGTTCAATTTCTTGGCATACTCTTGTCTCAGATAAAAGCATGATGATATCAAAGAGCATAAGCTGGTTCTGGAGGGCATGAATTAAGCCACTGGAATGTATCCTACAGCTAAGCATCCACTTTTAAAGTTAGTACAGATGCCACCTTACCTTGTGTAGACAATGAAAAACTCACACTGAAGACTCAGTAAGACAGGAATATCTTACTGAGGTAAAAAAGGAGCTGTCTAGACTTTAAGTGTTAGGAGGTTTGTGTGTTAAGTGTTAGGAGGTTTGTGTGTTATCTGTGATGATCTCCTAGCAAAGTATTAGTACCTGCACTGTGCTGCCTTTTGGGAGCCTGAGCATTTTATAAGTTTTTAGATCAGCTCAGGACTGTTAAGAACAGAAATTGAACTACTTATCCACCTTCTCCATTTTGAATTTATCTCTTTCTTAGGAATATAATCCTTCTGTCATAAATAATCCAGAGATGCAAACTAATACGTGAATGAATTAGAGAGTCATAGATTCGTAGAATAATTTAAGTTGTAAGGAGCTCACCTAATCCAACACCAAAGATATCTGGTTCCGAACTGCTTTTTCTGTCTCCTGGTGAGAAGTAGAGCCTCATGGGGCACTAGGAATGGCCTTTTGGATTCTCTATACACCTACATTTCAAACTCAGAAGGAAAAGGTTTATAAATTAGAAAAATTAGTTTAGAGCCTCCATACAAAAATCATAAGGTTATTGACTGTGCAAAATAGTGGGGAAAGTTTCACTATATTTGTGAGGGGAAAAATAATATGTGAATATCTTTTTTGCTCTTATTTTCAAGATGGAAAACTTGATGTGCAAGGGGTTATTTATACTGACAGACTGGTACTTAAACAAATAAGCTGATCAGAGATCCCCAGCTTGGAGATGAGTTACTGCAAATAAGCAAAGAACTAAAAAGCATCTATGTGAATTATATAAATACAGAAAATCTTTGTGAAGTGCTCTACAAAGGTATGTGATAAAAGAAGCTAGCACAGTGTGTTCAGAGGTGAACCTGACAACAAATAGACAGAAATCGCATCTTTTTTTTTACCAGTTTGAACCCAAGGAACTCAAAGGTCTTTGTTCTCAAATTAAAGATTAATAAAACCTGGCCATCTCTCAAGAGCTGATGTGGAATGTGACAGCCATTTGCTGGCAACCTTACACAGGACCGTGAGATGAGGTGGTGAATATCATCATGAAGTGCAAACAATATTGGGATAGGCAGGACATTATTGTGTGATATGTAATTGGCCCAGCACATCTGGTTTACTTCAGGTGGTATTGTGACAGGTACTTTGCAAACATCCAGAGTTCCTGCTTTTTGTGTCACGTGTGCTAGTGGCTTTGCAGTCACCCTTAGTGCTCCAACCATACCGCTCTCTTCCTGGGTCAGGCAGAGGTAGATTTCTTGCACAACTCCCCGAAGCACAAGCATGGTGCTTAAAAAGCCTTGCAATCAAAATAAAGTAGTGTTTGCTTCTTTTACCACCAAATACTGCTTTGCAAGACTCTGATACTTGGCTCCCCTGAGCCATCAAAACTCTGTTGAGCCTGACATGGTTGGCCAAGAGTGGCAGGCAGCTCTGTGGAGCCTCTTGAAATGACGTGAATTTGCCCTGACTGTTGGCAGTTCAGAAAAGAGCAGCCTACTCTTCAAAATGCTGCATTCTGCAACAAGAATTTGAAATCGCTTTCTTTCTCCTTTGGTCCCTCCTCCCTTTCAGGCAGGTGTGTGCTGAGTTCTTAGGAGCAAGCACCATTTCTTAACCTATTTTAGAAGAACTTGCTTTGATGTTCCTCTCTATGCTCTGTTGAGTGAAATTAAAGCGAAACACTACTGCTACTTTACAAAAGAAGAAACAAATATGTTCATATCTGAAGATAAAGAAAGCTGGCATTAACAGAGTATTTACATACAGGGATGTTAGAAAGACAAAATTATTAAATTGTTTATAGGTTGCAAAGGAGATGTCTGCATCTGCCTTCCCCATTTTCTATGTTATCAGAGGAATTGAAAAGATAACTGTGCAAGTCCAGTGGCAGCTTCGGAGGGGGCCTTTGCCACCATCTATTGGTGAAGGAGGGGAAGAGGCAGAGTGATCTGACCTTGCTGATGCTCCCTGCTGTAGCCAGTGCAAGATTTACTTCCTTTTGTGGTTCTGGGGCGACAAACCTGGGGTTTTGTCATCTTTCTGTGTGAGAGAGTACAATACGACTGTAGTTATGCACCCTGAGTGAAGAACTGTCATAGACAAATCTTAACAGCTGGGCTGTTGTCCCACATACCTCTCAATGGAGCAGAAGGGAGCTTGCAAGTCACAGAGAAGAATGCTTTTCTGGTGCCAAGTCTCTTGTTAATTAATTTTGTCCTAGTTTCTAGCAATGGAATAGGGCCTACTTTCTTTGCTGGTTTCAAGAAAAACCACACTGGTGCTTGAGTAGAGCCCCATTACTGCTGACAAATCTTGGAAAAATACAAAGCTAGAGCAATTGCAGGCACTCCTGCGCTGTCCACCGAGAGGAGCACCCGTGAAAGGACATCACTTACAAATAAAATATTTGCAGAATCACCCTATGCCCCTAAAAAGACAGGCCAGAAGAAAAGTGAAGGAGTCTGGTGTCAGCAGCTGAACCAAAAGTAAATCTGTGAAGTTGTCTCTAGATATGAAATGAGTCTGTTTTATTGGATTCATCAACACTGCTTGCATATGCAAATCCCTCATGAATAAAGCCTTTGTAATGCAGGCTCCAAAATGAATTCAGGTAGAGTCAGTGATAGCAGTGGATGAGCACAGAGACAGTTTAAAGAGATTGCTTAGGTTTCAAATCAACAAATTGCTGTGGTTCTACTTAATCCATCAAAAAAAAGGAAAAGAGAACAATCTGGCAGCCAGGCAGGAAGATAGAATGGTAAAGGACATAATGTTCCAGCTATTTTAGGACCCATTTACACTATGAAACTGATGGCATTAGAGAACAGTTGTTGAACACATTTGGGGAACAGCTGTGTTATTGCTAAAGTGTAAAGACAAAAGTGTGTGTAGACCTGTCGGGGTGCTCAAGAAGAATAGCCTGGTGGTGGTGGGGAGAGGCTTCTCATCATTGTTAAACCATGTTCTTACTCGTTTTAACTATGAATAAAGAAGGACTAGCAGAGTCAAATGACTTCATGAACACTCTTTATTTCCATGAAAATGGCAGTAATTATATAAGATAACTTTGATAGCTGTATCAATCTTTCTTAAATAAGATTAAATAACTTGGATCAAAAATGTGCCTTCAGCATTCATTCACAGATACTCTGGTCATTGTTTAAGTATCTCTGTTCCTTGAATAAGACACTTACTTTCCATCTCCTTTTCCTTTTCTCTCAGTGGGGCTGCTGTTTTGCTTGTGCTTCAGAATGGACCTGCCACAGAGAAATAAATTGAGAATAAAGAAATGTGTCTCATCTCAAGATGATATGAAAAAGACTTCTGAAGTTATCTTAAGGTAACTTTTGTTCTAGAAAAGATTTTGTTCACTGTTTCACTCGCTTAACAGAGCCTCCCTGCCAATTCTGACCTGCATGATGTGTTTGAAGTCTGCTTGTATTTGGTTTTTTTGGATGATTAACCGAAACAGATGGATTAATTGCTTTGCAGGAATTTTAGTATGAGTCACATTGGCTTGTCTACCTGTTCACAACCACATACATGTACAGATGCTGGACAAGTATTTGCTGAAGCCAGGGAATAGTGAGAGATCTGTGATGGTGAAAAGATGTCAGCTCAGGTCTGCTGGAGTGCAAGGGGTCTCAGAACTGTTTTCAGAAATACAGGGTCAAACAATCTCTGCTTTTCCCACTGTCTCGATGTGAGAGATATGACTGTCATCTCACTAGTGTTTTGCACCTGAAAAATTAATATTCCCCCCTTACTGGATTATTGAAAGTTTCTGAAAATAAGTGTTAAAGTACATTGACTGCGTGCTGCTGAAGCATGGGAAGTATAGCACTGACCTGGAAGTTACTTAGTAGTATCTTCTTGTAATTAGGGTGTCTTTTGTGTTTTCTTGTTGGTAGCACAGTTGCTTGCACTAATTGTGTGCAAGCATATTGCACATTTTCTACTCTGCTATGTGAATAAATGTCCAATTTACATAAACAACAGTGTCCTTTGCTAATGCAAATGAGAACTCAAAATCTACAGAGGAGCTGAAATTCAATTTGTAAAGATCAGAACAGGTGTTCCATCTCTCTTTAGTCTATATTGAGACAGCCAAAATGCCACTACAACTTAATCTTGACTCATATTTCTTGCATTTACAGCTATGCAGTCTAGGAAAATTTATATCAGCCTTTTATTATTTGTGGTGATTTAATGTCTTTACCTTAGATTATGGCTTCAAATTCAATATGTTCTTGCTGTGCTATAAATTCAGAACACAAACGCAATTCTTGTTCCTGAAAACCGGCAGATGAAAGAGAAACAAAACAAAGAAAAGAAGCTACCTGCCAAAGTGTGTGGGAAGAGAGAAACAAGCAGTATATATGTTAAAAACCAAAAGAGAATAAAAAAATGTGTCTTTTTAAGAACACGTGGTTGTAGCACTAACAGAGGCAAGGAACCTTTGTAGGGTTATTATGACATTATTCCTTCAAAATTTACCATTCTTCACCTCTTTGCAGTATCACAGCTTTTCTCACTTGGAATACTGTGGTGAAGAAAGCCTTTAGTGCCCAAAAGACTTGTGTGACACACTTGGAGGGCATGCTTGCTTTATGCTGGAGAATCTAAGTCATTCATTTGCTGTTTGTCACAGATCCTGTTTGCTCTCTTTCTGGGGAAGGTAAAGAGTTTAGCATTCCCTGGCTGTGGTGGCTCTCTGGTTTTACTATGCTGATATTTACCTACTTTAGGTAAATATATTTGGTTTAGTAGAAGAAAACAGAATAAGGCATGGGATACTTGTCTCTTTCCATCAGCCCCTCTCACAGATGTTCCTATGGGAAGAACAAATTCTACCTGAATAAATTAAATTCGACCTACCACTTAGATTATAACAGTAAGAATTTCGGTAATATTATTGATATTGCAGAAATATCTGGGTTTATTATGACTGAATTTGGGGATTTCTAGCTTTCCTACACTTGCATAAGACATTTATATGGACAAACACTGTGGTGCTTCATGGTTTACCTTTCACAGAATCAAAGAATGGGTCAGGTTGGGACCACAGTGGGGTCATCTGGTCCAAGCTCCCTGCTCAAGCAGGGCCAAACCAGAGCACGGGGCACAGGATTGTGTCCAGGTGGTTCTTGAATATCTCCAGTGAGGGAGACTCCACTCCCTCTCAGGGCAATCTGTTCCAGTGTGTGGTTATCTGGACAGTAAAGAAGTTCTTCATGTTCAGCTGGAACTTCCTGTGCATCGGTTTCTGGCTGTTGCCTCTTGTCCTATTGCTTGGCACCACCAAGAAAAGCCTGGCTCCATCCTCTTGGAAACCAGCCTTTAGATACTTGTAGACAAAACTTGACCTTGTTTACAGATAGTTTACACTGCTGATACATTGCCAGGTATGTTATTGACAAAATTTTAAAGTATAGTTCTATGGAGGCTTTAGTTTGTTTATGTTGTCTTAAAAAAAAAAGGTTTTGTCAAAACACTGGAATATGGAACACTTAATTCAAATCAGTTATATTTTGGATTCAAAAATATTTCCCTGTTGGCTCATATTTTCCTTCCCTCGTAATGGGACTGTGACAGTCTTATCCCTTGTGAGAGAAGATCTTTAATGATGGAAGAGAAAATGCAGCTAGGGAGCACAGTGTGCGGGGGAGAATGGGAGCATTCAGCATCCAGTCTATGGCTTCCGTGGGGTATTGTAATGACACAACCACATAAAATAGTTAGATTTTTGTATATAAACAAAAAATGGAGACCTTTCCAGCTTTATGAGATGTGTTTGTTTTATTTTGCACATGAAGTAAATATTTTTTGAGACAGGAAATTGTTTAGTGAAAATGCTGTGTAGCTGCTAAAATATAGATTAGCATCACAAAAACTACATTTAAGAACTGGAAGAAATTTGGAATAAGAACTGAGAGCATCTTTTCAAAACTTTATTTCTAGTTTTATTCATTTTTATTTTGGTCTATTGGTAGCAACAACACATAAAATTCCTTTTCCTTGCAAGTGTCTAATGGCTTTTCCTGGTGTATCTACAGTCTTTGTAGGTTTCCTAGGAACTCCAAAACAGTGTTGTTCCTTCTTCAGTCTGTGGGATACCCTCTCATCATCCACAGGTCTGCAAATCAATTTGGATCTTCTTTGTATGCTATCACCTTTGTGAAAAATCGTGTTTATTTCTGGATCTATGAGTGATATATAATTATTGAGGCAATATTAAAACTATAGGAAAATTAAAGTTTATCAGCAGTCCAGTCATTCTTGAAAATCTGTCTGACCTGAGACATCCAGTTGGCAAAGGTGCTTGGGGAAATCATAGCAGGAAACGAAACAAAAATAGTTTTCTAAAGGGAAGATGCTTTTCTGATCAGCAAGAGAAGGATTAGAAAGAAACTGGAATTTTGATTTCCTGTAAGAAAGTTAAATTAATCAAAAACTTTAAATTCAGTGGATTTTCAACTTATTACACTTTGCCTTGTTCAATTGAGGCTCCCCTACACTGTAGTTCCTGACAGTTCCAGCCTTGACTAGACTATGCTTTCTGGAAAATTCCTGTAAAAGAGGATTTATGTGATGAATTAATCAAAGCAGACTATATAGCAGTGTGTTTTCATCGCATGTTCTGCTACTGAAGTTGATAGAATAGTTAATGGACACTGGTGACCTGCTTCTTACTGTTCCTATGCTACTGGATTTTTTTCTCTTTATTTTTTTGCATTCAGAAGTGCATAAGCAGGATATGTATTTGGTTTTCTTCCTAATCTTGCAGCTGATTGCCTAAAACCTCCCATCTGTGGCTTATACTGGTTGAGTATGCAAGCACTTGCTTTGATAAAATGGATGCTGCAGAGATTTGATGCAAATTAATTTTTCATGCAGGCTGTTTCTGTGGGGCTGCTGGCACAAAGTTCCCAGGAAAAGCACATGCCTGGCAGAGCTGCTATAACCCAAAGAAGCCTAGATGGTAGGTGATGAGGAGCGACACATGATAAATAAAAAAAGCTTGTTTTAAGGTAAGGCTCACTCCGAGAGTGGTGGTTCTCTCTCCAAGACAGGCAGCTGTAGCCTGTGAGATAAAAACCCAAACTATTTTCATATGAATGAAAATTCGTATTTCATTCATATTTTTATATGAATGTTGAAAGATTACACAATGTAAACCAGGACAGAGACTACCATACTAAATCCAGTGGCTTCTAGAATAGAAGCTCTTGCCCTTCTTCTTGGAATCCCGGCTGATCTATCTGCAGTACTCTGAAGGGTTCACTATGAATTAGTATGCTGAGAAACAAAGGCGTTTATCACCCCTGAAGGGAAACAAGAAGCATCAACTGTTGCTTCGACTAACAAAAAAAAAAGGCGGTTTATAGTGTTACCATTAAAGCAGTGTAACCATATGACTTTCAGAAAGGTTACTTAGGTTATGTCAGTATTTGCCCGGCTTCTTTTAAGCTGTCCCTAAATTATGGAATCAGGGAAAGGAAAAATAATTGGAAATTTCCCAGATGTGGTGCCTCAGGCTTTGCCTGGAGTCCCAGGATACTGCTCATCCATCTGCTCTTTGCAAGAGAAATGCTGATTTGTGTTTGCCACAGGGAACACATTTTCCAAGGCTTGGCACTAGTGGTAGCAACTGCAAATCGGGGTCATTAGCAGTGTAGCAAGAAGTACCTTCACCATTGGGTCTCCTAAAAATTGCCTGCAGGCCCGCAATTGTCACTGTCATGCTAAAATTTTTACTATCTGCTCAGTTCAGAGGGTTTTCCCCAAGCCACCTTGTAGACAGCTTCAGACAAACTTTACTGGCCAAACAAGACCAAACAAAATTTAAGGCCATACAGTTGTCTGCCAGTATGGAAGGAAATGTTACAGATACGCACACACAAAAAATCCAGTTAGTCTGAGTAAGTGGGTAGCCACACTTTCTCAACCAGAGCCTAAATGTGTCTGTGTTCTGGACAGTCTCCCTCCAGTGTCACTCCCCACTTACTTTTACTGCCTCAGCTTCAAAGTTTGCACTGAGTAGCAAATAGGACTCTCATCCTCTTCTCTGTAGGAACTTAATCTCCTCTCATCTTTTTCAAAGGCTTTAGTGTCTTCGGTCACCTGTGGTCTATTGAGAACTGAGGTTTGGAATAAAAATGTGGGGTCTTGGTGGCTTTCTCTGGAGACAGGCATTGGGGCTAGCTGGCTGGCTAGCTACTCTTCTCCCGGGTGGGCTGAGGAATTTATTCTTTGTTATTGTGTGGGAGCTATTAATGTTACACATTTAATGTTACAGAAGAGGTGAATTACACATGCATTCTCTAAGTTTGTGGTCTCCAGTATATTACCAGTTTTCAGAGGAGATTACACATGACATGTCAGTAGTGTCAGTTCCTGCAGAAAGATAAATAGTCCAGTACACGTCATCCATGTTTGCTCAGGGCTTCCTTTTAGAGAACAGCACCTTCATCTAGTCAGCGCTTTTGGCAGAGACCTACCAATAGAGCTGCTCAGTGGAATTAGTGCACCATCTGCACTCTCAGTTGGGTTACTTCCTTGTGTGGATGGTGTTACCCGTTCCTGACCCTTGATGGTTACCGCCCCCAACCCTGTACTGAATGAGGCTGGAATCAGTTTTCACTATCAGTTTTCACTGTCTATTCTATTTCCCTAGTGAGAGGGACGTGGATGTGGTGGTGGATGAGAGGCTGGACATGAGCTGGCAATGTGGGCTTGCTGCCCAGAAAGCCGGCCCTATCCTGGGCTGCATCCAAAGCAGCGTGGCCAAAAGGGCAAGGAAGGGGATTCTTCTCTGCTCTGTTCTGGGAGACCCTGCCTGGAGCACTGCATCCAGCTCTGGGGTCCTCAGCACAAGAAGGACATGGACTTGTTGGAGTGAGTCCAGATGAGGGCCAGCAAGGTGATAAGGAGGATGTAGCACCTGTCCTGCAAGGAAAGGCTAAGAGAATTGGGATTGTTCAGCCTGGAAAAGAAGCAGCTTTGGGGTGACCTAATTGCAGCCTTCCAGTACCTGAAGGGAGCTTTACAAGAGAGATGTAGAGAGACCATTATGAGAGCATGTAGTGACAGGACAAGGGATAATGGCTTCAAACAGAAAGAGAGTAGGGTAAGATATTAGGAGGAAATTCTTTACTGTGAGAGTGATGAGGCACTGAAACAAATTGCCTGACTAAGTTGTGGATGTCCCACCAGTGGAAGTGTTCAAGGCCAAGTTGGATGGAGCTCCAAGCAACCTGGTCTAGTGAAAGGAGTAGGGGAGTTGGAGCTAGATCATCTTTAAGGTCCCTTCCAACCCAAGCTGTTCTATTATTCTATTTATTTATTTTCTCTTTGGATTTATTTGGACTACTATCGCTGTTCCCCTGGACTTCTAAACATATATATGTGTATATATATGTATTGCAAAATATTTCTTTAGGTATTGTTTGTAGGACTTTTCCTGTGTTACACAGTTTACTAAACCTTTTAGCAGTAGTATTAGTTACAGTCTTCTGTCATCCTTCTGTTCACCCTTTACACTACTTTTTTAAGAGTTAAATTAACCAGGGAATTTATGTTGTGCCAATTTTTTATAGAAAGCTCTCTGTAATTATTGGACTAACCAAATAATTAAAATGTCAACATGTGTCTTTATAGTATTTGATCTAGCAAAGCATTTGAAATGTGGGAAGGGTAAGTGATTTTATCCTCTTGAGAAGTGCAATATTCACTCAAGTATATGCTGATTTTAGAGTCTTCTCTTATGAACTGGAAATTTAAATGTTGCTTGAAAAGACCTCCTACTGAATTTATTGACCTGTTGTTAGGAGTTTGACATGAGGGAGATCACCTCCAATTAACTCAGAAATTAAAAACTGTTCCAAGCATTTTAGATCATGAAACTTTATGCAAGCTTCTTGAAACACACAGGAAGGATTTAATTATGTATCACAAGCTGAGAAGGTGTGTAAGTGTTTGTAAGATTGGATTTTTGGATAATAAATCCTTCAAGGCAGAGATTTTATATTTAAAGTATACATTTGTACATGAAAGCTGTTTCAAAACAATCTAGAATGTGACTTTAAAGCATGCCAGCTGTTTTTGCACAAACTCCTCATGTGGCCATTCTTAATCCAACCAGAGGGTCTTTCTGAAATTGCTTCGAGCTAATTTTGGAGTGGATTAGTATAAAGGCCTCCTCACTGGGGCATTGGAGTGAGCATAGGAGGGGAGTGCCCATGGAGCTGCTTTTGTGGGGAAACTCTCACTGGGCTGTTTTCCCACATCGATAATAGCTCGTCACAGTAGGCTCCTGATAGTGACTGGAGCTTTTCTCTGCTCCTGCACCACATAAGCATTTATGACTGACAGCACTGCAGACTACTGAGTTGTTTGAACTGTTTATAGCTGCACTCTTTTTTGAAACATAAGAGATGTTTCTTTTGGGTAGATTTCCTCCTGGTAGCAAACTGTCACTTCCCAGGTTTTGTGCTGCAGTGAGATGAATGCTTAGAAAGCAGGATACACTTGATTTTATTCATAAAGCACTGCTCATGTGATAGAACATCCTGGCTCCATCTAATTAAGCGATAATTCACTGTGGGCAGGAGCGTCTTTCAAAGCAGTTATTGACTGCCTCAGCGGGATACCTGAAAGGCTTATGCTGCAGGCCACACACCTGGAAGAGCATTAGTCTTCCGGGAATTTATTTTCCAGAATGCTTCATTAATATTAAATAAGTAGTTGTGTCCTGTGTTAAGGTTTTTCTGCTTATGCTTTGTTTGTAGCCTACACTGAGAGTAATGCCTGCCTTCGTGGAGCACAGCAATATCTCAGTGATGTGAGAGCCGAGACAGCTGAGAGCAGTCATTTCCTTTCCAGGTGTGTTACCTGAATAGGATCTGTTTGCCGTCCTTAGAGGCCACTAGAGCTAAACTTTGCTGGAGGATGTATGGAGCTCTGATCAGGGCTTTACTAGTGCTTGCTTTCTTTTCTGCCTTTTGTTTAGTTTTTGTGGAATGCGACTTCAAAATCAAATGTAAGAATGAAAGATCAGAGTGTAGGATGAGGGGAGAACAGAAGCATAGACAGCCTCTGAGAGAGGGGAGAGAAGGGCATATTGAACCATTTGTGAAAAGGAAGAAATTTTAAGCACCAAAAAGTGCAGAGGAGAAAAGGGAGAGTCAGGAAGCAGGTAGCATCTTTAAAGAAACATGGAAAAGCAAAGGGTAAAGGAAATATGGTTTTAAGAGATGCTGGAGAAGGACTGCTGGTAGGAAAAACGGGCCATGAGAAGGTGTATCATCAGCATGATTTGTGATGGAAGGGAGGGAGTCTGGAAAGAAGTCTGGAAAAATCTGGTCAGAAGCTATGTTGATAGCTTTGCAAATTTGAGATATAGAAAGGCAATGGAAGAAAAGGCTCAGAAGTTCCAGTGAGTTTAGGCACAGGCAGGAAGGAGCTGGTGGCTGTGGGGATTAGGCACTTTGGGGAGCTGATCTGTAGTCCTTAGGTTATAGGGAAAGGTGGTAAGGCTGATCGAAGGATGAAGATAAGAGCTACTGCTAAGAAGGAGACTTGGAAAGGCTTTTTCACACAAAGGAGCTTCAATGTCATCCAGGACTTGAACTGAGATTTGATTTTTGTTCATATACCTTGGTAGCTGCATTATGGGTTCACAGCTGTGCTGGAGTAGATTTTGTGGCAGTAGTAAGTAGCTTGTGTTTTTACCGTTCCCTTGAAAGAGTGCAAGAGCAGTATCAGTGAAGTTATTTCTCTGCATTGCTGAGCCCAGTGCCTCCACAACCACAGGTCCTGTGGGCCTTCAGGCCTGGCACAGAAAAAAGCAACAATCAAAAAATCTTCGCTTTGTGTCTTGAGTTTATATTCTGTTAAAATTTGTGGAAAGTCATAGCATCTGAGTTACTTAATGCAGCAAATTCCTGTATATCTCTGTCTTGCTTAATGTGGTCTTAGTATGAAAATTCATGTTGCATTGTGTCGTCTGGAAATATCTTTTACGTATCTACATAAAATATATTTGAAAACATAGACAAGCAGCCATGGAGGGTGAGAACGTGCATGGTGAGTTACCCATCTGTAACAGCACTTTTGACAGGCTCTTCCCTCACCTTTATTTTTTCTTGTGGAAAAGACCTTCCCCCTTATTCTTCTCTCTTGTGGAGAACCTAAACTCCATAGAACACGGTACTTAGAAAATCTTGTTAATCATGGATTCCTTCTGGCTTTTTTTCCATCTGAAAGCTAAAGGAGATGGGCTGGAGAGTGTCAAAGCACAAGATGGTTATGGAGATACTCTGTTACTTGCATGTGAGCACAGCAATATCGTGGTGTAGCCCGCTGTAGACTGTGAACGTTCTTTTCCTGTTGTCTGCTGCTTGTGGTGGTCACTCAGGACAGGAGAAGTGAAGCATTGCATGGAGCTGTTGGGCAGCAAAGCCAGCTTGGGTCCTGTCGCTGCTGCACTTGCACTGCTTCTTGTATGGCTTACCCTTCATTGGTTCAGGTGGTTCTTGCTACAGCAATTCCTGTAACATGCAACTGTAATAATGAGTTACAACAATTTAAAGGTATTTCCATTTCAGTCTCCACCCCTGGTCCCTTTGGACCAGACCATTGGGCTTAACGTTGCAAAGAACTCCTCCCCTTGCCCCTGTTCCAGCTTGGACTTATTGACAGACTTCAGTCCCTTAGGATTGTACCTGCTTTAAGTGGAGCCTTATCCACAAGCCACAGACTCTTCAGAGGTGCACCTTCTGTGGGATAGACTTCTCCAAAGCCACAGTCACTCTGAGGTGCATTTGTTCCAGCCTGGCCTTATCCATGGACCACAAAGCCTTCAGTGTACCTGCTCCAGTGTGTCCTTACCAACAGCCGCAGTCCCTTCAGAAGTAACCTTGCTCCAACACGGCCTTGTCTGTGGCTGCAGTCCTTCCAGGGGTGTGCCTGCTCTGTTCTGGGCTTATCCATGGCCACACATTTTGAGGAGCTTCACCAGGACCTCGTGCACAGCCACTCATGCTTCAAGGGGTACCTGCTGCAGAATGGATGTTCCCATGTGGTTTAACCCTAAGCAGGAGCTAAACACCACACAGCCACTTACTAATTCCTCCCCAGTGGAATGGGGGAGAGAATTGGAAGGGTAAAGGTGTGAAAACTCATGGGTTGAGATAAAGACAGTTTAATACATTAAGAAAAACTATGCACATAAGCAAAGCAAACCAAGGAATTAATTCCCTGCTTCCTGTGGGCAGGCAGGTGTTCAGCCATCCCCAGGAAAACAGGGCTCCATCACATCTAATGGCTACTTGGGAAGACAAACACCAATGTTTTGAATTGTTTCCCCTTCCTCCTTCTTCCCTTGGCTTTGTATGCTGAACATGATGGCATACAGCATGGAATATTCCTTTGGTCTGTTGGCTGTTATCACCAGCTGTCCCAGCTGTGTCCCCTCCCAGTTCCTTGTGCACCCCCAGCCCACTCACTGGGGGTGGTATGAGAAGCAGAAAAGACCTGTGTGAGCATGTTTGAGCAGTAGCAAAAACACCCTTGTGTTATCAACACGGTTTTTAGGACAAATCCAAACAAACCAGCTAGTGTGAAGAAAATTAACTTCACTCCAGCCCAAAGCAGCTCACTGCTGTAACTGACATTCAGGTAATAATATGATTAAAGCATAAGATTTTATTTCTCTATTAATCACAGAGTTTGGCTTTTATGGTCAATATATTTTGTTTACAGGATGGGTGAGGTTCTTGTTTTGTTGCTTGAATATCAGGCTAGCAGAAAATGTGTCTTTTCTGAGTCAATAAAGAAATCCGAGCACTAGCACTTGCTTGTGTGTGTGTAAGATAGCAGTTTTTACTGTCATAAATATACCTTAAAATAGAAAGGCTTTTCAGTGCTAAATTTAGGGTTTTGCTGTTGTAGAAGTTTAACAATCTTGGAGAAGGCTAACCACACAAAACTATTTCTTTTCCAGGCCTGGTACAACCTTCTAGAGTTAATTTCCTAGATGAATAAGTGAGTTTACTTTCACTGGTCGGGACTAGGTCATGATGGCTTTAGTTCTGTGGCAACTGGATTTAGCCAAAAGGTGTCAGTCAAAATGTAGATCAGTTGCATCAGTTCTGCACCTTCAGAGAGCACCTAGGCAGACGCTGCAGTGAAAGGAAGTGCTGTTCATGTTCAGCAAACCAGGGATGAGGCATCTCTCCAGCCTCATGGTGATGTAGGAGCTCATAGTGGGATTAGACGATTTCTCCCGTTCAGCCTGTCACAACCAGTGGCTGGCGATGTTTTTAACTGGCTGGAGTGTATGTGGCAATGTTCAGGTAGGACAGACACTCTTCAGGTCATGATTGAGTGGGTCATATATCCCTGTGATTGGTGAAATGTGTCATTAGTTGTGTTTTGAGCATCAGCTCATTGGCTTTGTGACACGGTAGGCAGAGGAATGCTGGCTGAGACCAGCATGACATGAATGGGTTTGAGACGGTTTTTCTGCTAAGAGTAGACCTGGTTTGGTGTCTTCACCATATCCTTGTAATTTTCTGAGTTTTGTGCTGGAATCCGTACCTCCCAGTCCCTCTTCCTGGTGGCCAGAAGGAACACTAGCATGGATTTGCTATATCCTGCCCCAGATTTCTGTTCCATATCCAGGTTAAACAGGTCCTCTGGAAAGGAAAGTGGCTTGACCCCAGTTGCACTCAGTCCTGCCTGCTAGGGTCAGTGAAGATATAAGGCAGGGAGAGTAGAAGCCCTTCCCTGAGAGGGCTGGGACAATGAGAAGTGTGGAGACATGAGTTCTCTCTGAAGCGTTTTCAGGTGAAAACTACAGCTAATATTTGGGCTGGGTTGTCAAGAGTAAGGCCATTGTCTACATGTTCCCTGCAGCAAGCTTGTGATACCTGGCTGACAAGTGTCACAAAACCCAAATGAATAACTGCAGCGGGCTTGACTTCAGCCTGTCTTTCCTTGAGTGAATTTCCATTTGCATTTGTGTCACTGGTTCAGATTTCCCCTAATCTAATGATAATTTCCATCCTCTGAAGAACAGCAAAATAATCAATCTATTTGACCTTCCTTTAGGTGATAGGTGGAAAAGCTTTGAAAATACTGAGCAAGGCTCATACCTGCACTGGGTGATGTACTGCTGCCCCAGGGCCACCTGAAAGTTTCTGCCTCAGAGTATCTATCCTGTTTGCATATCAACTGCTCTAGGAGAAACTCTTAAAAACCTGGATAGGAGACCAATGCGAATATAAAGTCAGAGAAAAGTTCTATATTTTCTTCCTTTTGAGATCCGTTTTTGGTACTTTCAATGTACCAGTTCAGCTGATAAAACAATCTGACCCATAAAACCTCCTACCATTGTCGGCTAAAAGCCTCTTGAGCAACAGAGTATCTGGTGAGCCTGCCTGAAATGAGTCTGTTGTGTTTAGTGTACACGTGACCTGTTCCGTAGACCACTGAAGGTGTTTAATCTCTTTTGTTTTACAGTATAATTGCATTAAGATCACAGATTTATTTAATGAGGTTTAGCCATGGAGATGCTAACCTAGATCTGGAATGTGCTCCTTAAGCTGTTCCATCTAGATCTTCAAGCTCAGACTCAAACAATTAAGGTGCAAGTGGCTTTGTCTGCACAGGAAAACTCGATAATCTGAAGTAATTAATGGATTTAAGGTGGATTAGTTAAATCAGATTAATTCCTGAACTTCTTCCAAAGCAAATTAAACTAAACCAAGTTAAGGCCACTTTCATTCTGAGTGAAAGCATCCACTTGCCAACTTAATGCAGTTTAACTAATCTTATTAAAAAGTGAATTAGGATTACATATCCTGAATACTCTCCCATGCCTAGTTCCTTTGCATTAAAACATAAATGACTTTACCTGTGCCTTCTTCAGGGTTTCAGGGCTTGGTTGAACCTGATGCTAAGATTAGATCCTAAGGTTAATACTCAGGAAAATATCTACATGGCTGCTAGGAATAAAGTGAATATATTTGATGACGTTTTATGTGCAAAATTGAAACATTTCAGGCTATGCATCTTCCCTATTTTCAGTGTTTGTACTGTGGATGCCTACAAGCAGAGTGACAAAGGCACCTAATTTTAGCAGCAAACTGGATGGAAGTAGCATAAGGGGTGGTCAGGTTGAATCACCTGAATTCTTATTGTTCTAGGATCAGAGTAGTCTAAAGGTGGTATGATCCTCCTTATGTAATCTGATTTTCTGGTATTCAAGGTTAGCAGGTGAGTTGTACCTTAAGTCCTGCTGAGTGCTGAATGACTGGGAAAGTTTTGAAGTTCTTCTCTGTTATGTATCTTGACTTTGAACCGGTGGCTGCTCAGGTGGAGAGATCACTCTGTCTGCCCAGCTCCCTGGCTTTTTCATGAGAATGACAGAACCTTTGTCTCCTGCAGTTTCTCTCTAAGGAGTGGCTTTTTTTCACTTTTTGTTGGTCTAATCCTGATGGAGACAGAGTACTGGGAACTTCTGCATTTGATCTGGCCAGTCAGTGGCAAAGCTGACTTTGCTTAGCTGTGTTGTGGCTAAAAGAAAAAAACAGTGCTGTTTTCATTGTATTTTGTATTTGTTTGTTTTCTCAGGTCAGTAATCAAAAATTATTTTTCTTACTTTAACAAGAAGACGTGTATATTTGATATGAAGTTGAAAATTACACTGGCAGCTCTTTAGCACAGTGTGTATCTGTCAATAAAATGCTTATTGTTGAAAACTGGTGTGCAATGCAGCTTACTGTCTAAAGGTCAGGACTGCAGAAAATCATAACAAGTATTTAAAAATGTAAGGAGATAAGTTATTTTCTTTCTCTATGTATTTGCCCCTATTTGAATATCCTACTGCAAGACTGCAATATGTAGCTCAAATTCAGCATCTGGTAGCACCAGAGTAGAAAGGGGGCTGTGAAAGTACATCTATTGGTTTTTAGTGTGACGCTGTGTAGTCTCAGCAGTTGGTCTGTGTGCTCTCATGTGGGATATCAGTGCTTAAAATCCGTATGATCTTCCTGATTTTGATGAGACTTGTCATGTGAAGAAGTCGTGATTCCTGTCAGCTGAATTTTAATGCACAATTATGCTGCTGCTTTTTTAGATCTGTTAAACCATGATTCACAAAGTCATCCTGAAGCTGTTCTTGCTTTATTGACTTATGTCTCTGTTGCTGGAAGCGGATTACTTTTGATTGTAAAGGGGTATGAAAGAATAAGAAGGACACCTGCCTTGTGAAAATTTTTGAGAGACCATGTCATGCCAGGGGTGTTTGAGCCAGTCAGTCTCAGAAGCAAGATGGGCACATTGTTCCAGTGTGGTGCCTGAGCTCACCAGACACATCTTCTTGACCTGAGCTAGTTACCACACACAGTTCTGTGTTGTGCCATTTAGATTTGCTGCCTAGAGACTCTCGTGTGTTACCTCACTGCATGGTGTAGCTAGGCCTGAAGGAGACACGTCAGCTCCCAGCTAGATGTCTAGAAAATGTTTGGGTAAAGATTTTTGAAGATGGGAAATGTCCCTGTCTTCATTAACAGCATGACCTCTTTACATCACTCAGGGAATGTAAAATGAACTTAGAATGAAGGTAAGTATAGCTCATACTTACACAAATTCTCTTCTCTATTAGTGGTGATACAGGAGGGCTTTAGTCTAGAATATTTTTTGGTTCCTTGGCAAAAAAAGTATCTTCTCTGCAGTGCATGTTAAATAAAATCTTAATAATTACCACTTAACAGACATGCACTTGTGGGATTTTTTTACTTTGACTTTGTTTGAAAGGACAAAGTGGGTATCAAAATATGAAAAGTTTTCTTCCTTGACAAGTGGCCGGGTTTTACTCAAGAAGGCAATGCACTCTACGTGTTGATCTGTGGTACTTTCCACTAACTGATTTGATCTGATCTGTTACTAAATCCCAACCCTTTGTAATGCAGTAAACTCCCAGTCTTTGATTGCATCTGACACCAACAGAGGAGCACTGATCAGAAAAATCTCCCTTTGATTTCTCTGGGTAGTGGATCAGATTCAGCAGTGAGAAGGAAGGAGATGAAGAATAAATGAACAACAC
Organism: Struthidea cinerea; assembly: GCA_013397865.1. Taxonomy (NCBI): domain Eukaryota; kingdom Metazoa; phylum Chordata; class Aves; order Passeriformes; family Corcoracidae; genus Struthidea; species Struthidea cinerea. Next base: position 2,153,784 of record VZTI01003931.1, on the reverse strand, counting down.
AAAAAAGTGAACTTTTCATCTCTGTCCACAAAGATGTTCTTTAGAACTACAGACATTACAGTTCTTTTTTATTCTTAGAGTGAGCAAAACCTTTCTATATACAGAACCTAAAAATCACAGAATAATATGAAATGTCTTTTGTAAAAAGTATGTATCAGTGCATACATGGCAATAGGGTATTTCCAGTTGGTCCTTCTTGTATATAACCCTCCAGAACTATGCATCTGCAGTCTCCTAGCCCTTAAAAAAACAGATGCAATTCGCAGGTCTGTTCAAATGCCAGCATCGTATTTATCAGTCTTCTGGGTTTAAATATGATTAGAGATAGTTGAAAACTTTCAGACTCCTGAATCTAAGAGTTCAGGCACTACTCATATCCTCAAGTCTTCAGAACAGCTCTTGGGATGCAGGTACCATATCCTTTTTGGTGTCTCCATTCTGAGTCCAGAGGTTTGCACAACATAACTCTCAGTCTCGGATTATTGCTGATCCTTCATGCTTCTGTTGTAACATGGACAAATTCCAAACTCTATCTTCAACAGTATGGAAGCTCTACCTATGGTATAGGTTTCTCAAGTGTTCAGAGTAGTCTCTGTTTGTCCAGAATCCCATCCCACCCCAAGATCTTCCTCTTCCAAAGGTGGTGCAATTGCCTGTGCATGTCCTGAACTCACAGCATAGTCCTGTGTCAGTACAGGTGTAACAGATTTTAGGTGCCTCAACCATCTGCAAACTGGAACAGGATTTGCATGCTCTTAAGCAATGGACATTTTAAGAAAAACATGAAGGAATTGTGTATTCTTCTTAGCTGTACTTTTAAAATAGAAATATTTCCTTGTGTTATGGATTCGAGCTATAATTTTTCGTGTTGCCTTCCATATTCACACTGTTTCTGTGATTTGGATATGTGATGATTAGAGCTATTCTAAAAGTAACTGTTTTCATATCAATAGCAGGGCTGAAGTGAGAAAGGACAGGCACATTAATTACACAGCACACTTTCTTTCCAATGCCAGCTCCTGCTAGGGCAGGAAATTTTTCTCGTTACTCCAGAGCCTCTTTTGGCTCATGCACCTTTGGAGTTGGAAGCCAAGGTATTTTAGGAAGTTTCTTGTTCATTTAAAATAAAATGTACAGTAATTAGACAAAGCAACCAGTGCCAAATGCAGTGCATCACATATGAAATACTTAATTACAGAGAAAAGTTATGTGTTCCAATTGACAGAGTAATCTGTACTGTAATTTACTTGTCTTACAACTCTTTACATCTGAGATATTGATTTTCCAGTAGATGGCTTTACTGCATTTTCTCTTGGAGTCCTTGGTTTGAGTCTGATCTGTGAACTTCTGTCAAATGAGCTTGGGAAGCTCAAACCTCTCTATTAGGTAGTGCCTGTGGAATAATCAAAGAAGACAAACTTCAATAGCGCTGGTGATTTGTAAATAAAGGGCAGACAGAAATGAGTCACTTAGAAGGATGTGTCTTTTGAGACTTGTAAGACGATGTCCTAGCAGGTAGCTGAAGTGAACAGTGATTACTTTTTAATTATATGTACCTTGACTTTTAGGGTTTAATATCTCATTTATTTCAATTGTACTGTGTGAAACTTCCTACATTAAGCCGAAGGGGGTAGAAAAACTGGAATCATTAAACCTTGTTCTGATCTTTCATAAAAAGTTGAATACCTTGAGAGTGTGCTTCACTACCTGAAGTAGTAGCTCAATTACAAGTGAGATCAACTGCTAACCTTGGCGGGGGAGGCATGAGAAACTATTAACCTTTTTAGCAATTAGCTAAAGCACTGCAGTTAGAGGAGTTATTATAAATAATATTTTTCATAAGTTTTCATCATTTGTAGGTCTCGAACAGATCGGCAAAAGTTATTTGTGCTAGGCAATTCAAAGCAGCAAGACTTCATTGATGTGAATCATGCTCCCCATAGTTGGGGGTTTTTCTTTTTGTTTGTATTTTTGTTGGCTTTTATTTGTTTGTTTTGGTTTATTTTCTTTTTTGACCAATAACTCACTGGGATGTCATCTTTTGCATTAAACTTTTTTTTTCTGAAGTAAATGATTAATTTCCATAATGTTTATTGGAAACACTAGTTTATTAGTGGACACATTATGCATTTCAGTTTCCCTAGTAACATTGGGATCTTGACCAGTCTCAAGATCCATCTAGAGCTGTATTCCCTAAGACCAGCAGTATCCAATACTGCACATTTTAGAGAAAGATTAGAATCTAATCTTTCATTGGAAGATTCGCAGTTATATCCCAATGCACACTGATATCTGAAAGCAAGCAGATTGGTGTTACTGAAATATATTTATTTCAGGTAGATTCTTTTTAATCCTAGTGAAATCTTTATTCCAACAATATCTTGTGGAACTGAATTTCATGTGTTTTATCAGTTTTAAAAATCTCTTCTGTTATAGGGTGTTTCCTTATTAGCTAGGATCCAGTTGCTGTATTTCTCTATACATTACCTATTTCACAGATACGTTATATTCCCAGGTTTTGGGGTTTTTTTTGCTTTTGAAACAAAAGTTGTATTTCTTTTTCTTTGATTTCAATCTGTTCCAAAATGGACATATTTCTGTGTATTTAATTGTTTTTATTGCCCTTCCCTGTCCTGTACTATTTGTGCTTTGGTTTTGGAGAAACTGGATGACCAGAAAGCAAATGTGATTGTGCTGTTGATTTCATATAATGGCACTTTGATATTTTCCAGATTGCTTGTTATCTGTTTCTAAATGAAGGCTAAAAAGTTATTTGTGGTTTTTATACTGCCACTGGACTTTGTGCTATTCAGAAAGATGTCTAATTCTTTTTCTAAATGATTATGGGCACAAGCCATCAGAGCATGCAAGGAGTTCGTCCTGTTCCTTCCATTATTCTGCATTCAACTCCATTTAAGATGCATTTGCTACTAGGTTATTCAGTTCTCTAATGACATTAGGTTCCTTAGTCACGGATCATTCTGTAAACCATGTGAGTTAGAAGAACATAAACAGGTCCTCTCTCCCCTCAAAAAAAGACAGTTTGCTTTCCCCAGCATCAAATTTCAGATCACTTGCATTTTATAATATTTCTATTCAATCTTATAGTCACATGGGAAGACACCTGCCTTTGGGGAGTGCCATTTCTTTTCGGGGGATGTCCTCACTTAAAGGCTTAAGCACAGGGAATGGAATGCAGGCTCAGAGTCCAAATTATTCCAGTCCTATTCGTTATTCTTATGTATAACTTCTTTCTTCCACGTGATTTTTGTGACAGGTTTGAACTGGTTGTGCTTTCAACGTTTTCTTTTTAAGATGAGATCTTTTCTGAAGATGTCGCCTTGAGACTAAGTGGAATCTGGACTTTATTTAATTTTTGCCTCTCTGTACCAATTGGAATATTGTTTAGTACAGTGGCTGGCAATCTTTTTGGATCACTGCTATATCCTGCCTGAGTGTTGCCTTTTCTCCCCCAATATTTAGATCTTTTCCTTCCTGTGTGGTGGTGTGAACCATCTGGCACCTGGATTAGGTAATCCCAGCAGAAGAAAAGGTTCTTATTTATCCAAGGAAACCTTGCGCATTTACAATAAGGGACTAGTGCATGTTTCAGTTTCTGACTCCCAGAACAAGACAAGTGGTGTAATGTAGGCCTGAGGCACAACAGCCTGAATATTATTTAACTCATGGAACGAGGCAATGCTGTAATGAGATCACTGAGGATATCGTAAGGATGTGTCTGTGGGATCACGAGTTACTAGGGCTACTGGAAGCAATATAGCAACCTTGGGGTATGAACTTGCCAAGAGATGCTTAGCCTTGCTGATGTATCTAAACAAAAAGAACTCATGTATTCATACACAGCCTTGCTTACGGCTGCATGAGCATGTCTGCAAAAACTGCAGCAAATTTCTGCTTTAGGAGCTCTAGTTCATCACTTCAGGTTGTATTTTTTTCTTTCGCATGGATGCTTGTTTTCTCCTACAGTATAGGTTTATTAAAACTGTGGACTGGGAGCAGAGGAGTTTATATTTAGAGTATAGAAAAATCTGGAGCTCATTTAAGTGGTCTTGCTCAGAAGAAGAAAAACATGTCTGCATTTCAGCCAAACACTTGTAAATTATCATGGTTTTGATTTATAAAAATTCTTCCTCGTTTTACACATGATCATGTAAAACTGACCTGCATGCCTAGGTGCAATAGACCAGAAAGACTGAGTGGAATATTAATGAGAATAACAGAACTATAAAGCTTGTCATGATGGTACTTGTGTTCTCAGTGCCAGTGCTGCTTGGCATCATGACAACCCCATTTTTATCTGTTCATATCTAAAATTGCCTAATTGCCAGTTTTCAGCAGTACACAGAAATTTAATACATCATTAAAAGATCCCCTAAGAAAGATTTCCTGAAAGAGGTTTTTCTTTTCTCTTATGCTTCTAAGTCTATCAGGCTCTTAAACTTTAAACTTGTGTCTAGTAAAAGTTTCAACTAATTTTGGATGATAACAGTAAAAAGTTACTAATTAAGAGGAAAGACAAAATAACAGCAGAAGTATTTGTTACTGTGTCTTCATCATCTGTGCAGTGGACTGGGATGCTTGGGCACTTCTTGTTCCACCTTTTGTTGCATTTGTGACCTCACTTTTTGATTAGTCTGAACGGTGTAGAGTCGTTAATGATCTTTCTTGCACATGCCAAGGTTCTGGCACTTTATAAAATTTTTGCTTTCTCTCTAATCTTTACTGCTCCCCATTCCCTCCAGTCAATTAGTTCTATGAAATCTACATCAACATCTCTATCAGTGGTGAGAAAAATATTATTGATTTCAGTGTGCAGTCATTCCAGTAGTTTCTTTATGAAGCATTATGCTATCAGAAGCCGTGGTAATAGGGACCTTGCAATGAGAAAGTAAAATCTCGACAAGACACGAGTCCTGACCCTGTGTGCTGTTTCCATAACAATAAGGTGGAGCATGACCTTGACCTTGTCTCAGAAGTGCTGTTTTTGAACTTAGATTCAAACAGTGAAGATAACAAGGAAATTAATAACATTCATCCTGTGTTAAAAGAAGGGAAGAAGAAGGAAGACATTCTATTCTTCTTTGTCTTCTTCCTTGAATCTACAGATTTTTTTTTTGATTATGTATGTCAGCTATAAATGAGTCCCTATCTTATATTTAAAAAGTTTTTTTGTCAGCTTTTGTCTAGAGATTTGCTAACAGCTATTTAACAGCTTGCCATAAGTCGATTAGTAGAAGTTCTACAGTAGAACTCTCAAGCTGTACTCTGTGAACCTGTTCTTGTCTAGTTTCCACATAATCTGCTGTAATGTTATTTCTGTTATTCCTAGTCTGTACCTGGTGTCTCTCAGAGATTACCTGTAAGAGAAGTCGGTCTGAAGGTTATGAGTATGAGGTGCTGTAGGCTTGCCGTGCTGTCTCTGTGAGACCTCTCCGGTGCGCACCAACAGCACAGCTCATGTGGGCTGGTTTAAGTGAGAGAGACAAGGTTACCTCCTGCTTTGTGCAGAGTGTCTGCAGAGGCAATTAAACCTGAGTGGCTGCTGTGCTGAGAATTTGTACCCATTGTGCTGCATGCACTCAGAAAAGCCTCACCTTTACTGACAAGCATTTTATTTGGTGTGAACTCAGTTAGAAACTTCATTGTCAGCAGCACAGAGCAAGACGAAACACCTAAGAAAATGGAGCTGAGAGTACATCTGTATTGCATGCTGTATTTCTGTGTAAAATTAGAGTGGCTGGATGCTTTGGTACCCTAGGTTTTTAGAATGCATTGTCGTAGGGAGGGATGCAGGTATTTGGTGAAGAGCAAAACAACTTGCAGGGACTGCATGAGAAGTAATACTTACCAAAAAAATGAAACTATATTGTTTCCACTATATAATGGAAATTAGTAACACAGATACCTGATAGAAAGACACAGAGACACATTTTCATAATTTTATTTTGTTCCTAATATTCTCATAACACTTACAGAAAATATTCACATCAAAAGTTAAATGGGAGGCATTGTTGAACAGTTCAAGCACATGCAATGTCCTTGAAAGTTAATTAAAGGTATTGCTGAGTCTTGGTTAACTGTGTAGATGTATAATCCAGAGCATCTTTATTTTGAAAAGATGTACCTAATGAATTGTCAGGGATCTAATCAAGTCTTTGCAGTACTGACACTTGGCAGACTGCTGGACCCTATTTTTTGAGCTCGTCTGCTAGACGTTTTTGTATGTACAAATAGACTTGTGCTGTTTCTTCCCTGATGCTTCTGATGGCTTCCTAGCTTAGGTCTAAAACTGGCCATAACATCTCCAAACATTTGTGTATGTTTAGCACCCTTTCTCACAATTTCAGCTACATGCGTACATTGGGCCATATCTTCTCAGGGAAGCTGTGTAAATGCTGCCTGTGCCTTTTGGAAGTGATAGTACCCTTAATTGCTTGGGGGTTTAAAAAGAGCCAGAAAACAATAAATCCTGGGTATGTTTCTATGCCTCAATTTTCTTACTACTCTGAAATGTCTTTTGGACACTTGTATCTGTCCCTTTGGGATGGTCCAGGATTGCTTTTTGTAGCTTGTGACTGGTCTCCCAAGCTGCTGAATCTTCCCAGTTTAGCTCCTCTTTAACCCCAATCCTTCCTGGAGCTAGACTGGCATTCCTGCTAGAAAAGAGTGTTCCTCTCTTATCTCCTTCCCAGAGCTTTCTCTTCTTACATTACAAACCTCCTTTGGTTTCTCTGCTAACTTTTCACTGTGCAGAATTCCCATCTTACAGACAGATAAGTACAGCATTAAGCATCCTCCATTAGTTTCCTCAGTAGGGAAAATACATAAAGACACAGAGGTCTTTCATGAGGCAGTGCTTGTCTTTGCATTTGGTTCGAAACACTGCACAGACTGTTATCCTTGGATTTCTCAGATAGATCCTCAATTTTTTTTTTTTTGTAATTATATTTCTTAGGTGTTTCTGCGCATAGGATTATTTGCAGTCTTGGCAAGTGTAGTGGTCAAAACAGGAATTCATAATGCTTGTATGGACACTTTGATGTTCTGGCATCCCTGTTTGTCTCATTTCCTTTACACAGAGGGAGCCTGTACACACACTTGCTGTAGTGTACTTACACACCCATGCCGACTTCAACCACTCTGTGCTTGTGTGTGCACCCAAGATAAAATGAGGGAAGGTCAGGCCACGTAGAACTCAAGTCACTAGGAACTCGGGTAATTTTAATCTTTACCATCATATTCCCAGGAAAGGTCTCTGCAGGTGTCACAGGTACAATTTTAGTTGTATTATTTCTACCAAGTCTGAAAACAAGATGTGATCTGTGAATGAAGTGTCTGGTTAATAGGAAATTCATGCTTTTCTGTCTTCTGAACCATCACATTTGGCAATCCATGCATTTATTAGTCTTGAGGTCCTGCTGCATAGTTCGTTTCCCACGCCACCTTACAGCAATGTTTTCAAGGCTGAATAGAGGAGCTATCCTGTGGTATACGTGTCTGCAGCTTTCTGTTTCTTACCCTTGTTGCCTCTATTTACACAAGAAATATGAAGTCACCAGGCTGGCTTACTACATGTCGTTGGTAAATGAGGTTTGACTGGCATCCTTACATGCCCAATATGTAAACAAGCTTAAAACTCCTGTGACCCTCTAAAAACTGACCAACAATTTTCATCCTGTAGCTCCTAAGAAGTGTGGGAGCTGTGTACATATATGAAACAAGGCTGTAACATGAGTGACATTTTTATCTTCTCAGACAGACAACTCACCATCGCCACCAACACAGGCACGCTCAAACACACTACTGACTTCTTCCGTGATCTTTTGTTTTCCACAGAGTCTTTTCCTTGTGTTTCAGGAGGGCCCTGAAACACCTTTCAAAGGACTGAAATATGCAAGGATCCTGCTCTCTGCTCTGTGGAGTTTTTGTTTCTGACTTCAGTCCACCATAGAGCAGAGTGAAGCAGAGGGACAGTGTGGCGTTCAATCTTACTTCCCCATATCCATATGCATCTGGATGCTCTAATTTTAGGCCTGTCAGCTTTTGCAATGATAAGTTAGCAATATAGATCACATATAAGCTGCATCACTATGATTTTTAAATGAGATTTATTCATTTAGAGTGGATGATAAATGGTTCTCTTTTATCAGACTCTTGCAAATAAGATTAAAGCAACATTATTTTCCTGGAGTAAGAGAACAGCTGGTGCAAAGTTAATGTCCGTAGGTCGTACTGTGCTTGCCTGACCTTGCAGAGATGTATAACAACAATGGGGAACATCCAGATAGTTTTTCTGCTTCCTAAATTCTGTTTGTGTTTTACAGCCAGGTGCTGCCTGGAGTACTGGTAGGCTGTGGCTTATGTGAGCACTGTGAGAGGCTTTGGCAGGAGCAGGCAGTGGCCAAGACAGCACAGTCAGGGAATCACAAATACGTGCCAAATCTCTCCCAAAACTGTGGGAAGCACTGCTCTGTGTTTCTTCAGCATTTTAGAAGGTCTAGCATACTGTACAGAGTACCTTGAGCATGCTCCCCTCAGGGTCAGCCCATCCTGCTGGGCACTTGGTCTTGGCCTCTCCTGGATTCCAGGAAATATCCTGATTTTTTTCCCTGGTTCAGGTACCATGAAACAATGTAAGAGCTGCATAATAAGTCTTACAGCCCATTGCAATTCTCAATTTGTAACGTGACACAAAGAATTTGTGTTGCATGGCCTTATTATGACATGAGAGGATAAAGGGAGCCAAATGTATATGGACTTGCCAGTATTAGTTACGGAAAGTAGCTCCTGAAATGAACTCTTTTGAGAACTTTTTTCAGGAAACAAGTTGGTTCAGTCTGGGGCCCTGGGAGAGATAACTCCTCATTATCAGGGAGAGCAGTGGATTTTTTCCTCTGGATCAATTCTCAGTCTACAGGATAAAACTTCTCCTGCTGTTCTTTATTGCATTCAGGCAGAGGTCCTGTCCTTGTCCCTGGAGCTCTCTTGGCAGGAGGCTGGCTGTACTGAAGAATATAACAGGATTGCAAAGGGTTGCCCTCACAATAAAGAAAAGGACTGGAGAGGTCAGGGAAGAGTTGACAATGACACTAGAGTTCTTCTGTTCCACTGACTTCCACAAATTTCTTCCTGTCCCAGAACTCTGCAGGTGTGGGAGATGGAAGGGAGGTTTTACAAACTGACAGTGATTCATCTCATGTCATATTTTGGTAATACATCTACGTTTCCTTCTGGCAATTTTGCTCAGAGGAGATATCCTGTGGTATATTTATCTGTAACTTTCTGTTTCTTGCCTGTATTTCCTCTATTGACAGAAGAAATAAAGTCATACAGTCGACTTACCATGTGTCATTGGCGAATGAGCTTTGACTGGCGTCCTTACTCCAGGGAAAAAGAAGGACCTTGTTATGCAGAGCACATGGTTTGTAATCTCCTGTTTCTCCCATGACACTTCTCTTCAGGATCTCTCCTATGAAAAAGAAATCCAGTTGCCACTACTTGATTTTTCTCCTGCTTCTCAGATGTTATTTTTCTAAGAATTCCTAGCTATGAGTTTGTCAACGAAGCCTGTAGCTGATGGCGTTTTGCCTCATCTGTCACAACTCTGTATGCTCTGATAAATTAGCTGTATTGGATTGCAGATTTAAATTGGAAAGTAGTACAGAGTAATAAGTTATTTTTTTGGTTTCTTCCTTTTGATCTTGGATTGCTAGTCTATAATCTACTCTGCACCTAGTGATCTGAGCATTCATTTTTGCTAAAAGTAGCTGTCTATTTCAAAGTTTTGAGTTAATTCCAATGTTGAATATTAGGCCAAATAGTGGGCAGGAGTGGAAACAAATTAATTCCCTTTTTTATTTTGAGGCGATACTCTATAAACCTTCTCCAGTTTGAGAAGTGAAATCACTCCTGCACCCTCTACAAACAGAACAGAAGAATACATGCATTAGCAGATCCTCTAGATCTGGTGATGGTTCATCAGTTGTCCCTTGGCATCCCTTTGTGTAGTCATGCACAGCACCCAGGACAATCAGGGACATGAGGTACAGGACTGAAGATTAATGCGGTTAAATTCTCATGCAAGACCCTGCTACCTCTTGCAGTAAGTTCTTACACATAAATATATTCCTATAAAATATTATGTCGGGGCTTTATTTCATTCTCGGGAAAGAGGAAAAGGATAGTCCCCCATGAAAAGAGAGGTTAGTAAAACATCTAAAAGCATAGATATTTTGAAACACATCTATAGACATATGTCTATAAACAGACTCTGAAAACTGTTGAGAACAAAATGTCCTGCTGTGCTTCTGTGCCTGGTGCCTACAGAAAGAGTTCAATAGAAATGGTCCGTGTTAATCTTTTGTGCTTGGGAATCTGAACTCTGATGTTCAGCTCCTCAAAACATACGTGAAACAAGGCGTATTAGTGATTCTACTGAGCAGACAAAAATCAAAGCCTGAACAACAGAGAAAAATGTTCTCTCTTTTAAACTACTCTTCAGCCTTTCTGGAGAACATCACTACAGGACTGGCCTAGAAAGAAAAAAGCAGTTGGGGATTTCAGAGTGCTCAATGTCCTTGCAGTGTGTATGAACACTGCCATTAAAGGTATGCTGAAAATAAACTCCTTTGTAAAAAAGCATTGTTAGCAATCAATAGGAATTCATGAGTACAATATTTTATAGATCAGAAATTGAGATTAGAACAAGTAAAGGTTATAGATCTCATATGCTCATCAGGCTTGATAGAATTCAGTTTTCGTCCAGGTTGAATAAACTTTATTTAGTACTGTTTCATTTTAATCAAAATTAAAAGACATAGTGGGCTTGTCTGAAGAAAAAGTCTGTTCTAATTTATGCTTCAAAATAATTTCTCATAAATTGATTCGAACATAGAACTGGTTCTCACTCCATCTATGCGATAAAGAATGCACTGGTGGACATTATAAGATGTCAAAAGTATAGCTCAAAAATAGGAGATATTGAGTGCAGTACATTTCTCTTTGTACTTTGTACTGACCATGTTCTATCTGTTTTTCCTTTCTATGTTTTTATCATTATATCTATAGCTGTTAATTTGTGATGTGTTTCCTGTGCAAATGAGAAGGGAAAAATGCAAGAATGAGAACACCTCATTCAGTGCAAGATTATTTTTAATCTATTTTACTTCATTTCCTTGTTCATTAGTGGTAAGAATTGAAGCCAGTCTCCAACTCTGGTGTAAATTTGCATATTCAAGTTGGCCAGAATTTTATCCCAGAGAGCCTTGAATTATATAGCTGATTCCAGTAGACCAATCTAACCTCACTAATCTGACCAGCTTTGTGCAGGAGTGTGTGTGTGACTCTGTACATAATTTTTAAATCTTTGGGTCATAAATAGCTTAATGGAACATCACAATAGTTTGTTTTATATAATTCTAATACTGCAGCTATTTTATGTTGTTGTGCTCGGCCTCCATCCTACTGGGTGGATAACACAAATAAGAAAGCAGCTTTAGACACTTCTTTTTCTCTGAAATGGGAGGGATTTCTTCCCCAGCACCTTAGGTCCCTGTCAATTAAAAATTCTTACGGGGTTATAACTGAGACCTATAGTGCTTTTGAAGGAGCCCTCACTTTTAAATGGGATGCCTACCCATTTGGTCTTTCAGTTTTGAAGCTTTTTCTCCTGACCCTGATTCTAGACAGACATCCTCTTTCTCCTCTGCTCATGGGCTAAATGAACATGATGTTTACATTGCTTCTGAGAAGGAAGAGGGAGTAAGTGGTAGAAACAGTGCTGTGGCTTCTCACAGGTAAAAGAGAGGGGCTATGTGAGGTTAGGGCAGAGAATCAGGACATGGCAGAGAGAAATTAAGCCCCCAAAGCCTTTAAAAGGTATTTGAATAGAACAATCCTTGCTTCAGTGGGTTTGCAGTGTGAATTAGTATGTGAAAAGTGAGCTACGAGTGTTGACAGAGGAATTCCAGTTGAACTTTTCCTCTTTGTGTAGCAGAACAGAAAGGGGTAATAAAAACCAACTTTGTGGGGTGGAATATAAAAAAATAATAAATCATGCAGGTGAATGAATACATCTTGCTAATTTTGAGGCATTATTTTAGTTTTCTTGTCTTCTGTATGGGACTGTTATTGTAAGTGGTGCGGAGAGAAAACAGCAGATGAGATGGATAGATGGTGGCAGTAGAAGGGCTATTTGCAATGGGATTAGGAAGAACAAATGATGTTCTTTGGCATGCTAGAAGGGATTTAACATTCTGGGCAGGGGGAAATATAGAGAACCATTAGGAAAAGTGGCCCAGAGATTGTGGGTTCACAGAGAACAACAAACGTGAAAATAATCCTAAAGTACAGGATTTGCTGAATGCGCAGAAGTGGATTAAATGGAAAGAAATTTTAAAGGATGATGTAGTGAGAACCATGATACAGGTAGGCAAAGCAATCTTAAACAGGCCAAAAATTATAAAATTTTAACTAGTTGTGGAATGGGACTGTGTCTGAGGAGCTGGCAAGGGGTGGTGAGCATAACTGGAGAGCAAAGCAGAGAATTTAATTCAACAGCACCAAGGAAAGTGTTGGTAAATTGCCAAAGGAGCTTGTAGAAAGCATAGCTACGTAGATGTGAAATAACCTATGATTGTGATCATCCCATGAGCTATGGTTCATTCTTTCTACCAAGGATGTAACACTATATCTTCTGATCTAAACCTATTTCAGTTTATACATAGCTGTGACTAACCTAGGTAAAAGTGTACAAATTGGTGTCTTATTGTCTTTGTTAATATTGTTACTCCTTTGGGGTCAGGCAATTCTTTTGTTCTGTTGGATATCAGGACACCACTTGTACCAAAATCTGGTTTGCCCATAGATTATTGCTCTACTTTCTTGAATAAACAGAAATTTATAAAATATCAGAGTTCTATGTCCTAAAAAAGGTCTGTGATGAGCTTGGTAAGTAACAGCTGAAACAACTTTTCTGATGGCAAATTTTGGTTTTATATGTCAGCTATTTCCAGTGAGAGGGCCATTCAGATGAAACAAACAGCATTACCTTACATGTTGCAGCTTTAAGGATGCTTTCATTGGTAGGCATCCTTAGTGCATCATCTACCATTGATGTAATTAACAAAGTATCTTCGCATGTTAATGACTCTCAAAGCTCATTTCTTGGCACAACTAATTTGACAGCTGTCTAAATTACAACAATGTGTGTTAATATTATATTTTCTTAATGCTGGAATTAAAGTTTGTCTTTCAGACCAAAATTACTTTCTCAATCTGTACTTCACAACACTAACTTTGACATTGATAGTCTGATAAATTGCTCAAAACAATTTTCAACCAGTCAGAACAGATATGATTTTCTTCACTTTGGATGAATATCAAAAGTGTTTAGATCCCCATCCAACTGCTCCATCTTGCCAGATATTACTTGATAACACAATGTCATTTTGTAGTGACAGACCATAATTTTGTTCATATTCCAAACACTGCCCTTTATAGGTTACAGAAGCAATGCTTGAACGCTAAAGTTCATTTCACAACTTACAATCTAAAATAGTATCATAAACTCACATCACACAGAATATCCTAGTGAAGGGTTATTTAAGGAAGTGTCAGAAAATATGGTGTGATATCACACTTTTTATATCCAATTTGTAGCTTGTATAAATTCTGACAAAAGAGTCAATCACAAACAGAGGTTGAAAATCCACTGAAGCGATGGAACAAAACTCTTGGGATATAGCTTCTGGTATCAACTAGTGATAATTCCCAAGGAAAAAGATTTTCTACAAGTGCAATTTTCTAGGATTCTGAAATGAATCAGCAGGACTAAAGATCATTAAAATATAAACACAGAAGGTCAGTTGTCAATAATATATCCTATACTTGACAAACATGAAATCTCTGACATCCTGTCAGGGGTATTTTAACTTCGGTCCTTTGTGTTAACCAAAATACTTCTTCTTTATGAATCAAAGTAAAAATGCTCATGAAACTCTTGCAAACTTTTGATAATATTAAATCACACCGTATTGCATGTAGTTTGAAAAATAATTTTAGGGTCGTTTTTTTTCTTTTTACTTCACTTTTCTTTTTTCTCTTTTAGTTTTGACTGACATTGCAGAAACATTCCAGAGCACATATTTGTGCTGATGACAAGAGAAAGTCTATACAGGAAATTTTTGGAGCACTCTAAATATAGATGACAGGGTTTTAAACTACTTGACCACCTGACTTTTCGGAGATTTGAAGGGGATTGGCCTTACACAGAGGGGAAAAAAAAAGTTTAAAGGCAGCTGAGTCAGACTTAGAATCATGCTGATATATTTTAAGAAGGCGTTTTTCCTTTACTTCCCAGTCTTCTGTCTAAGACTCTTGGTCACATTTATTTCATTTTCTACATAGACAAGACAGCAATAGGTCAGTTTCTTGAACATTTTTCACTGTTCTGTTGTGTTTACTGTCAAGAGTACATTTTGTAATAGTTACCATTCAGAATAACATTTTCTTAAATTTTGTTTAGGATCCAAAAAAACCCCTGAAGGCAATGCTTGACTATACTTTGGAAAAAGGAAATACTATAGGGCAAGAATTGTAATTTAAACAGAGGGTAAAATTTAGGACTTGTTTTCTGTTTTTAATGCATAGCAATAATATAAAAATCACCATGTAACTGTGATATTGTCACACATTAAGCCTTCATACTGCAATCACCAGTCTAAGAGAGTCTTTCTCTACAGCTGCCACATCTTGTATCTAAGCTACAACAGTTCTTATTACGGGTAATTTGCAGGATAACTTAATTAAATAGGTGGTATTTGATAGCACAAGTTGACTGTTAATCAAGGCTAATTCTGTGCTTAAATGAGCTGGAATATCTTGCCAAGACCTGCTTCAGTCATATACACCATGAACATAACTTCCTACTCATATTACCTCAGGGCTTCCTTCTTTGTACAGCTTTACCCTGCCTCTACTGGTGACTACATGGCCATCCTGTAGATCCAGGAGTTTACTTTCAAAGCACAGGGGAATACCTGGAGGAAATCGTATGTAAAATTACTCCTGTTACAGCAACACAAACGATCAGAGTTCTTTTGTGATAGGTGCTTTATATACATGAGGGTAGAAAGGGTGTCTGCCTCAAATGGCTTCCTAAATAAACACAAGTAGGAAAAATTAACTTTTATTGTCCTCACTGAAAAGAATTGAATAGAAAAGTAATCTACTGACTGGCCTTAGGTCATGCAAGAAGCTGATGGCAGTGCTGCTGATTAAATGTAAGCATCCTCAGTTCCAGTGCAGGGCTTCATCCAAAAATAAATCCTTATTTGTTAGACATCTGACTGAGAACATCCTGAAATATATCCTGACAATTCTTTATCTAGAAAACATTCTCATAGTGCTAGGTTTAATTTTAACTTTTTCTCTCTTTTAAGACCCATAAATCTTTAAACTTATATTAAATTATTGGAAGAAAGACTGAGAAGTGGTTAAAGGTGGTATACACAATAACTAAAATACTTTTGGGATTCAGTTCGGTTTTATTGCATTTAGTCTGCTCAGCCAAGTAATATATATCTAGTTCCAGGTATTTGCTTCTTGTCTCAGTTTGTGTAGTGTTGGTAGGAAATTGGTACCATAGATATTCTTTACAAGAAGGAATGATGTATGTCCCTCCATAAAACAATTTTGAACAGCTCACAGAGGCTGAGAAATGCTGGTTAATTTTCCCTTTGATTTCCTCCAGTGTTGAGGAGCAGTTCCCAGGATATTTGTTGGCTGACCTTGCAACCTGGAACATCACGGTCTGGTGTTATGTCTTGCAGACTAGTTGACAACCTCAGTTTGGATGTATTATAAATGTGTGAACACCATCTGTATGTATACTTTAGTGCAGCTCTCGTGTCTTCTTCCTCCAGCACAAAGCCTTAAGGCCTTTGATTATTCCTTCTGCGGTTTGCTGAGGGCTTGATAACTGAAAGATGATGTTAAAGTTTTGGTCTGAAGAGACCTGTCAACACACAACTCAGCAGTTTGCTGTGAGGAAGGGATGCTGGGAAGAGAAGCTGCATTATGATTCAGTGTGTTACCTCACACATCTTTTGCTTATGAAATGAAATGTTCCATTCAACCTAGTAACGCTTTTACAACATTCAAAGAGGAAGATGTAGTTTGCTGCTGCCAGGCTTGATAGAGCAGATATAACAACTTCCATCAGGATGTCATGGGGAATATCCCAGCCAGAGCACCTCAGCCTGGAGCACTGCCTGCTCTGTCGTTTGCCAGGAGCTGCTACAGAGCCCAGGCTTTAACAGTCATATAACATTTGTTTCTGTTATGCAAATATCTGAAAGAACTAAATTGAGAACTTAAATATGTTTTTTTGCCACCTGCTGGATGCAGGTCTTCGCAGGGGAAATTTACTAGTCAACCTTATAGCCTTTGATCAGCTTGGTTGACTTTTCTCGACAGGAGAAGCAGTTGTTCTGTGCCAGTCCCATGTTTGACCTTAGCACCGGCCGGGTGAAGAACAAGTTGAGTTATTACAGTCTTCTGCCTGATTTTATCTGGGTTCTTCTAATGTGCTGCTCATTGTTTTATCTCATCACTTAATAATTTGACAGAATTAGTAGCAACTACCATATGGATGTTAGCTGAAGGATCGTGATTCTTGCCTTATGAATAAAGCAGGAAGTAATGCAGGTCAGTCTGTGTTAGTTATTGGATTGGAGTGATTTGTAGGCTCTCTTGGATATATATGAAAATAAGATTGCCCTAAGGACAGCAAGGTTATTTAAGAATATTGTCTAAATCCACTTACAGATACTGAATTCTAAGTTCTGATGCTTTATCTCTATATTTTTATATGATGAAAGCAAGCTGTCTTCACAATTTTGAGGAAATGTTATTATACCACTGTATAAATCCGCATTAGGCTTGGATCTGGAATGCTTTAAACAATTCTGGTTCCCCCATCTCAAATAAAATGTAAAATAGCTTAAAAAGTTAGTGAGATGAATAACAAAGATAATCATGGGTATTGAAAAATTTCCATAATATGAAATTAAATATGCTAACACTGTTTAGTCTGGAGAAAAGTTGGCTAAGGGAAAACAAGCTAGAAGTCTCTAAAGCCTGACATAAAGAAGGTGAGTAGAGTTCATTATCCTTTCTGGTGCAAAACGTAGAGACCTCAAATGAAATTAGAAGGTGTTAGTTTCACAGAAAGCACTTCTGAATATTATGGGTAATTCAGACAAGACAGTTATCAAGACAAGATGCTGAAAAATGTTAAGGTTTTATAGCGCAGTTGACAGATTCATGAAAGAAAATCCAAGCAAGGCTGCCTAAAGGAAGTTCTTACATCTGCCTCAATAAACTGCAGGAAGCTGGGGCAGTATTATGGGTAAATGTTTCTTTTCTTACACTCTGCTCTAGGCAGAGTGGTACTGGCCAGTGGCAGAGTTGGTGAGGTGGCAGAGATCCAGCATGGTACAGCTGTTTTTTCTATTCCTGTGTCCTGGAATCAATATCACTGCGAGAAATGAGAAATTTACTCTCTTTCTGAGATGAAAAGCTCTATCTAGATAAAAAACGCAGTTTTCTAAAAAAAAAATACATTCATGAGGACAGATGCATTTTTTTTATAGCAAATTAGATAGGTGGTGAATGATTGTAGAAGAAATAAAGGCAAAACTTTAAAAGGCTAACTTTTTTTTTTCAAACTTGCCCTTTCAAATATTTTGTTGCCACATACAACTGAAACATCAGCATTCGGGGTAGCTTCTGTCCCAGACTGGATCTGCCAAGGTACCTGGATGAGTTAGGCATCCCCTTCTTGCTGAGGTTCAGCAGAAGTTGGCATCTTTAATTTGACCTTCTAGAAATCCTTGACTGAATGACTGTGCACGGTGCTGTGTCTGCAAATTAGATTATTTGGGTCACATGTAAGAAAACCTGGCCAGGTATCTTAACAAGGCAGATTAACATTCATCTGACACACACATCCTGGAATAGTGAGTGCCTTTTCCTCACAGAGATGCAGATCTGAATAGCAAACACTTCCTCCTTTTGTTTGGATTTGCTGTTCACCTGTGCTTTGATTTTATGTTCTGTAAAGATATTCCAGAAACATTTTTCTTTCTAATGACTAACTAAATATAAAGAAATACTAAATCTTAAATCATTCCTTGGAACCCCAAGCTATATCTCTGATTATATTTCTGGGTTAAATAGCTTTTTTTCCCCTTAGAATTTATTTTTTATTTCCCAGTCTTACTAAGTCTTTTGTAGTAATTCTAGAAGTAAAGCAGCATGATACTCCTACCCATCACTAATTTTCTACATGGCCAAGAAATGTTGAGGATTTAATGCTGGCAGTATCTTTGGAGACCAATTCAGTATAAAATAAAAAGAATCCTGGTTTACAATTGATTTTACGCAAGTAACTATTTCCTAAGCACCATTATTGTATACAGTAGGAAATAGGTATAGCTATTTCCTTAGAATAAAGCAATTTGTGAGACCTGTCATAAAAGGCTAAGAGAATGCTGCCTTTGCTTCACATCCCCTTTAACTACCTCTATAAAATTTAAGGAATTGCAATAAAACTTGGGAAAGTGTTCTGACTGGTGAGAACCGTTTGACAGTACTTATGAGGTTACTATGTGCTCAAGGCCACTTGGAATGTTTGCACACAAGAAATTATTTAAGATTATATTTGTTTTCTGACTTTAAAAAAATTTTTAGCTTAGAAGATCTCACTCAAGCTGCTTTTTTTTTTTTTTTTTTTTTTTTTTTTTTTTTTTTTTTTTACACAGAAAGATCTTTAAACAGTTCACTGCTTCCTTGGCATTTCTTCATTCCGCTTTTCATTTCATGTGAAGTCTCCTGGGCTCTGACCAGTTCAGAACTCAACTTTGTAGTTTTCTGTGGTAAATGACTGACAGTGTTGGAAATTATGCTCTTTGTCTGACAGACAATTGCATTCACACTGCTAAGCAACTTTTGGACTGAACTTTTAATTTAACCCTACCGGCTTCTTTTTCTCTTTCTTTCAGCATTGTCTGTGTTGTGATTCCTACCATGGCAATGTATCTTCTGTTTCTGAAGCAGCTGCAGTTTTCTCTGTGATTCCAAATGCATCTTTGGGGAACAGTTTAGGGTCTAATGAAGACATGCTTTGTGTATTTGCTGTTGCATAGTTAAAGGGTGGCTCCTGCCAGTCAGTAGGAATAGAGCCTGTAACTTTTTGACAGCTGGTAGTGACTGATATGGTGTCAGTCAAACTACTAATAAAAAAGAAGTGCTAATAAGACTATGAGTTTGTGAAAACTGTAAACAAAGCAGATGAAGGTTGAATATAGCTGGAGTTTGAATAACTCTCTTATGTTAGCGTCTCTATGCCAAAGTTTTGGCATGTTCATGAGAAGGTTTTGGTACAGTGTCAGTATCTTTCCGATATTTCACCCAAAAGAGAACTGTGAATAGGTCTCATTAGTTAACATACTTAAAATTACTTGTGTATTTTGGTGCTGCCAGTCCAAAACCTGCAATATAGTATTTTTGGATTTGTGGAGTGTTGAATTTGTGGAGGTTGTGAGAAACTTCCATGAGGCTAGTCAGTTCTTCCTTGGAAGAGGTGTGCAATAGCTGTTGGGGCAGCAGGTTTTACTCTGCTGGTCAAACATCTCCAAATTTGTCCAAACTAGGACACATATGAACCAGCTCAGGGCTAGAATCTATACTGCACCAACCACCTCCCTAGGAAAAGGGAGCACAAAGTATGTGTGACCTCCATCTCTACTTTTACTTACCTCCAGGATGCACCACAGAGACATCCCAGCTTGTGAAGAGGTTCTCTAACTCAGATTTAGCCCCAGTCATTGCTATGTTCAGGCCGCCCAGGCCCACATAAAAAATGTTGATGCTTAATAAAATAAAGAACACAGTCCTCGGTCCCATGTGAACAGTATTGGCAATGTATAACCTTTCATAAGTGATTTACTTTAATAACTGGGAAATGTGAAAAGGTAGAAACCTTTTAGATTAACAAAGTTATGAAATATTTGTGTATCTAAAAAATAGAATGAATTTAGTGTCTAGCACAGACAGCATGCCATGTTTTCATTCCAATATAAGAATTTATGTCATTTGAAAGAAATTACGCTCTTACCCATATGTCTCTTTTCTACAGCACTCAATTTTGAGATATGTATGTATTAGAATCTGAAAAACTGTATTATATTTATGTCAGTTTAATCTGTGCATGTTGCAAGTGAGTGTATAAATGTCTCCTGAATGTTATGCATTACAGGTCATCCCTTGATTTGAGACAAGAAATGCACTAATACTGCTTTGGAAGTTTCAAGTTCAAATACACAGTTCACAGAATGGGATCCCAAGATGCCACAGACACCATTAAAAACCCAACTTGGCTTTGCTTCCCTATCTACTCACCTAAATGCAGCCTGACCACAAATCTCGCATTTACTCATGTTATATCAAATGCATTTCTAGTGCAAGCTACAGCATACCTACACCGTGCCCAGCAGGATGTGTTCCTCCTGTGTGTCAAAAATGCCTTACTTTTTTTCCATCCATCTAACAATGAACTAGAGACTTGGCCATCCTCCACTACAACATTTTTTTTTGTGGTTAAAAGATGACACCATATTTCACTACACTTGCCTGTACTTGCATGGTGTGCAGAATTATTCCATACTGCACTATAATTAAGCAGAAATCCCAGTTTATCTTGAGGTGCCTTTTAGCTGTAAATGGTAATTCTTCTTGGGTTATGGAATCCTGTTGTCTGCTTGAGATTCAAGGCTCTGTGAGGAGTCCGAAGGGCAAGAGACAAAAACTTGAGACTGTAGTTTAGAGCAGCCTCAGGAACATCATTTCCAAGCAAACAGGAGCAGCTCAAAGCAAACATTGATGTCTGGAACTGGGTGATATTCTATTTATATGCATGCTTGCAATATAATATATGCTTATCATACAATTATATAAATAATGTAAGTTTACAATATAATTACACTGAATAAGTTTAGCATGTATTAATAATAATACTAGCTATATTCTGCTATATTACCATGATGTAACTGTCTCTTTATATCTAATCCTGATAAGGATGTGCACAGTTGTCCTGTGCAAACAGAACAGTTTTTTGCCTATATGGATAATTATAGTAATGATCAATAAATGCATTTATTAATCAGACAGAGCAGGTGAAGGCTAGTACCTTTTGTATGCAGCTGCTCTCATGAGCCTTCTGGACACAGAATAAGAGTGGAGGCTGTTAAAGAGCTCATGGACTGCTTAAAAGGATATTACCCTTTTTCTGTATACTGCCTATTGTAGAGTTCACACACCTCAGAATGTGCTATTACTAAATTACTTATTGACTCTGAATAAGTCACGTTGATGCACATGTGAGTCTGAGTCTGATTTTATTTATGGGGTGGTTCAGAAAGAGCAGTATGATTTATGTGTCTATGTATCCAAGTCAGTGGAGAAAATCTACAGTTCCACATCCCTTTCTGTAATGATTTAAAATTCACAAGTCAGTGTTTCAAAATTTTTTTTTTCATTTCTGCATGTGCATTTTTAAGCTTCAGCTGACCAAGTATTAATGTGAAGAATGTCCCTACTCACCCTGTCTTTCAGATCTCCCAAGTAACATGATGTAGCACGTTTGTTTTCTAAGCATCATCCTACAAAGAATGCAGATGCTACTGTAGATTTGAGAGGGTTTATGGTAGTGATGACAACATTTTTTAGAGTGATCCTTTAGTTTCTTATATGGGCAGAGCAGACATAAGAGGCAATCTGAATTAAAGAGGATGTTGGGAAAGCACGTGAATTTTTAGGAGTGGGATAAGCTCACCCACCTTTTGATTTCATGGCCAGCATTTTCCCCATTATTTAAATTATTCCATCTCTGGCTTTTCACTTGTCCTTTCATCTTCAAGACGCATATATTTAACATCTTAGCTCAGGTTGGATTCTGGACTTTAAAAGACAAGTATTTTTCAGGAGAATGGTAAAGGACAATGACTGGAAGGAGAGGGTATTTCAAATAAGCAAAACTGGGAGGAAAGTAGGGATGATGGAGATGGTAAGGAAAATAAGAGAAGTTTTGTAGGATCGCTTTCCTGGTTGCCCATGTTCACACATTTGCATTATGAAATTTTGCCACTTCTTTCCAGTTTAGTCTTCCTGAGGTGGAATCTGCCTGTTCTGGTTGATATTCAGTCCTGTTCCTTCAGGCCTCTTGGATAGCATCACTGACGTTTTTCCAACAGCAGAAAAAATGTCTCACCAGCCTTCAGTTCTCTCCATTCAGCTTGTGGCTGCAATTGGCCCTTGTATAGCTGTGAATCCATAGTTTGTCTGACTATTATGATAATTGCACAGACCCTTTCTTTACCTTTGCTAATAAACAGGCTTACACAACCTCTCTGTTTTCCCCAAATCCCATAGCTACCTGCAGTTCCAAGGCATTGTTTTGAGTGGCAGGTTGCAGCATCTCTTGCTGCATAGAATGCAGAGCATGAAGCTTCTGCTGTGTCTTAACTGGTAAGTACCTCCTTGTACAAATAGCATGATCATTTCTGAGTCATGTTCAGCTTGCTCCTTGCTGTGTTTGTGGGAGAGTTTATAGGTGGAAATAGCATCTAGAGCCACATTTATTTCTCTCAGTTGGCTTCAGCAGTTGTTGGTTGTGGATTTCTCATTTTCTTCTTGTGAAATAACAAAGCTTTTGATTGACATTATTACACTAGGAATCGGGCTGTGTTTACAGTGAATATGCAAAGCTCTAGACAAAATGTAGAGCATTTTGAGTGTTGTTCATGATCTTTATAGTCTCCCATCCTTGAAGCAAAGTAAGTAAAAAACAATGAACTTCCTTTGGAAGTTGTAAGGTGCTCAAATTCTATAGTGCTAAGGACTTATAACTACACAGAAAACATAAAAATGTATACCTACAAACATGTCAAGAACGTTTTCTAAAGTAATATTAATGACACTTTTTAATATTAATGAACTGTTGAAGATAATTTTTTTGTCATATAAACTTATATATTGCTACCATTATGCTGATCTTAATTGATTCCCTCATAAGAATTACAGTTGCTAATTCTGTATTCATAGGAAGTGAATTTCTTCATTAGCAATTATTTAATGGCTCATTTTAGCTGTGAAAGGACAGTCTCACTTCATTTGCTTTTCCTTCCTATTTCTATCTTTTCAATACCACCCATACGGAAATTCAGCATGTCAAACTTCTGGAAAGCTCTGATTTTTGTCTCCCTCTTAGCCCTCAGTCTGTTAGCCAGCCAAATGTGATTCAGAGGTCATATTGTTAATCTGCTGCTGCAAAGCTAGACTGAAAGGTGCTGCTAAGCTGCACATGTCTAAGCAGGGAGGTCTGCAACGTACTGAAATGATGATGATGTCAGAATTGCTGTTAGCACTGATTTCTGCATTTTCTGCAGGAGAATTTAGCGACAGAAGGACCAGCTGAGAGGCAGTCCACGAGAAACATTTTATTATACAGAAGTGTCTCTTACGGTAGAAACTGGGTCCTTCTCAAGTAAACAGGGAGATGCACAGCATCTCAAGCACCTAACAGCAAGCACACCAAACTGCTCACTGAGAACTTAGTGCATGGTAGGGTATCTGATATTTCCCTCTATTGTGGGTAATTTTTTTTCCTGGTGGTGATAATAGAAGGACTGTAATTTTCTGCAGCTTATATAAACAAGTTTGTTTTAAGGGGATGATGTCTGCTGGACATAACCCAGAGGGCAAGCATTCATCTTTTTTTCTGGATGGTAGGTGAAAGCATACTTTCCCTTCCTTGGTCTAAGTGGATTTGTTTTCCTTGCCACGTGTGCAGTGCTAAATGGAAACAGTGTTCACTGAAGAATCATGATGCTTTAAGCTGGTAAACTATTTGACTATTTTTAATTTTTTTGTCCTGCTAAATCTGTCTTTTTCATCTAGATCCCCTGAAAGCAAGAGCAAAAATCTGAAACATTTAGCTGATAGTGATTTTTTAAAAATGCTATCTAGAAAACAGGTTCACTGACACATATGTGCAGTACATGCCTCTGGTAAACAGAACCAGATCATCCATATTTCAGCTTATTTTTTCCAGCAAGGAGATTTTTGAAGACTTAGTGAGTTGAAAAGAGCAGAGCAGGCAAAGCAAGGGATTGTGTTATCCATCCCTTTCACACTAAGCACGTGATGTTTTTCTGAGCAGTAAGAAATTTGTTTTCCAAAGACATTGTCAAGTTCACTGAGATTCACTGACTCTTGGTAGCAATGTAAGCTTGAGACAGCAGTGACAGGCTTTATTTCAGGACACCGCGTATCGTACAAAATAAGCTTCCTTCAGCTGGAATGATGTCTGAGTTACGGCACCACCATCAAAATTAACAGACACATAGATCAGCCAAGCAGTAAGTGTGCAGGATTTCTGATCAGGCACATACAGCTTCTCTCAGCTTTGCTGGGGATACTTTCCAGAGGCAGCTTCTTTTGAGGGGTTATCCTGCAGCTGACCCTCTCCAACCTGTCCTTCCAGGAATTGCAGAGAGAGCAGAATGCTGCGGCAATATTCAGGGACTAATTAATTTCACCAGCAGGAGCTCGTTTTGGCCTTTGATTTTGAGCTGACAGTTAATAGATAGGGCAGTTTCAGAAGTGGGTGTGTTTTACAGCACTTGGCAACTGGCTGCCTAAATCACAGGTACAGTTTGCAACTGCAGCGATATAAAACATTTCTCTGTTTACTCTCTTTATTGAAGATAAGTGTTCACAACGAAGATATAGTTTTTCAATACAATGAACAGTATATTGGCATTGATAAGGTGAACTTTACAGAGAGTATTCGGGTAAATGTTATTATCATTGCATTATAGGCAGAAACTGAGTTTGCATTTGGCTGCACAAAATTTATGTCTACAGGGAGGGGCAGCCCCAGGCAGCCCTGTACAGTCTGTGGTGCGTAGAGCCTATAGACTCTGGGGCAGCTGGAGCATGTAGGGATCCATGGCTGTGTCTCTACTGCAGAAGACACTAGGGACAGGGAATGAACTCCTGGGGCTGCTAATGCTTGTTTTGCAGTCTGGCACTGTTTTGTGTTGTCAGGACCGGTTTTGTTTTCCCCTCTCTCTAATGATATCCTGAGATGCTTTGCACCTTCAAGACGTCTGTTAAACCACTGATAATGCAACCTATAGCCTGCATTTTGTGCTGATAAAATGTTGTTTTGATGAGTTGTGACATTGCCATAGCATTATTTAAAATGCTCTGGACTGAGAATAATACACAGTGAAACAGCATTTATGCAATCAAGCTGTGAGGCAACCACAGGGAACCAAAGGGAAACCCTTGGCCAAACATTATGCAGAGTGATGAGGAAATGCCACACAGCTTGATCTTTATTTTGCAGTGTGGGTAAAGTCCCAATCCTTAGCGTGGTGTATCTGAGCTGATGTAAGGTGCTGTCTGCTACTAAGTGTGATACCTGTGGTCATTTTCTAGCAGTCATCTCATGAACTGATGTGGGAGCAAGACTGAAATTGAAGACCTCTAGACTTCCAATTCCTGTGCTCCTCCTCTCCAGAAAATCCTGAATTGAAATACAATAAAAGAGAAAAAAGCAGCTAAAGAAAGTAAAATTATGGTTCCTGATGACATACTGTTTCTGTCATCTCATCAGTTCAATGGAGAATTGCAGTAGAACAGGAGTAATTCTGCTCTCTGGAGCTCCTGGGAGCTCTGACTTTATTTGCAGTAGAAGTTGGACTGAATTCTGAAGTAATAAGAAATTTAAGTCAAATGCATTACTAAAATTATGTGCTACGGATGCATGAGGGATTAAAGAGTTTAAAAATAATGATTTACTCAAGTCAGCCTTGAGGATCAAAGCTTTGGCTTCAATGCTGTCTCAAGGTGGACTTTAGTACCTCATGGGGTAGTTTCATGGCTCAGTGCAACACAGATAATTTGGCATTCAAAGCTGTCAACAGCATGGATTAATAAAGCATTAACAGTATCTTTTAAGTTATTATTGCAAACCGAGTCTCATGCTCTTCCTGAGTGCTGCTGTAAGTGTTTGTTTCTGAAATGCAGAATTTCTGTTTGTTTGTTTGGTTTATTTATTTATTTATTTATTTTTTTTTTTAGGAAAATATCCTTGAAACTGGGAGTAGGCGATTAAAACCAGCAGGAAATGTATAAGAGAATTCTTGGTGGTCTAATAAGGGATTTAGAGACTCCAGCAGGGGAGAAGTGTTTTATAAATTTAATATGAGGGTAAATAGTATTATCTCTGTTCTGCAAATGGAAGACCTTATTCAAGATCATTATTCACAGCCCTTGAGCTTTTGTGTTTCTTTTCTTAGCTAACTGCATCATGCTCCTGTCTCCAGCAGAAGGGCAGGAAGATGCATAGAAACTGACTTCTTAGCTGGGATTATCTCATAAGGCAACCTTAAATTTTGGCAGCAAGTCAAAGGTTTACAGCACATCAGCAAATGAAACATGAGGACAGTTCGTGGTGCTGCTATCAATTCTCTATCAACTTCCAACAAGCAGAGGTCAGAGTAATTATCTCCTTGTCACTTTTGGGGTCTTTGTGGCAAACGAGGCGCTCAGGCTGTGCTATGGAAGAGCATTGTAATGCCTGGGTAGTTTTGGCACAAGGAAGTTGCTCTGCAAAGCTTCATGGCCCTCTCACAGCAAGCGCCTGGCCTGCTCTCAGCTTGACTGGAAAGGATCTGCTGGTCAGTGTGCCTGGTTCCTCTCACTGAGCCTTTTCCATAGTGGGAAACACCTCACTTGCTTCCTTGCCATGTGCTTGCTGGAGCAGAGTTCCAATCCTCTCAAACGAGCCTCTGAAAATATTGATGCACTGCAGGTTGAATGCTTGTACTCTGCGCAGGTTTGGTGCCTTAAGCTGAAGGTTCTATTGACAGACCAATGGAGTAATTGAGAAGGGTTGTAAGGATAAAATTAACTGCTAACTTCTAATGTAAATATGAACATTTAGACAAATTGAGAAAAAGGGCAAAGTGACTACCTAATTATTATGAAAAATTGTATTCATGTTTTGTACAATTATGACTATATTAAGCCTATTTCAAGCAACTAATATGCAGATCTGATTCAGAAGAGATTAATGGGTGATATGAACACTTAAGCTATATAATTTACTCTGATTGAAGAGGCAATACTAAAATGTGGCATTAGCAGATGTTGGATGAATTTTGCTCTGAATCCATTCACTGAAAATTCTAGGTAAAGCTCCCCTTATTCTAAGCGATTAAATACTCTAATTCCTGGATTTGACTGGCATCTCTGTTTTGTTCCTTTGAATTATTTGTCAAGAGCCGTTGCTGTAGCAATAGCCAGTTCTGTGATGAAATGAAGCACATTCCAGGTTCAGCTGTTAAGGTCTGTATGGGGGCCCTTTGGCAGGATCCAGCAGGGTGCTTATTAAAAAACACCTGACCCTTTCTGGTTAATATTCAGCACCATATTTTTGTTTTCCACAAACTCACTGGTCATCACAGGGCAAGTCTCTGGGCACTCCACTAGTTGCTCTGAATTATTCACTGCCACTCTTCCCACCCCAGAACAGAGAAAGTGTGTTTTGTGTATCATGATGGCACTAGAAATTCCCTAAATCCACATTTCCTGACACAGAAGGGAAGCTGCAAGTCATCTCCCTAATTCCATTGACAATGAAATAGTTAAATACATTAATTCACTCCAGCTCATAGGTTCTGATCCAGAACGAGAATTTCATCTGCAGTGTGTGGATGCCCCTGAAAATTGAAGTAAGGGAGGAGATAGACAAGTTACTAAACTGCAGTATCTCAAATACACATCATACAGCCTGATTATGATTAGAGTTCAATTGGAGGCCAACTATATATATAGTAGGGTGTAGTTCAGTTTCATTTGCCATAAGCACAGAAATCGCACCTGGATGCCAGTGCACATGCTATGCAAATTTGCCTAAATGCTGTAAAGTCCTGAAGTATTAGCAGAGCAGGATCCTATAACAACTGTGTCCAAAAAGCCTAACTATGTGCAGTTAACACAGATATTAAATTGAATGCTTCTCTTACTATTATGAATGGCTGCTTTGCTGTCTTTGTCAGCAGAGTTGTGGCATTCATCCCATTGCTAAGAATAAGAATAAGATGACCATCTGCATTTCTGCAGAGTGATGGCTACCCAGAGTGAGTTCAATAAAAGAAAATTATGGCTTTGTGCTGTGCTACAGCCAATAAATCACGAGCAGGTCTTGCACTGAGGCAAAAAATGAAAAATAACATTATGTGGCAAGACTCTTTATAGGATACCAGCTGAGCAGCCACTTGAATTGTAATACCCCCAAAATGAATGTCATGAAAGTGCTAAGTAATGATCTGTTCATGGGGAACTGAGCACGTTGGGTTATTAGGCATACTGGTGGATACATGTCAGGGAAACACCAAAGGTACCCCGGTGATTGTGTGAAACAGTGACAGCACATATATGCCAGCTGTGAGGGTGTTTTCCATTTCCTTCCTTCAGAATAAATCTCTTCAGTGCTAGTTCAGCATATCATTCCTCTCCCTTTCTGTGACCCGGGGTCTTCTGCCACAGCCTATTCCTTTAGCCTAAAAGACTATGTCCTGGAAATCAAAGCTGGTTAAAAGATGGCCTCAGGGACCCCTTGGAGGTGGTATAGACCTTCTTTTTAGGGTCTGAATATGACTGGGGTTCTCTGACCACATACATCACTGTAAAACCTCCAGCCATCTTATTTCTCAAGTAGTAAAAGCCTTTCTCATTGGTGGGGACTCTAAAATTGACTGAAACCTAAGCAAGAGTTTTTGGTCTCCTGAATCAGTTCTTCCCAAAGGCAGTCGATTTTCTGGTTGTGTTTCCTCTTTCAGCTTACTTTGAAATCAGTGGTTAAGGTTCTAGTAGTTTCTTCCCAGTTTAGTTATCCTGAGTAAGAGGCGCACTGCATGCATGGCTTTGCATATGAACAGAAATATGTGCTAAATGAAGATGGAGTAAATACAATGGAAAGTAGGTTTCTAAGTAGAGTTTTGACTGTTACCTCATAAATATTCATTGGTGTCTACAATATAGTGAGGTATTTTCATGATAGTAGTAAACCAAATTACCATTTAAAGGCTATTTGTAGCCATTTACTTGCATTAATAGGTAAATAACTGCTTAAGGACAAATTTTGGTCTGAATTTAGTAGAAATAGCTTAAAGGGTCTCTGATCAAACCAGGTGTAATGCAGATCCTACTGTGGCTGCAGACATGCAGAACTGCGCTCCCATCTATTTCTTTTTCAATTTTACAGTCTCTGCTTAAATACGTGGTGATTGTCAGTCAAGAAATGCCTCCAGGTGGATTTTCCCAAAGTACTCAGCATGGTGTCAATGGGAACAGTGCTTTAAAAATCATCAGCTTGAACAAATATCTAAAAGCAAAATAATCACTAAAATTCCATTATCTAGAACACTATTACATGCACTGTGGGGGGAAAGGAAGAAAAGGAAGAAAATACGGTTTTGAGTCTGAGATTATTATTCTTTGTTGCTAATTAATAAGCGGTTGGACTGTATTTATTCTCTAAAGGACCACTAGATGTCAGCACATATCTAGGCTACCACAACTGGAGCAACAACCATCTGGTAGTAAAAAAACCTCTCTGCCCTGGAACGGTGTAATTTAGACAGCAATGAGTCCCTGGCTCAGAGTGTTTTCTTTGACTTCATAAGAATTTCAGGTACCCACACTGTGACAGTGACTGTTTTGGCCATCAAAACAGGGGGACTTTTATGCACGTTACTCCTTGTTCTTGTTTTGCAAAGTACTTTCATTGCCATCTGCATTTGGTCCATTGTCTTTCAGGAAGCACTTCTCATATGAAAGTCTACCAGGTGCAGCTTTATAGTGAGGTTGGCTAATGTTCTGCTTTTATTTGAGGATTTAATGGCCAGAATTATCTTAAACATGAATGTGACAATTCTGTTTAAAGTGGCAAAAAATCTGAATAAAACTTCAGACACATTATTCATAGCATAATATGACGTGCAACACTTCCATGAGGCAAAAGCCCCCACCCCATGTGTATTATAAATGTGTTCAACTCACCTGTATTTCATGAAAGAAATAATGAAAAAAAAAAATCACTCTGTTATGCATTCAGGCTATTTAAAATGCATAGACACAGTTCACTGCTTGCACTGTTTTAAAGTTAGATCAAAAACCTCCTTGATCAATTTTGCCACACAGTAGCAAGGATTAGTATTCAACCATGTATATGTTCATATGCTGTGTATTCATCACTTAATATATACCTAGATCCAGTGTCAAAACAAAGAAGAGTTTGGGTGATTTTGGCAAGGTAATCAATTTTTCTTAACCATCCACATCTTCAGGACAACTGTGTTTTTGAAAATTTGACATATAAACTGGAAACTGTTGTCTGGGTTTTTTTGTAATACAGCGTAGGACATGGTCCTTAGCTGTTCTAGCAATTCAGACAATCCTACAACTCTTGCTAGCTGTAGTTAGGGGACATCATGTCCCCACTGAATCAGGATGTAGTGAGCTATAATGCAACCCCTGCAGTGCTATCAGTTGAGTAGTTATCAAGAAAGGGTTCCTCATTCACACCATGTCATCAGAGACACTCAGCTGAAGCGTGTGGGCTACAACTACCAACTTACCTCCAGAGACTGACTGAGCTGCTCGCTGAAGGGCAGGCACAGAGGAAGCCTGCGGATTGGATGCCTCAGTGGAGAACCTGAGTTAGCTGTGGTGAATCTGGGCCCATAACATGAAGTCATTTGGCCCTTGGCCCTTGAGCCACTAGCACTAAAGCCTTAATTTCTCTGTTTCCATCGAGTCTGTGCTGTGGCAGTGGCACTGCACATATTCCTTGCATTGAGTTATGGATTCTTGCAGACTCTGGTTTTGGGGAGCTGGAGGAAAAGCAGAGAGGCTTTTTGTTGGACTGGAGTGGCTTCAGCCTGTCCTCAAGATGTGACCTGGTGTGAGAGGTGTAATCTCGTAGCAGTTGCAGCCATTCTGTTTGCACTTAGCATATTTTGCTAAGCCCCTGTCCCAGCATCTGCCAAGGGTCTGCAAGGTGTGTTTTCGGCAGGGCAGAACATTCAGCAGGTTTCCAGGCTAAAGCGCAAGGCAATAACCAGCCTCTCCCGTGATGCCCGTGTTAGTCACAGCATCAGTCGGTGTGAGGAGGTGCCTCATCCCTGCAGTATGTCAAAGCTGATAAAGAGCTGACCAAATACAAGAGAGGGAAAGATGCAGAGTAAGGGATAACTGGGATTCAAGGGTGAGATCAAGTCTGCCCCCAAATTTTGCTCACAGAAAATGCACCCTGCTGAACTAGAAATTTGACTGACCTTATTCACACTGTGCTTAAGGCAGGTTGCCTAGCAGCAGAGATCTTAGCAGAATTTAGCCACAATGTCTTGCTGTCTCATCTGTTAATAAAATTTAGGATGCATTGGAATTTCTATGCCAAAGGTGGAAGACAGCCCCTCTGGATCTCACACAAGCAAAACAATGCAAACCTAGGTAGCCTGGCTTTATTGTTCCTGGAAAATGAAGACTATTTTGATTGTGCTTGACAACTCGTCTTTTTCTAATGTGAAATAAAAGAATTGATCTTGTTTTAAAAACAGATTGCTCTGACTTGTGAGTATTTGAGCAGATTAAAAAATGCTGTAAAGTGGAAAGGAGCTGAGGAGGAGTAATACTTGATTTAGAAGTAAATTTCATTGTGACTACTTGCTGGCTTCCTATCATGTGAATGCTTGAGAAGTCTGTGAGGAAACTGGATGAATAAACATTAATCTATTAATACTATGTCTGCCTAGGATAAAATCAGTGATTTTTATAATTTTCCTGATTTGGAAACCTGATCCAAATGGCTTTTGTTCCTTGGCAGAACCCTGTGCATCTCTGTCCCCTGAGCCAAAGCAGAGGCTGATTGTCAGCAGTGTCAATGAAGAAATGACAGTATCCCTTTAGCTGGCCATTGAGTGAGAAGAAGTTCAGCAAAGGGGAAGTGAACTTTGCAGTTTTCCAACACATTCAATACTCCCTATCACTACAGCACCAGTCCAGGATGAACTGGCAAGTTTTTGGCTCACCGCCAAGCATTCTCTTTCTCAGACCTGATCTTTCTCTGTGGATGTCTTTTACTTCTAAGGAAAGATTTTGGTTTTTCAGATTTTAAAACCAGGAAGACAAATGATGCTCAAGAATTTTAAGTTTGGTAAAAGGCAGGATGGTAATTTTCAGTGTTAATGCAGTACCTGGAAACATTTTCATTTCTGTTTGGTTCTAGAAGACGGGCTATGGCATCTACTGGTGGAAGCCTGCATATCTTTGCTGCAGTCTATGCTGGGAATTAAAATTGGCAGATAATTTGGCTGAATAACTCTGCAAACTATTGCAATGTGATATGATATACACATGTGCATTGTTTCTTAGTGTTGTGTTTTGGCTCATAAGAGCATTCCTCAAAAGCAGCATCCTCAAAATCCCTTCAGGTCTGCCCTCATCACTGAATCAGGCCTTCTCCTTGTGGAGGATCTGTACATTTTTACTTGTTAGCCTTTCCTTGGTACTCATGTGTTGTGTTCAGTTTTGTCCCATTCTAGTGAGTAATTGTTGGTTAAAAATAAAAACAAACCTGAGGTTTTCAGTCATTATGTTTTGCTCCTTAGAGCAGAAAAATGTCTTCCCTCCTGAAACAAAAAGATTGGATTGTAGCAACCGATTTCACATCTCTAGTAAGATGGAAACTTTTAATCTCCAGTTCAGACATTGGGTATAAATACAAGTTATAAGCTGTGAGGGGATCTATTTTGTCCAGTTCCTGATATCAGTTGCTTTTCCTGCTCTACCTTTATTTTTGCTCCCGGAAGGATCCAAAAAAAGATAATTTTATAGTACTTATTAATGATGGTGGACACTGGGATTCAGAGAAATAAGGTACACCTTTCTAACAAAGAAGATAATTAATCACTGGAAATAATTTATGTAGACTAGTGATGGGTTCCTGAAAATTTCTAGTGTAGAAAATCAGAATTCAATGTTTTCTTTTGAGAGATTTGTTCAGTTTCAATTGTGCACAATCATTGGTCTTGATGCAGGAATTAGTAAATGGAAATCTTATGGCTTTTAATATTTTGAAGTTCATTAATCATTAATCCAAAATAATTGGTTTATTGCTAAGAGGAAATAGTCTAAAAACAGTTTCAGAGTATAGTCCTTGCCTCTCTATGCCAAAACCTTACTAAAAGGGAATAACAGGATCAGAGATGTATTGATTAATTCTATACTGGTTTTTTAAAATGAGATCCTTTCTGTATGTAGATTATGTTCTCTTTCTATTTATAGCATCTCACTGCTGTATGACTCTTGCAAAGAGGCTTCTTTTCTCAAAGTAAGGCTACTTTTATCAGTTATCCATCACGACCACATCTTTTTGGACAGGACTTTTTGGGGATGCAGTGCTGTCCTGTGTAACTATAAACCCTTACTCTTGGTGTGTCATGACAGTCATGGGCTTAGAGTACTTTCATGTCCTGAACCAGCACAGGAACTCTGCAAGCTGAGTGACTATGCTAGTAAACCCCTAGTTATACATTCTGCAGGGGTACCTGTCACTTTACATGATGAATCAGACAGAATGAAGGTGGGCATTAGAGTGCACTTGATGTTAGTTAAAGCCATGACTCATTCATTTGCAGTTTTTCCTTCACACACAGAATTTTTAAGTAAGACTCTTTGCTCCTTATAAGGTCTTTAAATCTATGTCTAGCTACATATCCGAGAAGCTACTGATCCCAGTGGTTGATCAGAAGATCTGGTATCATGGGCATGTACAGCAATTTGAAATCCAGCTTGAAGGCTGACCAGGGTTTTTGGGCAGCCTGCCTTTCTGTAGCACACTTGTGGGATACTATGGCCGCTGGTTACTCTGCATCTGAACAGTGTCTCTGTGCCCAAGACCTACTCCTCAGTCTGTTTACGCATCGTGAACCCACATTGCTGAAGTGAAAGGCAACCAAAGACAATTTTTCAGATTTCTCTTTTTTTTTTCCCCTCCTGCTGAAAATTGACTAAAGAACAAGTTGCAATGAGCGCACCACTTGCCTTGTTACTGTAAATACATGCAGTAAGTGGCAGTCCTGGGCTCATTTTCAATTTGAACTGACCAGGTATATGAAGAATACAAAGGAAAACATTGCAGAACAGTGGCATAATTAGTTGTATGTTACCCAGCAGCCAGGGTCCAAATAAAGATCCTGTCTCCACAAGGCAGGAATGGATTGGCTAGAATTCCCTAAATATGTCAGCCTTGCAACAAGAGAATGTCATTATAAAACGTATCCTTTTTTTTATGCCCTAAGAAAAAATAAATCCTTTGGTATTGTGTAGTAAGGATATAATTTTCATCCAAGTTCTGCAGCTTGCTTAAAGATTCTTCACAAGATTTTTTTCATTTTTCTATTAGATTCTAATGGACTATAAAAAATTAGGGATTAACTTGGCCCATTAAATACTAAAAGATTAACACTTTTCTAATTTTTCTAACAATTTAGAAGTGAATTATATAGTTGCACTTCAATCATTCCACTTAATTTTACTTTCCATGTCATTTTTCTCCCAGCATTAATTTTGTCCCTGTTGCAGCATTCGGCTCAGGACATATCTCACTGCAGTCCATTATCTGACCAGTCAAGCCTGCAGAAACAGGGAATCTTACTTAATTGGAAAAATGCACTGATGCAGAAAAGGTACATGTAACTTCTTGCACCAGCTATACCTTTTAAAAATGCATCATTACAAAGATGACAAACTGCCATCAGTTCTTTGAACTGAAAGATTTTTGGGAGCTACTGGCGTCAGAAAGTAGAAGGACGGAAGCCAAAAATTCCTTTCATGTCATATTATGGAATAGATGTGTAAAGAATGACTGTACGGGAAGCACCAGGTGAGAATTTTAGAAGCTCTTCAAAGCCATCAGTGAAATCTGACTTAAGAGTCCCACTTCATTCTCCACTTACTGGTGTTCTCCAGGTAGACTGTATTCCAACATGCTTCGTGGAGTTAAATAATATAGCTACCTGGATAAATAATAGTAGAAGGAGTAGTCAGTCACAGCAAATTATAGGCTTGGGAAACAGCTGTTTTCAGCTGAGATTTATAATGAAATAGCAAAATTACAGTGCATTATTCTATTCCACAGTGGCCAGAGGATTTCAGCAAATTCCACCATACCTGAAAGCTATCAAATAATAAGCAAAATTAGTCAGACAAGAAGAGTGGCTGGAAGAGTTCAATGACCTGAGCCCTACTGCCACAACCTCTATTGAAAATGAACCTTGCTGACACTGGATCAAATGTAACGTGACACTAATTTTCTTCTTTCTGACCTTGCTTGACTGAACGTGCTGGAGCACTTAATTCTTTATGCTCACATCAGAAGGACCTAATACGAGAGTCCTGTGGTAGCCAAGCCCTTCAGTGGCCTGTCCAGTAGTGCAGTGTGTGGGATTGGGCTGTTCATTCCTGGAGCAGGGTCCAAAGTTTGACTGTCCTTGGTGGTTGGCAATTGTGAACTGTTTTCCTTGATCCTGATACCAGAGCAGGTTTCCAAGTCACCAGCTGTAAAACCAGCGTTCTTGTGGAGGTGAAAAGAGGAAACCTCAGCCTAAAAAGTACAACAGAAATATCTCAGTTTACACCTACTGAGAAGTGTGATAAAGCAGCTGTAGCTGATAAGCTTCTGTATTCTTAGCTCAGACACAAATCATAATCAGAGACAGTTTTAACATTTTGAATAGTATGGGGAGAAAAAGATGGAGATACATGCCATAATAGATCATCTGAAAAGGTCTTGTAGGTATAGTCATCATCTGTTTAAAGATTTCACCATTCATATATCTTTTATTAACAGTCTGTTTCTTTCAGAACCTGTACACTTTAGATTTGACACACTTCAGGCAGAGAGGTGATACCACTACAGTACCATATCCCAAGTCTGAAGGAACGCAAATAATGCTATAAAAGTTGCACACATTTTACCACCGGCTCATTTTTTTACTGCAGAAATGTTGATTTAGTTAGATCCTTAACTTTCTTTTCCCTGTAGTACCCTCAGCATCCCAGTAACAAAAAGCCATCTGCTTTTTCCAGCCTCCATTTAACACCCGAACAGGAGGAGTCATGCTGTGCCCAGCATTATTTGCACTCATGAGGAAGAAATGGGAATATGTTCAGTGCACTTTTTAGGGTTTGCCTAACAGCTTTGGAAATCAGTGGCAAGATTCACCCTGATGTTAGGAGCTTGTACATATAGATATTGCTTATCTAAAATACAATATTTAAGGTGCTCCACATATATTTCTCCTTCTACCACAACAAAATCCACAAGATGGACTCCCCAGAAATTTGGAGGGGTAGAAGTCTCACTCCAGGTGTGCTCTATGCTCATTTTAGAGCGTGTTGAACAATGCAAATGAATCTGCAGTTATTTTGTGGGAATAGTTACTGTGTTAATACTAAAGACTCGTATGGGTGAAGGATATGAATGTCACATTTGATGAGGATTTGACAAGAACACCTATCTTTGTTAAACTTACTGAGTTGGTGTTGTTAATGGCATTCTGGGAATCAGAACTTGTGAGGAAAAAGAAGAAAAATATCCTCTCCGTCTTGTAAGAAATGCACTCAATATTTGAGATGCTCTGCTTTGTCATTCCTGCAGTAGACCCTTACTTACTTAAGCCTAATTAATTTTTGGTTTAATCTTTCTGTGCTTGAAGATACATGGACCGAATTTCGCTCATCATCCCACCCACTTATGCTGCTTGTGTCAGGTTTGAATATGAAAAAGAAATCAGTGTTCTACAAAAGGGAATGACAAAAATTACTGTGCAGCAGAGGATTTATTTATTTATTTTTAAAAATATTAGGGCTAAAAGGATGACTGTTTTGCAGAAACATGTTTAAAATTATTACAAGATAAATGCTCTGCTCGGGAAAATGATAGAATGCAATTGGAATCAAAAGGATAATTTCAAGGGGATAAAAATCACAGCAATGCTAAATGGAAATGCCTGATGAATTTACAACAAAACTCATTAGCCGTATACTGTCTGACATTGCTTCTCATTGCCCTAACAGGCATCTCAGAGCCTAACATCAGAAAGGTATCAAGAAATGGAAAATATTTGTAATCCGTACATTGTGAGCATCAAGTGGGTCTACCAGAGGAGAGAGAAAAAACTGACGTGTTGTAAGTAAGTGTTCCAAAGAACTGGTAGCTGAAAATAAGTTTTTAATCACCATCTGCCAGCAAGCACAATGTTGAAACACACATGATGGTAAACATTTTGGAATCCATAAGTCTTTCTGGGCTGCCTTCCTAAAAAATAAGGAAAACAATTTTGATGTATGTTTAACTGGTGAGCATTTGGTCACCCACAAAGTCATCTGCTTGAAAATGTTGTCTTTGCCATTGCTAAGTGCCTATGAGAAGTGAATCTAGCATGGAAGTGTGTAGAGGAAAAACAGTATAGATGTAGGGCAAAACTTGAACAACATTTATAAGTAAGACATGTATAAAGCCTAAATTCTCTCTGACATTGCCCTGCACTTTCAAAGTCTTTGAGGTGAGTAACGAAATGTAGGTGAAATTGGCTTTTTCCAGCTGTGAAGCTTGCAGGAGAGTGACTGTGAGGAGAATAAGACCCCTTTTTTGTGCCTATGTTGGTGGTAACAGTGGGACGATGTATCTTCAGAGGGCCGTGATACTGTAGGTAATGGAGCTGAACACAGTGCTCATTGAAGCTTATCCAAAAGCCCTGTTTGTCAAAGACAGCCTGTTTGCAAATATTAAATGCATATTGAAAGTACGGTTATGAAAAATTTGTATTTTTAGCAACAGGAAAGCAGAATAGAGAACTGCGTTGCCAAGACATAATATACATATACTATATACTTCTGGATTGGATTACTATTTTCGAAAACTACTGCAGGAATTGTATGTTCCCATGACTGAAAAGAGAGCACTTTTTAGAATGCTTACATTGGGAGATAAAACTTGTAGTCCCAGCTTTTGCATGAAATTAACATAATCTTAGTTCCAGTAGTTCTTAGCCTCCCCATCAACACTGAATTAGCTTTTAGACTGCTTTTCCCTCTTTTAGAATCGATAGCCTAAAAAGATCAAAGTGTTCTGGAGGATTTCAGGAAATAGACACCTACATTTACTTTTACTACCGTGAAAACTGAGTCAGATGAGTATGATAGTCTGATTTTCTAAGGACTCCACTCAGTAAGATGGATGTGAGCATATGAAGGAAACAAGAAACAAAAGTATTCTATGACACCAATAAGCTAAGTTTCTGGATTTGCAGTAGAATATCAAAGTTGCTTTCACCTAGTATTTTATTCTCCTCTATATATTTCCCTCAGCAAGAAGATGGCATCCTGTGGTATATACAAAAACAGGTAAACCATGGATCTACTGTGAATTGTTAAAAAGTTCCCAGCTCTGATTTCACAATTATCTGGTATGGATAATTTTGTGGCCCTTCGAAGGCTGAGTATGGAATGTGCAGTCTGGATATATGGGTGCTGATGTAATACAGACATTAACTTGGGAATGTGTTGCCAATGCAAGCTTGAGTTTCCATAATGGTGCTAAAATCCAGGCTCAGGGAGGGGGAACACTCAAGAAATCAAACTGACAGTGTGGAAGAAACCCCACATCATCAAGAAAAGCTGCTGTAGCAGAGCAAGCAGGCCAACACGATTCCAGCTTGCTCCTGGTACTGCTCACTGGTGTCCGCTGGAATGTGTCAAATGACTGAATATGAATGGGTTTCAGTGGGAGGGATGGCCTTTTCCTTGCAAATATTTCTTCAGCTCTTAAGCTGCCCTGCAGCAATAATGGTTGGCTTTTTATAGAACACTGCCTGATTCATCGGCAACCTTTAGCTATTTTATTGATTTAGCATTTCTTCAGAGATGCAGTGAAATATATGACCCATGGACAATGTGATTTTTTTGAAAGCCAATGCTGATGTCAGGGGTATGTTGTCTGGTTCAAGCTCTGCTGCCTCTGGAGTTCATTAGAAGTTGTTTTAAATATGCTTTCTACTCTGTTTATGAACTATATTTCTTTTTCCACACTTGGTAAGGGTGCTGTTTGCCACTGCTTTCAGTGTGTATTTCAAACCCTCTTGCTGAATTGAGTCATTTCACGGTGAAGTAAGTGGAATGTAAGAGAAATATGCCGTGGTTGGGACACTGTGGCTTAGTATATCAAAACTAATAAGGAATGAGGAAGAGGTTGGGAGGACGTTTAGAATCCATTTTATTTATTCCTTAAAAGTAATGAAGCAAAATGTTTATTGTTTTTGTCCTCTGAATGTTAATCTGCTCAGCAGCTGGAATCACAGTGAAAGGTGATAGCAGGCTCTGACGGAATTGTGTGTAGCTCATCTGAACACAAGGCTAGTTGGCAGGTTACTGAATCAGAAGCTAATGAGCAGGCAGGGCTGGGATTTGGGGTGTGGTGAGAGTGGGTTCACCACACAAGGATTTTAGGAATAGAAGGACAGACCTGAGCAGCTAAGTTTGTGTTGAGGCATGGGTGGGTTAACTGTGAAAGCTTCTGAGCCTGCAACAGCCACCACTCACCATTTGATGCCAGTGTCTAAATGTAGCTCTAATTTGGGGTTTCTGTTTCTGAAAACTGGCCTAAGCCTTTGGGAGGTTATAATTGTGCTGCTAAGGACAAAACGTAGCAGAACAGAGATAAAGGTACTCACTGTCCTTTGGCAGATACTTTGTAATACCAACATGTCAGGCTGAGCATCCTTCAGCTCCTGTACATCTGTATGTATCAAAAGATGATTCGACTGAAAAAGCTCCTACTTTCTCCCTCCCCTTCCTTATACTTGCTTTATCTCTCCAGGAATCCCCACAGGTATTATTGTTGGAGTTGCTGCTGCTCAGCCACTATTGCTGCACAGTCCCCATTTTTCTTTTCCACTGTAGAGATGGAGCAAGAAGACCCTTGATAAGCTTGGAGTTACTTCTAGTCCACTGAAAGCTTGAGCCAAGAAGCACAGAGACCATGTAATATGACAGCACCACTCCACACCATGCAGGGCATAGCTCAGTGACAACAGTGAATAAGCAGGACACAAGACTGGAGCTGATGCATCTGGATTTGGTGGCAGAGGCAGTAGCTGTTGTTGCTACACATGAATAGCAAGATGTGAAAATAACCTCATCTAGAAACAGAGGGATTTCCAAAACTGATGGGGCAGTTTCATACTAGAGCCAGTGTATTACACTCTGTGTAATACAGAGTGAAAGCAGCTGGCCTTTCCAAAATCTGTCATGAGCTGTAAATCACAATGTCCCTCTTCTCATGTAAACAGACCTACTGTAGCAGCTCATCTCTGAGGAACTTAAAATAGCCAGGGCTGAAATAACTCCTGTGTCACTCCAGGCTTCTGCTGATGCTTGATAAAGTTACACTGGGGTGGAAATGCCATGGTGGACCAGATTGGAGCACAAATGGTTGTGACTTTCACATGTTTGCTTAAAGCCAGGTGATAGCTGGTTCTACTGAAAAGCAGAGTGTAAGTGATATGTTCTTCTCCTGGCTTCCTGCAGTGGCCAGCTTTTGTGGCTGGTAAGGAGTGCTGCATGGAATGGCTGGTGTTGGTGGGTGGATTAGATTTCCCAAAAGAAAGTCTGATGAAACCAAAACTGTGATCCCTCCCTATCCCTCCCACCAGCACAGGCCACAAAACTCAGGCACTTGTGATTGTGATTGGCAGCGGGTGTTACAGACCCTCAGGAGTGGCTCAGAATTTGTCTGAAGACCTCTGCTGACACAGGCATCCTCTTTCCCTTCCTAAAAAGATGGTGTCTTAGAATTGATTCTGATGTTTTAATCTTTAAAGCAGGAAGCAGTGAGAGCAATAAAATTTAATCAACAGAGCACTTGTTTTATCAAGTAAATGGATAATTGTGACATTTGACATTCTTATGAGGCTCTGTCTCTCGAACATTTGCCTAATTATCTCCCCCCTTTAAAGATTCTGTTCAGATTCCTGTTTAGCAGTTCATTGCATAATCAGATTCAGCTTTTCTGAAACATTTTATTGTTGTTTTTGTTTTTGTTATATAGTGCATGCTCTTGGAAATGTCAAGTATGTTGTCAAATATTGCACTAATTTCAGTTTTCTTTGTCAGAGCCCTGGACTTTATTAAAAAAATACATACTGTGAGTAGGTCGTTCCAGTAGCCAGCTCCATCCTAAAGAGC
This sequence comes from Struthidea cinerea, assembly GCA_013397865.1. Lineage (NCBI taxonomy): Eukaryota > Metazoa > Chordata > Aves > Passeriformes > Corcoracidae > Struthidea > Struthidea cinerea. The sequence goes on along the minus strand of VZTI01003931.1, from coordinate 2,112,318 downwards.
AATGGCATTGCTCAGTTGAGACGTTGAGATAATCTCTGTAAAATTAAAAGGACCCTCTTAAGATCCCTTTTAACTCTATTTTCTGTGTTTCTTGGATCACCCATTTAGAGCAAAGGAGTCTGCATTCCAGAAGCATGCTTTTGGCAATGCAGCTGTGTCACCTAGCTGTAGCTGTCAGAAGCCAGGCTTTCATTAGGCTCCCTTCTAAGTTAATGGAGGAAGAAACACCTCCATGAGGTAACTCATCCCCAGTGTCTGCAATAACTAATCTTATGATGAGTGGAATTTCCCTCTGAAAAACCTGCTTCTCCCAGCTGATAGAGAAACTGTAGAAAAAGGCCTAGACCAGACATTAAAGACCTACACAGCAAAAGTTAGGTAAAGTTAGGTCTGCCTGGGGGAAGTGTCATTCCGTACCTGACAAGTTTGTGCAGGTTTCAAAAGTGACAGGACAAATGCTTGGACTAAAAAATAAAAATACATCATCAATAGTTCAGGAAGCTGTAAATTGCTAATGCTTCCATCCAGTTTGGGATGGTTTCTGTACATGTTAACTCTGTTCTTGTTGTCTTCCTTAAACATCCAGTTCTGGCCACTGTCAGAGGGAGGATTCCAGCAGGAAGTATCTCTGGACATCAGCTGCTACTACATTCCTGAGCTCCACCTCCATGGAACATTTCTTAATGCTCCCTCAGGTATAGTTGCAAGGGATAGATGTTGTGTGTTTTTGGAGAAATAGTACAAGGACTCTGTATGATCCGAGCTCCCTTCCTGCTTCAATAGACCATAGACCATGTGCCAGCCCTCGGCGTGAAGTTGGCATTGAGTCCACAAAGTGAGCTGGTTTCCTGAATGGATGAGAAGGCAGGTGGCAAGCCAAAAAAAGCCGGTTTAAAAGCCTGTGAATGGAGAATGAAAGACACAGATGTGTGAAGGAATACTTGTATTATAGCTCTAGACAGATGTTAATGAGTGTGTGTCCTAACTATCATACCAATGTTATGAGCCCCTGCTTACATGCAAGACAGAACTAGTTTGTCTGGCTCAAACACTGGCAGTTCAAACTCCCTCTTAATTACAAGATTTATGCCTTTGCCTTTATCCAAAGAAGTGAAAGAGTAGTTCATCCTCTCAAGTTCCCTTGTTTTTGTTCTCGTTACCATAAAGGTAAAAGTGCCAGTTAGAGTTGGTCAGCCATTTTTATAATTAAAGCTTTAAAATTTAATAGTGAAGTGAATGTTCTACACTTTGGCACTTTTGGTTGCTCCATCAAATATTTTGTGTGATCTTCATAACAGTATGAATGCAGTGGGGTGCTGAAATACTTCAAATAATTTGTCCTCGGGGTTTCCTCCTCTTGATCTCTGTTTTTGTTTTAAAAAATTGTTGTCCTGTGGTGCAATGGTTTATGAAGTTTCAGCAGTGTCACCCAATAGTCCAGAGATTAGTCCCGAGTCCTCCACAGGATAAGGAGTCGTGGGTATATTTTATGTGTGGCTGGCACTCCTCTGAATCTGCCAGCATGCCTGTCGTTTGTCCCAGGGCCAGTGGAGAGTAAGGATGGCTCAATTAGCGTATTGATGGCAGGGCAACTGGAGCTTTTCACTCATTCAGAACCTGATTTGCCTTCTTGTACAGCTCACTAGTCCATCAGAGTGATTTCATGTTGAGGTTTCTCTCACTGCTTCCAATTCATTCGAATTTATATTTAAACACACCAGGAAACATTTTGGTCTTGCTGGTTTTGGTGGGAAGAATCACAAAGTTACTCCAAATGAAGCTACAAATGTCTTTTCTTGCACCTCTGACCTGGTGGATGATCTTGTCCTTTCTCCTTGTTCCTCCTTCTGTCTCCTTTTCACGTACACTCATGTTTTCTTGCTGGTGTTTCACCTCCCCAGCAGTCCCACAGACGCCTTACATGCCCTGAGTGCCCACCTGGTGGTGGTTTGTGTCGGAGGCGTTTGCTCGCTGCCTGGTGTGTCCTGGCAGGTGGAGTTCCTTCTTCAGAGGGAGAGGAGGAAGCACTGCTGTCCTCGCACACGGAGATCAGTAATTTCCTTACCAGTGGAGCAGTGGCTTTAGTGCTCCTTCATTGCCTGCCTGCTGAGACCAACAGTTCAGATTATTGTGTACTTTCAGGGAGGCGTGGGAAGAACATAACAAGTTTCCTGTGCTTTGGAAGTTACTCCTTTTACAACTCTGATTCTTCCAGATAGGCATGACTGTTTATATGAAGAGAATAAATAAATATGTGTTTGTTTTGAGAAATGTGTTTGTTTTGAGAATACAACATCGTAGAATAGATTTAATTTCATTGCTACATTATCAACATTGATAGCAAATATCTTTAAGGCAACAGAAGGGTAATGCATTTCTTCTTTTCTTCTTATCATCTTTGTATTGTTTTTCTTTCAATTTGATCCTGCTGCTGCAGACTGAGAACCTTTATGCAAAGCACAGAGACAACTTAGGCTCTCATCAGATTACTCATTGCCTTGCAAAACTGGATTTTAATGAGTACTTGGCATCATGTTAGAAAAATATTCTTTTGGGCAGCTCCATGACAACATTATTTTCATATTGAAATCCTTGAAAAAAATGTGGTTGCATGCTGATTGGATCAAAAACTGGATCTCACTTTTAGAAGATCGATGAATCTTTTAAGAATGCCCTACTGAGAGCATTGATTATGTTTATATGTCCAGCAAAGTTAGCATAACTTTGAATTAAACCAAATGAGTAATCTCTCTTTAACTGCCCTTTTTTTGAAATAGCACCAGTAACACATGGTACTTTTTGGATAGTGTGTTTCTGTTCTGTTCCACCTAAGCAGTCAAATGGAATAGAAAGGAAAATCCTCAGGAGTAAATACTAAAAAATCCACATGGCTTTTATGGCTGTGCCTACCCAGCAGTGAAGTGGCACAGCATGAACACACTTACCAGGAAGTATCATGTACACTAAGGGCACTTCTGCAAGAGCACAGGAATTCACAACACCTCTCTGTTTCACTAAAATCCTTCCTTCATCATTTTTTGCTTACCTGTGGCATTTCTGCAGTTTTTCAGAAGAGTATTCATATTTATCCTAAACTCTTGGGAGGAAATTCAGCTCCATTCATGAGCCAGGAAAAGGTATGTACAACCATTATCTCTCACTTATAGCCTTGTTTTGAAGGCTTAAGTGCAATTTTCTACACAGAGATGAATTTCATTCTCCAGTAGTTCTAAGTATGCTGTTAAAATTTGCTATATATGTCACACTAAAAGGACAGCTCATCTCATGGTTGCTGTCCTTAACCTTTTTTTACACATATGCAACCTATAAAATAAATTTACCCAGACCAGAATTGCATCCTGCTTGCTTCCTACCTTCCTTCAATAATAAATAGGTCATCTTTGATTGGTCAGAACAATATTTGACTTTGAGATTAATTCCGCAAATTCTGTTGGCTGCAACAAAAAAAGCCAAACAAAAAGCCTAAAAAGAAGAGATGGAAATGTTGACAAGAACAGTTCTAATATTTTCCAAACTTGAGTATTTTCAGCATTAGAATCACAGAATCAGAGAATTATTAAGATTGGAAAACCCCTCCAAGATCATCAAGCCCAACCATTAATCAGAGATTTGATTCAGAAGGGAACTTGCAACAATAAAGAAAGGGAAGGTATCATCTCATTCTCCATTAATAGCCTGAAATCCAGTGGTTCTTGCTTGGACTTTAGATGAGGAAGTTTTAAACCTAGGCTCAGCCCAAATTACAACAGTGGTTCTCACATCTTGGAACAGCACTTGTTGTCCATCTCTAGGATGCTGTGTATTGACTCTTCCTGACATAATATTTTTAATGCACAGTGATACAGAAGCATTTATTGCAGCAGATAAGGTAGGCCAGATAGCTGCCTTTACAAAAGGGCCTGAAGCCATCCAGAGCAATTCTCACTATCCCTCTCTGGTCAAGCAAATATTTGGACATGGTCTACGTTAAAGATAATATTCAAACTGAAAACAAATAGGTTAGTGTTAAAATATTTTTCCATTTCTTGGTTTGGTGTCTGAACCAGAAAAAATGGATTTTGTTTTAATTTTATTCATAACTGGGAAAAGCTTCAAAAGAATATGCTTTTAGTAATGTACATATTAATTAAAATGTGCACTATTAAGTGTTAGAGCAGGAAGCTTTAAGCAGGTTAAACAGTATAGACTATATTATGCAAATATGGCTGTTGCAGTTGCAAATTCCCACCAAAGGTAAAACTGATGTAAAATCCTAGGGATGTTTTATTAAAAAGATATAGCTGAATCACCTTAATGAATTGCAGGGGTAACCTGGCCTGTAAAAAATTTCTGTGAATCATTTCCCAGTTTCCAGGAACCTGAATTCTGGAAACAAACCAATAAGTAGACCTGTTAAAACGCTTAAGCTAACCAAGTGTGAACAGCCCTCAGCTCTAGGGTCAGTGAAAATTGTTACTAAAACAACAGGCTGGAGGGATGACCATTAATATGTAAGTAATTGGTCATTCTCTGCTGAGTTGTAGCCCCTTTTCTGGTTTGTCAAGAATAAGATTGTATTCAGTGCCCAAGAAATGGATCTGGTGATGATAATTACTGAAAAACAGCAGTGCTGTTTCCTTTGTAACAATCCTGCTATGTGGTAACATTTTTCAGGTGCCCAAGAAGTATTCTTTTTCATATAGAACTTATTTTTGGTGCAGAATCAATATTTTTCATCTTGTAGCTATGGAAGTTGGCTGAAGTAGGACAAGTTACATGGCTTTTGCAGTTTTTTTTTGTTGCCAGAGGAATGTATCCTGGAAGATCCTCGAAAGTGTGTTCCTCAAAATAGGCTAAACTTCCCTCTACCTCCGGCATTTACAACACTATGTCCAGCCAATTTATTATCTTTCAAATTAAACTCCTAGCATTTTGGTAGCGTGACCCAGTTCTCTTATAAGATTTCCCCACATACAAGGTGTCCTCTTATTAACAGATGTATCTATTATCTTATACCAGCTTCTCCTTCCCTGCCTGTCACCCTCAGGTAACAACATTAAGGGCTTCTGCCTGAATTGTTACCATTTCCATTGGGTTGCTAAGCACATTTTATATGTAGGCTGTCATTTCTTTCTTTGCTTACTTTTTCCCTCCTCTCTTTTCCCCCACTTTGTCTTCAAGTCCATTTGTAATATATTTGTGGGGTTGCCCTTCAGCTTCATTAGAGCATCGATTTTTTTTTTTTGGTTAATTTATCTAATTTCTAGTCAAATGAGGACATGGTACTTGTAAATCATTTAGTTCCTCATTAATCTCTTCCAGTGCTGGTTCAATTTTTCAGCTGTCTTCCAATTTACTGTCTCTAGCAAAAAATATCCACTGTTCCCATCACTTGTCACAAGTAATGTCACGGTTGCTGTGGATCCATTGGCCTGAATAATCAGCATGATTTTTTTATTAGAAATCAAAATATTTGCTGCTGCTATAGAAAGCCGCATCTTTAATCCCATGCAAGGAAGTTTGCTAAATAAAATGCAATAAACAGAAGATCTGAAGCTTGCCCTGTTACTTTGTGCCAAGTCTTATTCATTAGTTTTTCTTTAACAATAGCTGTAGAATTTCAAGATGCAGCTTAGAACAGCAGAAACCCTGAGAACTGCATCCTTATTCCTGGGTACCTCACTGGCGGAGATCCCATTGAGATGAGAGGAATAAAGACTTCAGCATTCACTTGGGAGTTGCAAGTATCAGCTTAGTCAGAACCCATAGATAAAGAATTCTCTGCTCCTATCTTCGACTATAAAACACTGGTATTGCATCAGGCTTATGAGCTGCTTATAGGTAGATTGGCAGGACAGGCAGGGTGCCTGCTCATATAGCAAACTAGCAAGAAAATAATTTTCTTCTGAAATGGAACAGTGCTTTTCAGGGCAATAGGTGATACTCCCCCTTCCTGGTCAGCACCAAACGCTGCCCTAGCAGAGTAAGAAAAAGAATTAGACTGAATTCCCTGCTGAAGGGAAAGGTTGTTGTTGCCCATAATTATTACATCAGTCTTATTGTTGAGGCAGAATAGGCCTCACCTTTAATATTCCCTGGCCAAATCTATCCTTCAGCTGTGTAAGACTTGGCTCATGTCCCCTAACATTGCTCTGTGCTCTACAGCTTTTCAAAGTGGCTTTCCTTGCATTTCAGATATTTGCAGTGTATTGAAGTGTGAGCACACATGTACTTTGTGATCTTTAAGTCATTAATCCCAACCACTGTTATTATCTTATTTTGAAAAGAGGCAGATTTTACCAGCAGACTCTTGATATCACTCTTCCTGACTTTTTCCATAGTCTTTCAGCAACAGACACTGAGAACAACTTCAATGCCTTGGTTATTTTAGTTGCCATTCAGTGAGTCATCTTCCTCTGGCTGTAATGGGATTTAAGGAGCATTTAATGTTCTCTGCCATGTATGGGGTAATTGCTTGGACAATTGAATGATAAGCATCTTAAACTTAGATAGAGGTGTTAGACTGATGGGAAGAATTAAAATATGTGGAGATTTTGTATTTGAGACATCAAATAATAAGCACTGCCTTTTCAAGAACAGAAGTCCTACATAGGGAAAATCAGGCCACAGTGTTTCTTCATGTGGCAAAAATATCAGGGGAGGTGGAAGAAATTGGTATAGCTTTGTTTGAAAACTATGTACTGGTTAAATTGCTGCCCCTTGCTGATCTGTCTAATCCTTTTAATGAGGCTACGTAAGCAAAAAGGAGGCAGTAATGATGCTGATGACTCAGAGATTTCTCTGTGTGGAAGAAAACAAGCAGGAGATGATTGTCTAAACAGAACATTACAGTGACTCTCCAGGTGTGCTTTGCACCTGTAAAATGGTTGCTGGATGGCGAACTAACCAAGCTCAGAGGCTCCCGGTGTCCCTGGATACAAGTGCTAGAATACAAATTCGTACATTGTAGGAGTGTGAGATTTGCTATGTTTCAGCCAGCTTTCGGCTTTCAGGATGCATTTTTCTTAAGCCTAGATTTGTGTTGGTCCTTTATGTTTGAAGAATGAGACAGCAGCACAGCAGCTCAGAAGCAATAACCAGCACACAGAGACACTGGGGCACTTTGCTTTGCTCTGATGGATGGAATTTAACCCATCTTTCTCTCTGAAACTGCCCTTATCTGAGGATGAGGGATGGTACTTCTTTCATACTCCCTCATTCCTTTTTTTTTTTTTTTTAAATAATGAAAGATTTAAGGGGTATGCTTTGCATTCAACAATTCCCCCATGTGAAGTTCTGGGACATCATCCCTTCACCAATGTTGACTGTTTATTGTAACTTTTCATTGCAAAATTTGTAATCACTCCCATTGACCTGTGACTGCAGACTCGCTGGACAGAATCCTGACCACTAGGTGACAGAGTTAAATTATTTTCCTTCACCCAATGAGCTTTTAATTTTTCATGCAAAGTGAAGCTGACTCAGTCAGAGAGATTGTAAGGACTTCTGCCCCATAAAACAGGCAAGCACTTGTGGTAAGAGAAGTTTTTTTGAGGGGCCAGTTGAATCCCATAGGCAGAAGATGGCTGTAAATGTATGTTTTCATTTGCTGAATTTACCACTAGGTTGTGGTACAAAAGGGGGAGCAGTAGTTTGTCTGTTAGCTGTGCTTCCAAAGGCAGGAATAACAGTCCTCCTTTAGACATGCTGATAGCCCACGAGCTGGATCACCCCTCAGCTGGAACAACAACTGGTGGAACCCAGCAGGGCTTGGCGCTCGACTGCCAAGTGATGTTAAGTATCTGTGCGCATGGCCAGAAGTATTCCAGAGACTCAGGGAACGCTCACGTTTACGCTTGAGTCCCTTGAGGGAATTCAGGGTTTATATGCCAAGAGGGGAAGGAGACAGCCAGCAGTTTTACGTATCCAAGCTTCAGGGTAGGGCGGTAAATACAGAGAGAAGTGAAATGTATATGCCCTAGCCCTTCTGTGCATCTGGTACTTAGTATCTATTTCACTTGAACAACGTGGCCTTCTGCCATTGCAGCCTCATGCCAAGAAAACCACAGTAATATATGTTTGGTGCCAGCTGCACAAGTTACACAAAGAAAACTAGTTAGAGGAAAGTTTAGAAAGTTTAGGAAATATGAATGATTTCTGGAGGGGATTATTTTTTTCTCCTGCAAGGCTTAATTAGTAGGATTCCAGATTGTAACAGTGCAGTGCTTGAAAACATGTTGGATTGCATTGAGACAGGTGTTTTTTTAATGGGATGCGTGTTTTGATGATATAGTGAAGTTGTTGAAAAATCCAGCAGCACTTCCTCAGACAGCTCCAGCTCATGCTAGTGCTTTGGATATTGGAACCCATTTTGTTGTAAGCCAGAAAGTTTTGCATTTGACTTTTTCTTCACACAGTTCTTACATCAGTTTTATTTTTGAATTTGTCACTATAAAAATCTACATGACCTTTACCATAATCGTGTATAGTTGTAGCAGGCTCTGTACAATGCATGCTCAAGTGTACAAGGTAGGTGAGAATGTCACAGGCAGCACTGAACATCCCCGTGCTTTGCCTGGGGAGCTGTTACCCTGCTATGCACAAGAAAGCAGAACAGACCACAGTGCATTTCACAGTGCAGAAGGCTAACTGAGCACTGCCTTTTTCACTTTCTATCCATCCACTATAAAGCAAAAATGTTGGTATACATATTTCTAGCAACTGTGCGTTTTTACACATGGGTAAATACCGTAATTCTCTTCTGCTTGTCAAGATGTGCTACTTTCGAGTGTGGGGCTTCAAAGGAGGCCATTTAGAAATGTAATTTTCCAATCTGGATTGGCACTTACGTGCCCCCCTAAAAGCGAGTCACTGAGACTGCAATTTTGAAATCCTGCTAAAAAAAAAGCAGTATCTCTCTCCTGACAGGTCTGTGCACTTACTGCTGGAAAACAGTTAAATCAAGGGAATATTTATAGCACTAGTGGGAGACTAAAGTTGGTCCTTTAACTGTGACAGAGCCCATTTCAGTCCTGTCAGCTGTCTCCTTTCTTAGCTGAATATCAGAAAGCAAGTTCCGTTCGTGCTGCTCTCTGCTGCGAGCTGAAGCTTCAGTCAATGTTAGTGGGAGTCTCTTATTAGACCCTCCTGCCTGTACTGGCTGCAGCTTCCTGCTTTTGATCCCTGGTCTCTTGCATCTAACATCCACTTGTCCTCTTGATTGTATAATGCTTCATGGAAGTTTTCCGGTCCATCTGTGTGTAGGAGATTTTAAGTATATGCTAATTTAATTGTAAATTATTGACAAGATGAATACGGAAAGATCTGTTTGTTTAATGCTTTTGATACTGGAGAAATCTGATCAGATGTTTTCCATCAAGGAAGCCTCTTGTCCTGGTTTCCTCTCTGTGTGCTTCATTGAGACTATCTCCTGCTTGGCAAGTGGTCTGAGAAACTGAGAACTAACCCCCATAATATTCATAGCTGCAAATGCATGAGGGGTACAATCAAGTTTAGGCAGCTCAGGCAGACTCATTATGTTGGTGTTTGCACTTTTAGCTCTTCAGTGACTATCATAAAATCCTTCCCCGCAGTTCAGGATGGGAAGGCTCAGTGAATGTGTTGTGAGACATGCTCAAGAGAGCTCAAAGAACAGTTTCTAAGCCAGTTGGATATCATTAATTAAAACCACAAGTCAATTTCCTTAGCTAAACCTAGCAGCAATCCTTCTTTGACCCTCCAGTTATTGTGGGTTGTTATTAGGATTATTTTTAGGATGTCATTAGGATAATTGTCACTAGGATTAAGGGCCCCAAGCTTTTTTCCTCCTAAAGAGATAACATGTTCTTTTTATTTTAGATTAGGGAAATCGCAGACCTGTCAAATATCGCAATTGCTCAAAGGCTTTTGCCTGCTCCTGGCATGGCATTGCGTCTCATTTTTCTCACCTGACTGTCCTTTGCCTTAGCCATCCACTAGAAACACCCTGTCCTTTCTCCTGCTTTGTGGAAGCTGATGATGGTGGATGTGCATGACAAGGGTGACCTGCAATGGGCCTGTTGTGGCACCTGATGCACGGCTTGGTAGAGGGGCAGGGCCACAGTTCTACCGTGGAGCACAGATGTGCCCTCTCATGAGGTCTGGGATTTAAGAGAGACTTTCAGCACTTCAGCAGGAGCCTTTTGCCAGGGTCTTTCCCTGACACAGGCGAACCAGATCCACTGCTCTGTCACACACGGAAGGTGCTGAGACTTTAGTGTTGGGAAAAAAGCAGCTTGCAAAGACCACAAAAAAACTAAACCAAATCAAACCATTCCCCTTCAATGAAGCCTATGTGAATACCTTCCTTAATAGGCATAAGTGACTCTGATATAAAATGTTTGCTATGCTAGGAGTCTAAAGGCACGATGTGCAGAGAACAAGTGCCTTGATTTCATAAATCAAAGAGTTTGAGAATATTACTGATCTCCTTTGTACAGATCCCTGTTAATGATCTCTGTTGTAGAGAATATAGTTTGTATTTCCATCCTGCAAATTGATCTTGTACAGACTTGTCTGACATATGAAAGTTCAAAAAAATTTTTTTTTTGGGTCCAGAGACTGTAGCACTGAGGCCCTGAGTTCTTCCAGCTGGCTGCCGGAAATTAAATCCAGGCTCTTTGATTCATGACCATGTCTCTTTCCTGTTCTACCTGAGCACTGATACCCTAAACATTGAATTCTGGAAATTTGATTCTGAGCTTCACGGTCTCGGCCTCTCCATCTGTGTGCACATACCCAATGTCCTTGTACGCTCTGAAGTGCTATCTCTGTTTAGGGATTGCTGTCTAATATTTCTGGGACTTGGAATTTGCTCTTTTAGATTCTTGGCAGAGGGACCCAAAGCTGGCCCTCTGCTTTACCATTTTGGCCTTTAGCCTTTGTAGGGGTATGTTCTTCTTTCCTGAGACTTGCCTTTAGCTCAGCAGTCTGTGAGAACTCTGTGATTTTCTCATCTTTTGTCCTCTAGTTTTGCAGGGACTCTGACCCAGTTGTGATCTGCACAGGTCACTGATATTGCAGGGAATGGGATCTCTGAGACATTTTGGTCTTGATGTTCTTTTTTTCCATTTCCTTTCCCAAGTACCCATCTTAGCATCTTCATTTTTCTCTTGGCCTCAATTTAATCTCATGCAACTTCACACTTTGCCCACTTCACAGCATTTCATCTACTTGATGATGTTGAACCAATTCAAAATGTCTTCCAGGTCCTTGATTCAGTTGTAATATTATGAAAATATCCATATGGAGAACATTTCCTGAAGAGAAATCAAAACAAGACAGTGAGATACTGTCTTATTTTTCTTTTTAAAACCACTGTATATTCCCATCCATCGCACTTGGGCATAGATTGCTGGAGGTGAAATTGTCCTTGTTACAATATACATTGTGGAAAAATTTCACGTAAGATCATTAATGATTCCAAAATACAACATCTAGTTTTATTTCTGTTCTTCCTGAAAAAAAAAAAAAGTATTTTGCTAACTAAACTTTGATGATCTGAACTCTTACAGTGAAATTTTTACAGATTTTCCGAACAGCGTCAAATGGTTTCTATTGTTGGAAAAATGTTCTAGTTTTATGGCACCTAAATATATACCTATTCTATTTCAGAGAACTTTTTTAAAAAATAGCCCCTCTTGGCCACATGTCAATGATTAAAATTGCTTCAGTCTCACTGAGGAGACTCACTGAGCTCAGAGTGAGATCAGAGCCCTTCGTCTGGTAGATAAGCACACCTGTAAGTGTACTGCAAAGCCTAAGCTGCATCCAAGGTCAGCTTCCCTGTCTGACTGTCATTGGTTCAACACCAACAAATGTAGAGGGCTTTCCAGGTGGTAATTAGTACAGCAATCGGGTCTTAAGCTGCCCTTCTGCTGCACAGCACTGTGAATATTGTGTAGAGGCAGCATCTCTAAAGCTAGGCTAAGCTTGGGCCAGGTAGTGTAGCTTAGCTCACGTTCAGATGACTAAATTCTCTTTCCATCTTTGAACATGATGTCTGAGCCCAAATGGCTTAGTAAGGTCATGCCAATATTGTTCCACCCCAAAATGGAGCCCAGATAGTATGTGGGAGAGTGGGAGTCAGGGTGGTTGAGAACTGGGCTGGGAGCATGCTAACACCTAAATGGCATCGATGATCACAGTCCAGAACTCAGGGCAGTATGCAGCCCTGCTTATTTCATAGAATCACAGAATCACAGAATGGCTTGGGTTGGGAAGGACCTTAAAGACCCTCTTGTTCCAACCTCCTGCCATGGGCAGGGACACCTTTCACTGCAGCGATATGGAGCAGCGAGGAGGACCCAGGCAGGTGCAAAGGAGAAACTTTATTTACAAAAAACTCGGCCTTTTTATGCCGTTAGTCGGTTGTTTATGTAGTTTTAAGGCACAACAAACCCAATTTAACCAACCACCAAACACCACGGTGCGGGCACGAGGCATTCATGCAGCAAGCCTCACTTCCCCTATTCCAGCTGAGTCACTCTCCCACAGTCCATTTCTACTTAGCCTGAGTAACAGGCCGGAGCCATGATTTTACCAGGCCTTCCCTTTACAAAGCTTTACCTATCGGTCACACTTCACTAGACCAGGTTGCTCAATGCCCCATCCAACTTGGCCTTGAACACTTCCAGGGATGGGGCATCCACAGCTTCTCTGGGCAGCTTCTCCAGTGCCTCACCAGCCTCAAAAGTAAAGAATTTCTTCTGTATATATATATTACTGTGTTTAGTTATTAAGATTGAACTTCTCGAGTGTTTTATGTTCCACTGCAACACATTGTAATGATGATCACTGTGATGGTAGTGCCATAATGAGAACAATTAGCAACAAGGCTGACCAGCAAGGAAAACAACGTTTGCTATTAATGCCTAACAATTTCCAGCAATAGTAAGGAAACTTTTTGAAAGTGTGAATACTTAGTCCACTCACACCATTGTCTTTGAAATGGTGACATATCCTGTGACTATGCATGTGTAAGTGGAGTAAGATCGGAAAACGTCTGTTCCTTCAACAAAGAAAAAACTATGACCACATGGTGCTTTTGCCTTAGAAGTGTTGCCCCACTTTGAATTCCAAGTAGCTTCTTTTTGGACCAAAATAGTTTATTCCCATGGAAACTCTGCATTTGCACATTGCTGCTCTGAGCCAAATCCTTTCAGGCTTTTGTCTCGAGGTACTCTGTCCTGTACAATTCTGATCATGTAGCCATAATCCTGTGCTTTGGTACATGCTTTTCCTTTCATCTCTAAAAATGCATGGGTTTCATCTCAGTTGTAAGATGACCTAACAAATATATCTCCTGTCACCTCATTTATTTGTTTAATGGTCAGTGCAGCCCTGCAACAAATGTCAGACTTTTCACTCTTTGACTTTCAGTCGCAGAGGGAAGAAACAGAAGTTCAACCTGTGGCATGTCAGGGATGGACAGAGAAGCATAAGCCTAATTCGAATTCTGTAGGTGATTTTCATCTAGTTCATTTTTTAAAATCTTGACAGGCCACTACTGTTTTCATAGGTCTCTGATCTGTAAGTCATAAGTGTCAAAATGTATCAGTGTTTCCTTCCTCTGCGTTGTGACTGTTAATTTTTTTTTTCTGCGTTTAGAAGAATAATGATCATCCACTCAGGTTAAAATATAAAGTCACTTGGGAATCCCAGGTCATATTTTTTTTTCTGGAAAACTCCAGTTAAAAGGCTTTCTGATAAAGTTTGAAGTTGATAATATCTCTGAAATATCAAGGGGGTTTTTGTTCTATTTTTTTTAAATTTTTTAAAAAAATATTTTATCATTTGGAGGTTAAGTTTTATTTATCCAGGAAGAGGTATGAGAAAAGAGCTTATTATGGCATCGTGTTGTGTGCGATTGTCTCTGGCCCCTGCAACTCGATCTTGGCAGAGGGATTTATCTGAGTACTGTACAGAGGCACTTGAGGTCATGGGGGATGTTTGTGTATTAAGTAATGAAACTCAACACATGGACCTCTGGGGTATGACTGGTTTGCACTCACACATGTAGATGATGCAGAGATGCTCGCTCCTGACTATGACTGGTGGCAAAAGGGGTCACTGAAGTAAGACTTGGACTGAAAAGGTTGGTAGTCAGTGGTCTGCAATATGCCATACTGAAGACTTTTGTAACACTTTATTCCCATTTGAGTTGCTCACAGGAATGGCTGGTGTTGTCAGATGCATGGGGATAGTCCTGCACAGAGGTTTGGCAGGACTTGTTTAGTAGTAAGCAGCAATAATTCCTTCTGACAGGGGGGAGGCTCCTGACAGGCTTGTTCAGAGACTGATGAATTGGTTTATTCAGCCTGTCCCCAGGAGAGAAGAGGACAGGAAGGTGTCCCACTGGGAAACTGCACAGCACAGTCCTGGTGGTGAGCCTGAGCTGGAGGCAGCCTTTTGTCACAGATACCTCTACTCAAGACCACGGTCAAGCAAGGGATGTGACAAGGGATAACAGTTTATCATCGATTTGGTGCAGCCGATAGAACTGTGTGTTTGCAGTTAAGGGTAAGTCGTCTTCTAAGAAAACAGCTGCATATGTTTAAGATCTTATAGTCTCCTTGCTGATTGCTACTCTGCCAGCAGTTACTGCTGCAGTGGGAAACCTGGCAGAAAGAGACACGTACCCATGCCTCTGCCGTTCCCATCCACAGTCTGTCATCTTAGTGGAAACACACGTTCTTTGGTATTGCCAGCTATCAGGTGTGTTGGGACATCATGGGATTTTGTTTTAAACTTTTTGAGCAGGGTTGAAACTAACACACTTCATGCTGAAATTAATTTTAAATTAATTGAAAATCGTGTGAAATAATGCTCTTCCATTGTCAAATTAAATCCTCAGATTGATATCTAAATACTCAGACATATGAGCAGTTGTGGAGATTTTTTTTTCTTTATCATGGAATTATGGATTTACAGACTGAAATAATGGGGTCTGGTACTGCGCCATCATAGATGCCTGCTACTTGAATCTTTATTGCAGCAGATCAAATTCTTCTATGCAAATGGCAAAAATGAAATCCAAGAAAATTGCCTTCATTAAGGTATAAATGAAACCATTTGCCATACTTACAAAGACATTCCCAACATGCTTTTGGCATAAAATGTATCTTTTACAGCTTATCTTGGCATGCACATCTTCTGCTCCTAATTATGAATGCCTTCGGGTGACACCAAGTAAGCAATAATTCCAGCTGCTCCTGACAAAAGAAGACACTGCTGCACTGCATTATTTCTCTGATGAATGTATCTTCCCAATAAGCTGAAGCAGGCTTTGCATCAGCAACATCTGCAACAACAGGGAGTTAGAAAGTGGGTCAGGTATACTGATGGTTTGGAGAAGGAGAATGGATGAAGGAGGGTGTATATGAACGTGGATCTACTTTTGCATCTATATTTTCCTACAAATACCTTGCTAATTGATTCAGGTCCGCTGGTGGCAGCCATAGGGGAAGCTTTCAGTATAAAGTGCTTTATTTGGAGCTTCGGTAACCGAGGCTGAAAAATCTGACTCTGTTAAAGTTAGTAGTAATTCACTTGCTTGACTCATATGGGGACAGCATTTCTCCTTGCAATTCCTAAACAGGTTGAGGGCAGGATCTAGGTAGCACATTGATTATGCTGTTTCCCCTCAGCACTGCTCATTACTACTGGCTCTGGAATTGTGTCTGTGACAATGACAGCTTGAGGTAAAAAAATGTCTAAAATAAGATGGCAAATTTCAGGAGGGAACGGATTAAAATCTGCAGACAAAGGATTAGAATCACCTAAAGAAAAAGGTAGACGGAGAGCATGTGATGTTTTGAGCCTGGCGTTAACATATCAGGCAGCTGGGCAGGAGGATGTACTGTGGAAATGTCTGCAGTGCGAAGTTTGATTCCCTGGGGTAAAAAAGGAGATGGTGGAAGCAGCAGCAGCTGCAGTCAGACTGAGAAATCTCTGCTTTTTCTGTTTATTTTAACAGCAATATTGAGCTTATGTTGTGTTGATGGGTCTGGAAACTGTCTAGCTTTCTTTTTGGCGGCTGGGCTGGGCAAGTTTGGAGCATGCTCCCTTTGAACTGCACATTAAGTTGGCTGATGCATAGTCTGTAAAGACCACCTCGAAGGAAGAAGAATCTTGAAGGAATCATCTCAGCCATCAAATATAGTCCTTTGCAGTAGCAGGCAGCCCTGTGATAAGTGTTTAGTACAGGTAAGTCAACAGAAATATATATATCCCGGGAGCCACAGATCCTCCCCCAAACTCATTGTACCAAAAGGCCATAATACAAAAGGCAGTAACACGAAAGCACACCACACCACAGGAAAAAGACAGAAGAGACTGGGGCACTACTAGTGTGTTCAGACTCTAAAGTACCAGGAGAATTTGTCCTTTAAAGAAGTCTAGAAGGTCCTACAAAGTAAACAATCCATCATGTTATCAATAGAGACCAAAACCTTCCAAGCCCTTCCTACCAATCTACTTTGGAAGGATTTTTTGGCTTCATTCATGGGGACCAGCTTAACCCTTGGTGCCTGAGGAAGATGCATCTTGATTTGGACAGTTGTTTATCCTCCATGTCCCTTCTGTTTTTTACTAGCTTCTCTCTTCTGAGACAGCTAATTAGATTCTGTGTTAGTATTGATGATTCTGGATACAGTGATGGTGAGACACACTAGAAACTGGACACAGAATTTCAGATATTTGACCATTAACTCACTGTTAGAGAGATTGTGTCAAACCTTGTAAAAACAATCTTCTGAAAATAAGCTAACCCCTTTTTTTTTTTTTTAATGTTTGTTTGTTTTTCTGTTAGACCTTTCTGCAGGAGAGGGAGAAAGAGCTCATTAGAGACTAGCACAGGAGTCTTGTAGGCTTGTTTTCCTATGTTGTCATTCTATGAGTCTATCTTATTTTTCTCTGTTGCTGTCTATAGTAGCACAGATCAGATGGAAAATCTGTCCTTTCCTATACATTTTTTATAAATTAAACTCCTTCAGGTGGGACTGCTGTCAAAATAGGTTAACTTTTAGAGTCTCTATTGTACACAATGTCTGTAAAAACTACCCTTTGGGGTTTCAAGGCCACTAAGGGCCATATGCTCCTAGCCTTTAAACAACAGAGAAGAAAGAGAAGTGTTGACATTGTAAACACAAAATCAAGTGAAAGCTTCAGCACATTCTTTACACCAAGAGGTTGTACATAGCACTCTGGAGCAGGACTCAGAGAAGAGGAGACTGTGAAAGAGGCATTAGTAGTTGTGCTGTCCTTGGACAGAAAATGACACTGCAGCACACAAATCACCAGATAGCTCCCAAAGAGACAAACTCAACTCTGAGTTACAAACCTTTGAAAGGTCTCATGTGTAGTTCCCAATAGGTGGATAAGTTTAGGTTTATAATGCCTTAGTACACCAAAACTTCCCTATTCCTTTTACTGCTGACTAGAATCTGGAAACCGCCTGAATGTAGTCCTGTTATCTACCATTTTGCTCTAACATTTTTATTGAATATAATTTTTTCTTGGACTGGTAAGGGAGAAATACTAATTAACTCCCTCCATTTTTGATAGCTTGCCTAATTATGAAACTAATTAGTGTCTGATTTTTATTGTTGTGAGAATTAGAATACTGAAAAAAGCCTTAGAGTAACAAAATGATAAATGCAGGTTTTTCCTAATGATTCTGGGCTGGGTCAGACATTTAGGTATTTCTTCGAACAAACTTATATATGTTTTGGAAAGGAAAAGAGAGTACTCTTTGGGATATTTCTCTTATTAAACCAGTTCTTAAAATTAGCCTCTGGGAAAATGAGAGCAATAAATTGTACAAGATATTCAGGGCTGGGTTTGTCAAGCAAAAGTCCCGTTTGCTGTCAACAGAGGTTTTTCTTGAAAACTCTAATGGCACAGCTATTACATCCATTCTAGTACTAAGAATACTCAGGAATTTGTTTGACATCTCTAAAGAAACCAAGGCATCCAGAATGGAACAAAAGCCCGTATTGTCACTGCCACTGTAAATGAACCGAGTCACAAGTGACTAGGATTAAAGAATATATTCATGTATTTACGGAGAGGGATCAAAAATAGTAGCAGTGTTGACTTTTGATGGCCAAACACTAATAAAAAGCAAATGGCCTTAAAGAGTCATCTTGTAAAACTGGAATTAATCTGAGATACGTAATTTTGCTACACTAATTCAATTTATATTAGGGGGCTATACTATTTATTGAGGAGTTCTAAACTGTAGGGATTAACCTTTGAAGTGAAATCAAATAGCTACAGGATTAGTAAGAATTATCTATGTCAATATATGTAGCTCTATTTTAAAAGGCAATGTGCTGGTCTAATCTAGTGACTTAACACTTTTAAATACCAGTGGTGAGAGGATCTGTTTCAGTGGTTGTGCTGGTTTTTCTGTGTCTGAACTGCTGCACTGATACCAGAAGTGTATCTAGACAAGCTTTTCAAAATGGGTTTCTTATGTGCAGGATGCAACACAGAGGATGTAAAATTACATATTTTGGTTTTAAGTTGCCCTTGGCATTAAATGTTCGAAGATGGTTATGATTCAGAAGAGAATGTAACTGTGTTTAATGAACTATAGTTGGTTGTGAAGTATACAATTTAATGGCATCTTTCTCTTGAAATGTATTATATAGTTCTCTGTACTGCTCTGTGTAAGTAGGTACTAAAAAATATGTTAAAATGATGCATTTTCTCTTTATTTAATTCTTAATAGTATGTGTATTCATACATCTTAGTTTATATATTTATCAGATATTCCCTATAGTTCAGTTTATTTGTAAAATGTTACCAGAATCTTTTCTAAAACAAGGTGGAAATTCATTTTACTTTCTTTCCATTTCACTGCTGACTGGCCTTGTATTTTGTGACTCATTTGACTCCATTCTTTGTGATGTGCTTGTAGAGTAAATCTTTGTATTCTTCCATTTTGTCAAGTACAGAAGACTGTGCAGTATTGTCATCTCTATTATTTTTAATACAACTGCTTGAGTGAGCAATCACAGTCAGCATTTCTTTACCTGTGAAATGCAGAGAGACCCCAAGAGAAATGAAGTCTTGGCAAAGAATGCCATTAAAGTTTGAATGGATAATGTCTCAGGAGAAAAGCAGTTCTAAATGATTAAATAAAGAAAAATATTATTTGGAATAATGACTCCTTCCTGCCTGAGCAGTCCAATAGCGCACATCTCATGAAGGAGTCTACATAACTGAAAGAACCAGGGTTTTAAAACACTTCCCTCAAGTTGCAATTGTTGGTTTTCAGCCAAGTTTTTCTCTATTTTTCTTCCTAAAATTTCTCAAAACCATTGTGTGAATTGCCGTTTCCAAGAGACCAATTCACACAATCCTGATATCTAATAGTGCTCCCAAATCATTTGATGGTGAAAGAAATAACAGCGCACAGGCTCCAGTTCAGCACTTCAGCTGTGAGTATCTTTGCCAAAGTGAAAATGTAGCTGAAAATAGTCAAAACAACCTTTTATTCAAAATTCTTCTATTCTCTCATGTTTACACTCCGCCATTTCTACCTAGAAAGAAATGTTCCTCCAGTTCCTCCAGTTTCTTTTTTTTTTTATGTAATGGTCGTATTACAAAAGGTCTCCAAAGGTATCCATGTCAGAAGGATACAGTCCAGGATAAAAGTTGTGCTATACTCATTAAGTGCCACATCTTATAGCAGTGCCTTCCTCAGGTAAACCTGTCCTAGGTTTGCCTCAGCTCCATCAGCAGAAACATCTGGCACTTTTCATGGTGTTTTCTTTGGAGGAAGTGGTCTTCTGAGTCCTTGAGAAGCAGAAAGAGGGATTATAGTGTTTCAGCAACAAGAATTTGGCTTTTCTCCTAGTGAGGGGCTGGGACTTCCACTTCTTTTTTGCCCTGTCATAATCTAAACTCACTGGCTCCTTCCCAAGCTCAGAGTGTGGAATGTACTCCACATGCAGGGCACTACTCTGGATGCAGAAGATGGGAGTTCAGATCCTTGACCTCTCAGGAGTATAGTAGTTAACTTTCAGCAACATGTTGGTGTGGCTTTGACCTTCTTGTCCCCTATATCGGCTACATGCAACCTCTTTTCTTTAGCCTAACAAAGGGGACTTTTAAAGTTACGTAAGAGCTGAGAATGCTAAGAGGAGTGAGCTGCTTAGCATAATTCTTGGCCTGAGAGGTGCTTTTATTTCTTGTTTGTCTCCTTTGATCGCAGAAAAGATGCTTTATCATAAACCAACATTTTCTCTGCTAGAAAAAGGCTGCTGGGGAAATAACAACCAAAAAAAAAGATTTTCAAATGTTACTGATATGTACTGTACAGTGTCTAGCTTCCAGTCATCTCTTTCTTGGTCTTAAGCTTAAATTTGCAAGGTCAGCTTGTTGCATATGCTGCCTATTTGTACCAGTGATACAGCTCAGTGTTGTGAAAGCTGTGTGAAAGCCAGAAGCAGCAGGACAGACTTGAATTGCAGTTGAACATGTGTCCCCTGGAAGTAAATGGTCACTTCCCTTTTGTGAACACTGAAAAGTGTTAGCAGAGAAATTTTCCAGCTTTCTGCAGCACTCTGTGAAGCTCTGTTTCTCACAGAAACTATGAAAAACAGTGCTACGATTTTGTAAGCAGAACTTTCTCTATCTTGCACCTGCAGTTGTTGTGTAGTATTGTTATGATATTGTCTGGGAAAAATATTCTCAAAGGTTTCAGCCAACTGGTACGGGAGGCGGATGGTCGGTGACCAATGACCTTATGCTATGCTGGTGACCCAAGTTACATAAGCTGATTTATAATTAAATAAATGGGTTATTATTGCTCCCGAACTTGTTGTGTCATTCCTTGCCGTTCGTGCCTGAACAGCAATACCCTTTCTGCATGGGGACCTAGATATCAGAACCACTTTTAGTCATCACAATCACCATGTTTGGTGTAGCTGTGCTTTATATCAAAGAGTGTACTCAGAGAAAAAGGGCCATTGAATTACTTAACTTCTGCCTGTGTTAGCATGAGAGAGCAGACACAGGCCAAAAGTGCCTTCTGGTTTCACATAGCTAATAATATGCTGAAGTTATGCCTTTCCCTATTGCTGCTCCATTTCTCCTGGAAGACTGAAAAGTAGTAAGCCACTTCACTGAAACCGGCGCTCTAATCTATGTGCAGTATTTACATTATCTAAAATATGCTACCATTAAAAAACCCCTTTGTTTCTGGTGTGGGATGGTGACAGCTGTTTGCTTCTCGTCTTTTCCTAGTCTTTGTATCCCAGCCATGACATCAACTGTTATAATCCCTGCATGCAGCAATTTCATTTTACCTCAGACTTCTTTATCCGTAACAGGTGTTCACACAAAGAGAAGAAATTGTGCTCATTGCAGTAAAATTGTCCAAGGTCAAATCAGGTTTGAAGATGGCTCAAAGAGGCCTTTTTTTTTTTGTCCTCAAATGCAGTTTCATGCTGCTTGGTGTACATTGTTTGTACACAGAATTCCGCATTTTCCATGGAAGTGAGTGTTGGGAGTAATTTCATTTGCAGAACCCACAGGCTAGTTTTTTGCTAAATAACATTGCTCAGTGTGGTTCTGAAATCGCCTGCTGCTTTGCATCCTTTTTAAATGTTATGTGGTCCGTGACTTTTGTTTTGCAACAGGAAAGAATGAATGTAAAATCTCTCTTGAATTGATATAAACCTCATTCTTTCCTGAAGTTTAAAGAGATGGGAAGCTGAAGCACTAGCCCTCCTTAGCACAGTTACATGCTCTGGGAGACAATGGAGATGTGTTTCTCTTACACTCCGGTACCTCTATCTGCTTCCAAATGGTTCCGCACAATGAACTGCGCTGGATGGAGTGCTAGACCTGTTTGAGTGCATTTCTTGGATTCGAGTTACCTTCTGGGGGCTGCGTGTTACCAAGGACATAAATCTTGGTTCTAGAAACAATACTCATGCCTTTTATTTTATGGGTTGCTAGTGTGAAAATTATAGCCTTTGCTGCGAAGATACTTTAGGGTGCCATGTACTTAGCCTGCTCAAAATTTCCCAGTTTTAATTTTTTTGGAAAACCACAAAGGATTAATTTTTTTAGGTGTGGAACAAACACATAAGTTACTTTATATGAAAAACTAGATATATAGGGTTTTCTTAAGATTCTTGACATTTCAAAACGTCAAAATGGAGAGTTTGCCCATTCGTCATCACCTCTACTCTTGTGCCTTTCAGAATTTACTGTCTCAAGAATATCTAGTGAAACCTGATTCAACAGTATCTATAAAAAAATTTAGGAAAAGGAGAATCCAATTGATGTAGCTGACTGAGGAGAGAAACCCTGTCTTTTTACTAATTGCATCTTCAATTTTTATAATATTCATACATGGATTTTATCTCCTAACTTCCAAGATAACCTAAGGACTGATCTTTGATCTGTTCACCCAACACATATGATCATTTGCTACCTTCCTGTGTAAGGCAGCACTCCAGCTGCAGCAGCGTGTGGCTCCAAGTGGGCCACAGGCCGAATGTCCAGCCTTGAGGAAGAGTCTGCAGCTTGCCCTGAGCATTGTGTTACTTTTGATGCTTCGTTAGCAATATCTAAGCTTGCTACTTTAAAGATAGCTCACACATGCCCACACTAGCTGCAGTGACCACAGTAGAGTGCTATCTGCTGTTTCTCTAATTTTTTTCTGTCCCTCTCTGTGATCCCCTTGGCTAAAAATAGGTTAAGGTTCTTGCATTAAAAATAGAAAGACAAAAGCTATGGGCACACCTATATATTTTGTTTATTCAAATAAATCAAATACAGACACATAATGGGGGTGAAAACACCTTGCTTTTTTCAGCCATTTTTCCCTGAGCTTCTCTGTCTAGAACACAATGAAATAGGCAAATATGGGCTATATATCTATCAAAAGATTTTGGTAATATTGTAAACCATAAGAATGAAGCTTGTCTGGACTCTTTCTTTCTAATCAATGGCATCTTGAGATAAAATTAGAGTCTTAGATTTTAAATACCCTCATTTTTGTTGCAATTTTTGAATGTGATTTCCTTGTTGTGCCTGGTCCCTCTTTTGTCTGATTCAAATGGCAAACAGAAGCCTTGCTCTAATTGGTTGCTTATCCTATTTTTAATTTGCAGGAGCAATTTAATCCTTCTGAATTACAGAAGGGGCAAGCAACCCCATAAACCTGAGTAATGAGATTTGTTAAGCATTAT
Source organism: Struthidea cinerea (assembly GCA_013397865.1). NCBI lineage: Eukaryota > Metazoa > Chordata > Aves > Passeriformes > Corcoracidae > Struthidea > Struthidea cinerea. The sequence goes on along the minus strand of VZTI01003931.1, from coordinate 2,089,063 downwards.
TTCATCATGAGGATCTTTCCTAGAACACATATCCAGAAAAATATTATATCCACATATTTCCAGAAATATATTTTCCAGAAAAATATTTGATTAAAACATGATGGGTGAAACACTACGCCGATTCCCAAATCTTGAGAGGTTCCTCCTGCTATGAGGTTTTAAATTCTTTCACCTCCCATTAAGATGAGCATTAAAGAAGGGGTATGACATGGTTTGCCAAGATGTGATTAAAGGACAGTGTACAAGACATACCAGTTATTCAAAAATAGTGTTACAGTTTTGAGATCAGGCACCTTAGATAGTCTACTCTTTAATAATACATATTGCATCTCTGCTTTTATTAAACATGGGAATAACAACAGTCAGATCTGTAATTCTCATTAGTGACTTGAATGAACACAGTCAGTTTTGAAAGGTTATAAATAGACCTATTTGGATTACCCTACTTTCTCCCCCAAGAAAATACAGATGTGATTTAACAGCTTTACATACACAACATGGGTATATAAGCTGGGTCTATGAAATGGCAAAAGACTTGCCAGCAAGTGGAGTAAGTTTCCATTTAAGCAACAGGTGGGGATAAAACTAGCCGCAAGAGGTTGCCACAGGCCTGAACTGGATGTCCAGCCCAGGCCTGCAGTGGAATGGTGAGAAGTCCTTCCAGTGCCTCTAACTCTTTCAGGCTGCTCATCTTGCCTCTGGCACCACCAGCAGGGACAGCACTGAGTCCTGGCATTTGTCATGTCCTTGCCCTGCCTCATAAGGATCCAGGAGATTTTGTTGGTTGTGAACTGCTCCCCGTCTTTCCTCCACCCAGAGTCTTCATTATATATGTGACCTCTGGGCAGCTGCAGATGTGCTGTCCAAGCAAACATGTGGACTATTTGTGTCTCAAGGGAATGACGTTTGTTCACCTCTGATACGCAGAATATTATCTCCAGAAAGTGTCCTGTACTGCAGCTTAAATTCAGTATTCACAAATTCCTGCTGGCTTTGTTGTCTTTGCTGATGCCTTTAGGGTCCAAGCCTCAGCAGCTCATGTTTTGTGGCTTTGACATTCTGAACAATGTGTTTTGCCACCCATCTAATGTCATATTGTTCCTTTGAAGGCATCAGATGCTGCAACTTGAGAACCTAACTACTTCTTCACTTTACTGTATAGGATGATCAGTCTTCACCTTTGGTTGGCCTCCAGCAGCACAGCAACATTATTCCTCTAGGCATCAAAAAGGTAATGAATGCCCTTCAACTCCTTAATGCTTTTTCTTCCCTGTCTCAGTTTCCTGCACCAGACTACTAATGTTTGAGTTCCATAGGTGATGTTGACACCAATGGAGGTAACCATGACACTTCAATTATTAATGCCCCAGGATCTGGATCTGATTTTCACTAGCTCAGGGATCCTGCAGGTTTTTTTTTTTTTACTCCATTTATAGTTGTGAATTCTTTTTTGTTCTAAAAATGGAGCCCACAGCTTCTTCTGGGGAAAAGACAGAGGAAGAGCTGGGACCCTATTTTATGCACCTTCCAGGTTAGATTTGTAGAGTATATGGTAATTTTAAAAGCTTCCATCTTTAAGACCATCTAAGGGTGCTGGCATTTTTCTAAATAATTTCTAAATGTCAGACCCAATCATATGGCATTAGCGTTTGCATACTGTCCCGGTTTGGAAAAGTTTGGAGGAAAATATCCTCTGATAGAAGGCAGGTTACAAACACCTCCTCCATCAGGTTTGGGAAAAAAAGAAATTTTCCTAGAAGGAAAGTGAAAGAGATAAAAAGTATTTATTTAACAAACACACAGGAAAAGGATAATAATGCTATATAAGGAAATCTCCCGCTGTAGAGAGAAACCTGGGAAGATTTCAGAGTCCTTCTGTAGGTGTGGTCTCTCTCCTCCTCGGAGCTGGGTCGGTGAGGGCCCACCCACCCTGGGCCTCCGGGAAAAATTCTCCCGATGTGTTCACGTGTTGTTGAAACAGTCTAGAAGAGAAGAAGAAAAACCAAAGTCCCAGGAAAACAAAGTTCAACTCTCCATCTCCCGCTGGAAAAAACAGAAGAGCCGAAAAGCCGGCTGAAAAGCACCAAGGGTGTTTCCCCCCAGCTCTTGCTGCCGCAGAAGCAGAGGAGTGTGTGTCAGTCTCCTTGAAACAACTGCTTTGAAAAGTTCGTTCAGTTTTTTTTCCTCTCTCCCCTCTCAGGCTCAGTTTAAAGGCACAGAAAAGGCACAAAATTAATTCTTGGGCATAGGGCCAAGGATAGGGGATACAACGTCACAAAGTCACCCCAAGACACATACCAGTATTAGATATTACAAAATCTTGGAGACTCTTTTGGATAAAATTAAGTTTTTTATTTGGAAAGATCCCTTGTTTTGAATTTTAGGGTAGTGGATTTGAAAAAAAATGTACATGTTATCTCCAAAATGAACTTTCCCTCTTCAACACAATTCTTTCTTCCTTCAGTAAGGAGTGAATTGTTATTCTACTCTTCTGTGTTAAATATTTGTTTATGGCCATTGGGGTTCTGCGTGGTTTAGAGGAGGTTCCTTACTTGTCCAAAAGGTTTTGTGCTCAGAGAATAAACTTCAGGCAGGGGGACAGGTGATGAGATCAGAAAGGCCACTGAGGCCATTCGGCTTTTTAATATCAGCAGGTATATGTTGTAACTTTGCCATATCAACTTGGTAGGCAGAAGAGAGAAGATGCAAGTTCACATCCTGGCAAATACAACGATTTAAGAAGAATCTTAGTTCATTAATATTTAAATGCAGTTCTCAATAGTTTATGTGCAACACAATTCAGTTGTGTGGTCCTGGCTGCTTTCGGAGAGGTAGGCATTACTTGTCGTGTCAAACCTTTTAGTCTTCACTGCATACCACAGCTCATTATGGGGGATCATAGCTTCAGGTGAGGTAACTTGATTCATTTATGCACAAGCTGGGCAAGAAATTCATAAATATTTAAAACTGATGTATATTTACTAGTGTAATATTGCATATTGAATTAGTTGTCTGGTTTGCCTGCCGGCATTTCAAAGTTTTTGTTTAATTATCATGTTATCTAAGTCTGATGGCCAGTGTTTTTAATGGATTCATGCTTCTGCTCTTCCCTTCAGCTTCTCCTTAAGCTCTTCTGAGCTCCTTTTTGACCCAAATGAATTGAAATCTTGTCAGCTTAGTGCACTGACAAATGGAAATAGGTGACTAATGTTGATTGTCTTTTGGTATTTCATATTCTGCTTGCCAAGAATGTCATATGGACTGTGATCATTTAGAATCCTACACATTCAGGGTAGTCATGTTTTTCAGACTGATTGCAGTCAGTTGACAAAGAATATCATCTTGAGCAGATGCTCACCAGTAGCCACCCCCTTTTATAATTATTTAACATAAGAAGAAAAAATTAAATAAGACACAGAGGACAATTTAGTCATATGGTCTGATCTCCTCTGTATCCTGTGTCAGTAAATTTCACACACATACAAGCAGTGAGAGCAGTAGCCTGCATTTGGCTAAAAAGCTGTCTTCCAGAAAAGCGTCTTGTCATGGATGAGGGATATAAAACCATTAAAAATTTCTTGGTGCCTTTATTAGCTGCTTCCAGTGATGTGTTGTCACCTTAAGAAGAAAAATTTTGAGCTATGTTTGAATTTGTCTGACTTCAATTTCTACCACAGCTTCTTGTTATGCCATTCTCCACTAGATTAAAGAGCCCTTCAGAATCCAATATTTTTTTTCTGCATCGAGGTACTTATATGCTGCAATCAAGTCAATCTTTTTGATACGATAAACAGATTGTGCTCTTTAAGTCTCACTTAGCAGCATTTCTCTTCAACTCTCAAATCACATTTTCAGCTCTTATCTGCCCCCTCTACTATTTTTTGACTTTTTTTTTCAAAACATGGGCAGGAATACAGTATGCAAGACTGGTCTTATTGGTGATATATCCAGAGATAAAACTATGTTCCCTACTTTCTACTCCCTTGATGCATGTTAATCCTTCCTTTTAGCAATGTCACAGTCAGTGTTTAGGATGAGTTGGTGACTACAACCCCTAAATCTTTTCCAGTGAGTGCCATCACTCTCTCAATACACAACACCTATAATCCTTCAAGCTTATTACAGGTATTCAGCTAAAGTAGATGTATTTTGTTTGACAAGGTCCAGCTTGCCACTCAGTTCAGACCACTTCACCTGGTTGCTTGGTACCTTTACCATTTTTCTCCTTTTGGGGTCATTTTCAGACAAACATAACCATTCCAAGAAGGTTCCTTTACTTGCAGTTACTTTTTGTCATCAGTTGTTTAGGCAAGGCCTACTCAATTTAACATCTGCTTTAATGATATCACGGGGTACCACATTTTCTTTCAGACTGAAAATCTGAACCATCAGTATGCATGTAACCAACCAAGCAATCTCATCAAAGAATGCATCTAGAGAAGTTTGATTAGACCTGGTCTTCATAAAAAAGACTGGAATTATTTCTATTAATTACTTCAAAATATTTTAAAATTGAATGTTACTCCCTTTATTATTTAGGGTACCAGTGTTGGCCTGTATTTTCCTCTCATTTTACTTGCTCCTTTTTCACTACTGGTATAAGATTAATACTCCTTTGGAACTTCACAAATCATTATTCTTATCTTTCTTAATTACTAGCAGGTTGGAGCAGTTCTTTATAATCCCCTTGAGATCCATCTACTTGTTTCTTTTGTAGCACAAAAGTACTTATAGAACATTTTACATTTTAAACACCACCACAAAACCACTTAGGAACTACATTTACTACATGGGTCAGTTTCATCACTGCGTTTTGTTTTGTTCCTAACACACTCTAAATGTCCTGTTTAGCTGTTACAACCATGGATATTTTTTCTTGTCTATTAACTTATCAACTTCTGCTATTGTAACTTGTAATTTATAGCAACTGTAATTTATATAATTCCTCTTTGTTTTACATTTTCTTTCTGACTGCCACCTTTGAGTTTTTATGGTGAAATTACTGCCTTCTGTGATTGCAAAGTCATAGTCTTTTGGCCATTTAATAGAGGCTTTATGAGAGCCCCTCTTTCGACGTTTACACAAGCTATGTTTTTCCTTTTCAGTTGTCCCTACTGTTTTTCTCAGTTTGGGGAAATTAGCTCTTTTGAAGCAGCAGAAATACATAGTTTTCATTGGGGCTGCCTTTCTTTTACCCGTGATGAATACAATCAGACCACAATTCCTTGTTCCCAGGCAACTAAAAACCTCTTAATTTAGTGATATCAATCACTTTTATCTATCACAATGTGGTTCAAATACTTATCTCTTCCAGTGTAGGATATCTATTGGGCTACAAAATTACCTTCTCCAGTTGTACATGTTATTAATGGCTTGGTAGAATCCACTGTTAAGCTACAAAAGGGCTACACTTGTTTCCCTGCAAATAAGAAAAATTAGGATACTACATGTGAATGAATGTTTAATTCACATGCAAATATTTCACTACTTCCAAACATCTTTGTCAAGCTTTAATCAGGATTGAATTTTAAGGGAAGACATAAAATTTTGGGGGCATTGGTAGTTAATTTTTGGACACTTCCAGATCTTCCTGTGACAACAGCACTCAAAAACAAAGCTTGTTTACCTTTTTCTCTTAAAAGGTAGTAATTGGGAGGAAATTTATTTTAAGAGGTAGTAATTAGGAGGAAATAAAAGGATGAGAAGAAGGCCTATGTTGTGCTGAATGGGGCAGGTGTCCTGGGATGAACTGGAACAGGGATGTCAGCCACAACTCATCCAGAGTCCTTAAAACTTGGTTTGTTCAGCTTGGAGAAGGGTAGAATGAGGGAGGACCTCATTGCAGTCTACAGCTTACTCGTGGGGGGAAGCCCAGGGGAAGGCACTGTTCTGTGTGGTGACCAGTGACAGAACCCGAGGGAACGGCCTGAAGCTGTGCCAGGGGAGGTTTAGGTTGGATATTAGAAAAAGATTCTTCACCCAGAGGGTGGTTGGGCACTGGAACAGCTCCCCGGGGAAGTGGTCACAGCACCAAGCCCGACAGAATTCAAGCATTTGGACAATGCTCTTGTGCGCGTGGTGTGATTCTTGGGGATGTCCTGTGCAGCGGTAGGAGTTGGACTCGATGATCCTTGTGGGTCCCTTCCAACTCAGAATCTTCTGTGATTCTGTGAAAATTGCCCTCGGTGGGCGGCGATGCCCTGCCGGGCTGCTGGCAGGGAACTGGACGAGCCCTGCTCAGGGCTGCCTGCCTGCAGGGGAGCCACGCAGCCCCCTCGAGGGCTTTAAGGCACCGGGTCAGGCTCTAGAGGCAGCAAAACAAGCCCGTTATCCCGAGCAGCGACTGCCACGACCCCCCGATTTGGCAGCCAAGGCAGCCCCCGGGCATGGAACCCCCCAGCACCCCGCCGTACCGCGGCCCTGGCTGGCAGCCGTGCCGGGGCGCCCTGCCCCGCGGGAGGGGCGGCGGCCCGGCGGTGCCGAGGGTATTTATAGCGGCCCCGGCAGCCCGGGCGGCGCGGAGCCTGCGGGCACAGCGGCGGCCAGGGCACAGCGGCGGCCAGGGCACAGCGGGAGCGGCCTCCGCGCCTCTCCGGTCCCAGCGCGACGCCGAGATGGAGGGTAAACGCTGGCGGGGCACGGCCGCCTTGTCCCTCCTCTGGCCCCGCTGCGGGCGGAGGGGCTCGGGAGAGGCTGGGAGGAGGGAAGCGGCTCGCTCTCTGCCCCGCTCGGGGCTTTTAACCCTTTCCTCGTCCTGCGGGGGCTCCTGCAGCCTCCCCATCACGGGTATCCCCGGGCTTAGCGAGGAGAGGGGCCTCGGGGCAAGAGGAAGGAGCCAGGGTCGGTTCGCAGCCCAGGTGTAGGGCTGCCTGCTGGGGATCTACTTGTAACCTCCTTTAGTTAAGTGCAGCAGTAGCATAGCCAGGATGGTTTAATAAGGTACAGAGTTTGCAACAGTTGTCATCAAAACATCGAAGAACAGTATTTATTTTGTTGAAATAAGTGATCTTTAAAGAGGGGTACCTTTAATTTAAATTTTTTAAAAATTTTTTTTCATCAGGCACCAGAATAATATAGTGATATATAGCAATATAGTGGTTTGCTTTGGAACAAAAGGTTTCAGTAAGGGAGAAGTTAATCCTGTTTTATAAATGTGTTATCAAGTTCTTTACCCGCGTGAAGAGGAAGGCCTTGCATCATTAATGAAAAGTAAAAGTTGACTATATGCTTCTGAAAGTTGGGACTGTGGATGAACTATGGCTAATACAATAATGACACTGCTGGAGGAGCTTAGAAAATGCAGAGGTTAAATTTGCAAGGTTGAGAAACAAGGAAGTCCTTAGTCTTGTGAATGGAAGCTGATTGCTAAGTCAGAAAATAGTAAAAGTGTTTGCAGATGGCTCTCCCCCTCTCCCACAAGATCAATATTCTTGATAAGAATTACTTCACTTATCTCAAATTGTGAATCTCTTAGGAAAACTGTCAAAAAAGAGTTGAGACCAAATAAGTGTCTTCTATATTTTACCCTAAACATGGATGAAACAGTGAAAAAGCTTTTATTCCCAGGTTGAGAAGTCTCCTCTTACAGTCATGGGTGATCCAAATTATTAGCACTATATTGGTTGAAAAATCTCTGAATAAAATCATGTATTTAAAAGAAAACTCCAGAAACTTAGTATTTTTAAAACAGTGGATCCCTTTTGCTTTATTTGATGTAAATTGAATGAGCATTGTAAAGCTACATGACAGTTCTGGTGTGCAGTAAATATGTTCTGGTGCCCACAGTAGTTTAAGGCTGTACTGTAAGGACAGCTGTACTACGTGAGTAGCAGGGGCAGTACTGTATGAGTGACAGCAGCTCCAAAAGTCATCTGCTTCAGATGCAGCTCATATTTATATCCTCTGCCAAAACAACACCAAAGATACACTGCCAGCAGTCACCAAGACTGAGATCCTGGTGGTTTTGGTGGGTTGTAGTGTTCTTGTTCTAATATTGCCTGTTGTACACTGCCAAAAGTCATAATTTCCTTCCTAATTTCCTTCCTAATTTCCTTCCAAAACCAATGGCTTGTGCTGGTAAAACAGAATGTGTCTAACGGTAATGTGATCTCCACCCTTGTTGCTGCAGGTTTCCCAGTCCCTCTACCTTATTCATGAGTAGCATCTGTTATTTCTGTGCACTTTCCCTCTCGTGAGGAATTCTTTGCTCTCACAGACGTGTCTCCTTTATCTTTGGTGATTTGCTGTGTTTTCTGCCAGGTTCTGTCTGGTGAATGTGCTTCACTTAAGTGGGATGGTGAATGAAGTTAGGCTGCTTTGTAGCCTTCTCTATAAGCTCAACTTCTTGTAGAAATTTGGCAATTTGGCTCCGTGGCTCTTGAGGTTGTACAACTTTGCTGCCTGATGAAATATTTCCTTTTTTTTTTTTTTTAATAAGCAAATGTGAGTCCATTGTTAAAACCAGACCTTCTGGGCTGCTGGGTGCAGTTCTCATTTCAGTACTGATATTTTGTGCTCTTAGCTTTTAAAGTTCTATTGGAAAGCATCTGGGGGAGAGACTGAAGGCACCTGCCTGTTGCAGCACTAGCATTGTGTTTCCTTTGCACAGCTGGAGCAGCTGGCAAAGTGGGCACAGTTGGAGTGGAGATCTGGATGTGCAGAGAGTTAACACTTGCAGTAGCTGCTGTGGTGAGCACAGTGGGAGCACTCTGAGGGGTGACACTCTGGGTTCTTTTCCTTGTTTTTTTTTTTTTTTTCCCTTTTGTTTTGTTTTGTCCTTTTCTTTTTTAAACCCCCTCAATATATCTGAAAGTGACCACTTGAATTTCATCTTGCTGATTGCTAGTTGAGCCTAATTTCTCTCAGACATCAACACTGTCCACAAGGGAAGCCTTAATGACTATGCAGGCATGAGTAACAGGATTTTTTTTTTTGGCTGTGCTTCCATTCACACAGAAGACAGCAAAATCCCGTTAATGAGAGGGGGCCAAGTTATAAATTCCTACTCCTAGCTGCAGAAAAGGATCTTCACTGCATATATACTTCAGTCATTTGGCATCAGGGTAGTTTTCCAAGGTTGATTTGGCATGGAGAAAGTCTGGCAAATTCTGTATTTGAAGGAAAAAAAATAGGTGAGCTGTTTCCTTGCGGAGCATAAGTCTGAGTGTATTAAGCAGAGTTTCAGGCAGGTTGCTAGCTCATCAATACAATGTAGTCAGAGCTGGCAATCACAAGAGGAAGGGAGCAGCCAGCATTTGTGCCGTATGCTGCTTTTTAACTTCTGAATTGCTGGTGGCTCTGTGTGTATATGGTAGGGATGGGGAGTTATGTGGTTTTATGCCACCAGCAGATTGGAGAGGTGAGTTGGTAAACATTTAGTGTAAGGTGTTGCCATGTTGCCATCTCAAACAGCTGTAATGTGAAGCGTGGTGAAACACCCTGGAAATTAGGGTGACTTTAAGGGGCTGGTAATGTGACACTCAGGTTAGTATTTTGGTCAGAGCAGTGGGATACTACCTCTGCTGTGTCTTAAAGTCTGATCTGATAGAAGAGGTACTAGGATCTTTGCTAATATCACTCCATCAGAGGAAGGGAGACATCATTTTGCAAGAAATGAAGCTTGCATCAAATAAAACCGTTCTGTGTGAGTGCATTCATGGTGCTTTAAAATTAATAAGAATTTTCTTGGCAGTTAATGAACATTTAGTGAAGGAGCTTAATTTGACATTTGAAAAGTTCAATAAATAATTTTTCTTTCTTGATTAAGGCATCTTTTAAACTGTCACTTATACTACCAAGAATTGTCACTTTTTAATGCATTAGGAGATCTTGTTGCATACTGATTCAGCTATTATTGCCTATTAAACAGTTTAGATTTCATGTGCCTTAATTTCCTTGCTCTTGACTATTTTAAGCTGCCTGCTTCTTTAAAGATCATTTATATTTGCATAAGCGTTTATTACATATTCAAGACAGAAAAAATGGACACATTGACATACACGTCTTTGTATTTCTGACTTACTTCCACTCTGTGATCCAATTTGAGATAGTTTTTTATGCTCATCCCAGATGTTTATGGAAACTGCCTCTTCAAGCTTTTCAAAAATCAGAAGTTAAACTTCTTATGGCCCTTTTTGCTTTGTCTTGTGTCACAAACTGCAGAGGTTGTAGCAGGTAGTTGTTGGTAAAGCATTGATAAGTCAAAGATACTCAGCAAGACATGGCTAAATTTGGGCCATTTCCCCCCTTTTTTTGTTCTCCCATCTGTGCACACAAGTAATCTAGTCTTATTTTAGCATTACTGGCGTTAATACATGAGCAATGAGGGAATAATAAACTGAAAAGGCAAATTGTTGTTGCTTTGTGGCATGTCAGTAGTGGTTGTTTCTGTTGATAATTATTGTCAGGCCTTGTCTAAGGGTTGTAAAAGACGTCTTTGACCAGATTCAAATGTATTTATGTCCATCTCTGTTACCATTTCTTGATTCTATGCGATATTTATTTTTTTTAATGAAAAACTTGTTAAGTGTTGGCAAATAGAATTATCTTTTAAAGTAAAAGTCGCTGGACCAGAAGCTTTTCAGTGCCGTGAATGTGGTGAGAAAGGTGTTTCTTAGCGACCAAGGTCTTTTGTCAGCAAAGTAGCAGTGTCTCTACAAAGTAGTTGGTTGAATCTAGATAATTTGGAAGAACTTGTGGCTCTAAAGCTTAGCTGTCTCTGCCCTTTGCCACATCTCATCTTACATATGCTGAAAAACCGTATAAATATGATTTTATCTATTGGCAAATGTCAGGGTTTTGACAAGGAAGATTGTCTTTAAGTGGTTTGGCATCCCTCTGCTGGTTAGACTGTAAGACAGCTTGCAGTGTCTCATTAAGCTGCTTAAACTAATTTTTCTCAAGCAGCCCTACTCCATTGTTTAGGGATTATCGAGCCCTCTTTGGGGCCAATATGTCAAGTTAAAAAGCTCTGGCACCAGCCTGAAGGGGAAAGAGCAAGTGACAAATGCTGTATGTACCTGGTATTTGGTTGCCGTGCTAATGCTGAGGTCAAATGACTGATTTAAATTTTGGCAAAGTCAAAAAAAACCGACCAAACAAACTCCAAACAAAATAAGGTATCCATTTTCTGCCTTCAGCAGAGGAAAAATAGAAGACCTGGGTGCAGTCAGACTACAGGTGGTGTGGTGGCTCTGTTTGGGCCTCTTTCAGCTGCCCTGCTGGGATCACAGTCTCATCGCTGAGCCCTAGCATGCACAGTAGGATCAGATCTGTGCTCCCACCAGGCACCATCCCGACTGGTGCTCTAGTAAAGGACTGCTGGTGTCTTCTGCTGGCACCTGCCAGGGCCATGCAGCAGCCTGGCCTCTTGCAGCTCAGGAGTGGTTTCCCAAATCAGGTGGTAAACACAAGGCAGGCATAACCTGGTGTGTCCAGAGCCCCGCTGGGTCCCTTATCTGTGTGACTGATCTCTGCTGATGTTACCAGCAGCATTTTATAATAGCCTGGGCAAGGCAACTTGCTGCACTTTGAAAGTGCATTGAGCTACTTTAAACTACTTTTACATTGAACCAATAGGCTAATAAATTATGAATATCTGTGTAGGAACTAGTTCAGAGAACCTAGTGGGCTGGAAAGTTACATCCTGATTAGTTATGCACCAGCTTCCTCATGTTAGTAAATAAGGGCGTATCTCAGAGTTATGTTGTAGACATGAGTTACTGAACAGCAATTGGAAATCCTTTGTAGGAAGCAGAAAAAATGGAAGTGTTTATGATATGAAAAAGTGAGAGGAAAAGGCTTGTTTTGACTGTAACTTGAATGTAGAGGTAAAACTTGCTAAAATGAAATTTAGACTTATCATCTGTTTCTACATTTTAACTTTCATCGAATCCCATAAAACTCAGTTTTAGTAAATTACTGCCTGCTTAGTTGATTTTTGAAAGACTGGAGCTAAAAATTGATTTTATATTATGATGAAAAATATAGTTCTTGCATGAAATTGCAGGCTGTCAGGAACCCTTTTAAAACAAGTTGCAGAACTTCCATTTGAAAAAAACCCAAACTGTTTGTATTTTCATTTAATCATTTTTTTCCATTGGGAACCAGAAAAATCTCAGGGATTCTGTATGTTCTGTGTGGGTCACACCTATATTCATCATTTCTGTCTGAACTCGGCCTCCTGAAGTTAGCTTTGCTATCCCATGCACAGTGCCTTTGATTGACTTGGATGTTGCGGATTCAGTCACTTTCCCGCAGAAAAAGGAACGTTCATTAGATGTTTATCATCAATACACAAATTTTAATTAAAATAAAAAGAGTTTTGTTTCTCAGATAGTTCCTACACTCTTAGCAGGTGTTAAGAGTTTGAACATTGTGAGCCAAAAGAATCTCATTGGGGTCAGGGAGTTGGGATTTCCATTTCATAGTTGGCATTTGCCGTTTCTCAGTTTTTCATCAAGGTGAATTCCGATTCTCCACAGCCTTTCTTCCTAATTGGAAATGTTACAGCATGAATCATTCCTGCAGTTACTTGGTTAGAGCATTGCAGAGTTGTTATGAAAAATTAACATCGATTCCTGAGGTTTGGCTGCATAAAAATGTCTGAATTTTTTTTTTTAACTTTTTGCCTGATTTTTAGTTTTTTTTTTTTTAAGCAAATCCTGCCTAGGGCTGCACAATATGACATGTTGTGAGCATTCAACTCAAAAGAGTGCCCCCTCAGAACTCTGGACATACCTCTGAAAGCAGGACCTCTGTCCTAGTGTGGACCTCGCATTCCCTGTCAAATATTCATTGCTGGGTCTCCTCTCCTCATTTCATTCTCCCAACCCTTCCTTTAGGAAAGGGAAATTCAGGTGTGGGATGGAAAACAGGACCCATTTGTTGTGCTGTTGCCATTCAGTGCTAGCAGTGTGCTCAATGAGTCTATTCAGGGGTTTTGGAGCCCAGACACAAGCACTTTTGTTTTGGTTAGGTCCTGCTCTGTAAAGGTCACATTTGCCTTTTCACAGTCAGAGGATTCCCGTGTGGGGGTGGCTGTTGCAGACCATCTGAAGGGAAGCACCCAGCTTGTTCTCTATCCACAGGCCTGCTCCATAAATCTGCAAAACAAGAATATGTAATATAGAGGGAATTGCATAAGCCCTACCATACTCATGCCTACTTCTTTTTTTTTCATATGGATAGCTTTTCCTGGACAACAAGTTATTTCATATACTGGATTTTAAGAAAACTGCATTTCCTATACTTGGTAACAGCCCTGGGAAATCAGTTTAGGAAGAAACAATGTATTTTTGCCTTAAGACTGGAGTGGCTTTACTTTATTCATAAGTACAGAAAACAGTGATTAAAGAAAAAGAAGTGTCTTTAAAGATTATTTATACCAAGGGACTCAAACAGCTGCATAGTGTGGGACAAGTATGTGTTTTAATGCTTTGATACATGATATGGCACCACAGTAATTAATTAAACATGTTGGTGTGGAGTCTTGATGCTGAAGGCACTTGTTTTCTTTTGCTGGGCACACTGAAAGAAGACCCATGACTAGATCATACAGAATGAGAAATTTAATTTTTTTTTTTTCCTGATTAATGTTGGCAATTACTACTGCATTTGTTACAAAGCAGAAATAGGCCCTTGGTCAAAGCCAGCTTTTTGCATTCCCTCGAATAGTCAGTGGTGCTAATGCAGTATAAACTGAACAGGATTTGGCTCTGGCATTCAAGAACAAGCTACTCTTTCACAGCAACCCCCTTCTGTTTCCTCATTTGCCTTGTGAGCAGTAAATCTTTCTGGTCATTTCATGCTACTCTCCCAAATATTATTAGAATGGGCCGAGTACAGTGCTTCAGTTTCTTTTTGTAGTGCAAGGATTTAGCAGTCAAATACGGAAACACAGATGAAGCTTTTAAAATATATGGTACTACTTATATAAAGATATAGAAATATCTGAAAAAATGTTTATTTTTTTCTGTACATTATTCCAACTCCAATTAATTTATGTTTGCTGCTGGGAAAATAATATTGATCATAAAAATGAAATGCTGGTTGGAAATCCTTAGTCTTCTGCAATAGAATATTTCTTTCAGGATGAAATATGAGAATTATGAGCTTGACTTTGCTGCTGCTGAAGCCAGTGGCTGAATGCCCAATTGCCTTCAACTAGAGCTGGATTGAGTCTTCTCTTTTGCTGAAGGATATCTTAAACAGTCAGTAATTCTTAATCTCTGTGTTAAAGCACTTCCATTTGCTAAATTTTTAGTTCTTTTTCAAGCCTGGAGCCATTTGGCTGAAGTTGTATTTGACGTATTTTCTGGAAGTCTGTTTTCTGAGTCTGCTTCAGAGTGTTTTTCTGTGTTCTCAAATAGGAAAGAACATATTTATTACAGCCACATCTCTAGATGGTTTCCCTATCATATTTGAAAACAAAAGAGGTACATGTGGCAAGATGCTGTTTCTATGAAGTGGGCTTTCCCACTTCAAAGAAAATGGTGTTCCTTTAGTGCAATCAGGTGCGTTTAAAACAGGTGTATAAAAGGCACAAAATTTTTTATGGAAAATAGTGTTGTGAGCATTTGATGAATGATTTTATTTTTTTTTCTTAAGAGACAATGTATCATCAGCATGCTGTGTGTTTTTTAGCGTGGATGCTGAGCTCTGAGAATGTGTTAAAGGCATCTATTTAACTGTGACATGGAAAGTGAACCTGGAATCTTTCTGGAGGTTCATCTATCTAAAGCATAATAAATTGGTCATTGACCTCTTTTAAAAAGTGTGATCAAAGAGAAAATGTTGTGGAATTTCAGAGGTTTATCACCTACTTAGTTTTCCTCTTCAGGGCTTTACTGCAACCAAGAGGAAACACATTAATTTTTTGATAAAGAAGAGTTTGATCATCTCGTAAGAACTCCAGAATTCAGACAATTACAAGTAGAAGATTAAGTATCATCAATTGCAGAAAGATCATGAGGGATGAGAAGAGTGTATGTATCCAGTAGTGGTTTCCAAAACCTGAAGACCACCTCAGAAAACTGTGTATGCTTGGGGCTTTAGTCCCTGATTGTGAAAGAATTGTTTCTGCTAATTTCAAGTAATGGTCTTGTGGTATATTCCAGGGCAGAATTTGCAATAAATTCAGATTGAAATTATAAGTGATAACCAAAAAAATATTGAGGAAATGGTAAGTCATTGCAAGGAGTATTGTTCCATGAAATAAAATATAGGCAAAATTGCGAACTTTTTGCCAGAGGCAGAAAGGTTTACACAGGTAAAATGCTGTTGAAATGAAGGCTGTCTTCCATCTCTTCCTTCTAACCTCTCTGCTTTGCCTTTCTTTCACAGACTGTGCCCAAGTTCCAAAACAGATGTGGGGACTTTGGGTAGATCATCACCCATTTTTCAGAGCGTGTCTTCTTCCTCAGGATCCACAAAGCATCCTAGGGAGACTGTAAAACTGTGTGTAGAGGAGAGCAGACCTGCTTCAAATAGGAAGCTGTTAGGCCTATGACTCAGTTCCCTAAAGACCTGGTAGAAAAAGTAATGTAAAGTTCTGCTTTTGCAGAATTCCTGTAAAAAGATCATTGTAAAGTCATGGAAATACTAGTATCTTATCTCTGTGCAAAGGTGACAGGAATAGGGCTAAGAGAGTTACCAATAGAAACCCTTTTCACAACTCTGTTTCTAGCAGACACCTGAGAGTTGAAGGAGAACAAAAAACCCCAAACCAATCAACCAAACAACAACAAAAATACCCCAAACAAACAAACAAAAGAGTTAAAGAATTAGTGAGTTCTCTTGCTCCACCATCTATTCTGCTTGTAACCAAAGGAAGCATCAATGTCTGTGCTCTGCAATAGATATTAATCTCCCACATAGTTTTTTTTTTTAGATCCTGTTCTCTTTTTCATAGAAACAAAACACCTTTGGCATACATGGAGATCACAGACTCTCCAGGTGATGTTAAGGTTGAAATTCTTTTTTTGTGTTTATGTTAAACTCTGAATAGTACTTAAGGCAGCTATTTATGCATCAAATAACTACGTCTCAACACAAAATTAGTTTCTGTTCTCTCTGCCCAAAGCCCTGATGCCTTCAGTTTCCTGGTAATACCCAGGGTTTTAAGTCTTGTAAAGTTGATCTACTAGCTTGTGTTTCCAGAGATAAACATCTAAGACTTTTTCAAAGCTGCAGTTTCTTTACAGTGCCTCTGCTGTGGTGTGCTGGAAAGCATGATGAGAATTGACATTTTTGATGCCTGTGATTTTCCCTCTTTGCCTGTTGAAGATTTAATACTCTTTGCCTGCTTGTTTTCCATCTGTCCCATAAGAACATTTATGCCTTTCCTATAACAATGTGCTGAAGCCTACTCTGCTCAGGAAAATTTAATATACTGCTCATTTGGATTAAAAATAGAAGTAATTTCAGAAATGCATGGAGGAGGGGGGTGGGGTATGTAATTTTTGTTGGCAGCATTATGGGAAGTGTGAAGTCCCATCTCATGTTAGAATTTTGTCTTGTTTGCCATATCTCTCCTGATAAGTCAAAGTGAACTGAATACCTTCTCTGAATCACCAGAAAATAAAAGCTCTTGGGATTAGCAGGGTTTCTTTCAATCAACGGACCTTGAAGTGATGCACATTTCTAAGCAGCATTGTTGTTCTTCTATGTCCTCCTGTGCATGAGGAGCTGTAATTATGATAAGCATGATGAATGTTTCAGGCTGCAGTGACTTGCAGTCTTCTGGAAATTCAGTTGTTTGTTTAGACCTGTGAAAGAGCCACCTGTCTTCTCTACTTTGTAAGTGGAGCAAAAAGTAAAGCAATAAGATGAAGGTGTTTTGGGCATAGAACTTTCTCCCTACACCCCAGCCTTGCATCGTCCTCACTGTAAACGAAGATGACCCATCGTGGCAGTGCTGCCTGGCTTTATGGATCTCAGCTATTCTAAAGCAAGATCAGTGAGCAGATACTGCCTGTAGCCCAGATAATTTGGCTACACTAGTTATCGCTTCTCCTTTCAGCGTGGTACTGTTTCAAATATCTATTCCCTTGATATCTCCAAATGTCTCAATTTCATCTTCATCCTCATGTTGATGAAAACCGGAGTCCTGATCTTGCCGTATGAAATCAATACATGAAAGAGATACGTAGTTGTCACTATTGGCCAGTGTCTTATGAGCATCTTGGGTGTGCTCTCAGGGGAAATGTAAAGGAGGAAGTGAAAATGTGTTCACGGAACACATCAGGAGTACATCTCCTGGGTAAAGGTGACGGAGGGAGGGGAAAGAGATCATCACTGGAGAAGGGAATAAACAAGATAATCTACCCAGCAGATTACTGTAATTAGTGACTGACGCCACTTCATAGCATAAGGACGGAAAGAAGCACAGGTATGTGACAACGAAAGGTTTTATTTTCATAGAGTGTGGGTCAGTGAAACACTCTACAAAGAATGCAGAAGACTCAGAGCAAGAGGACTGGCTGGTGGGAGGGAGCAGCAGAAAGATACAGGAAATAAAGCTGAAAATTATTTCATGAAATAGAGGGGTCAGAGGGATGTCTTGTGGAGGGAAACATTTTCAGCTAAGAAAAATGCCCATTATCCTTCACTGTATTTCTATTTATCCAGCTGTAACATGTTCTAAGCCAGAACTGTATTTTCCTCTGTGTTTGGAAGGTCCCTTGCATGCTTTTGTATGCTAGAGAAAGCAGCAGATACAAGTAGGCTATTATTGCCTGCAGAGTAACAGTCTATGCTTGAAGTAATGCCTCATTTTTTGTCTGTAAAGATTCTTCCACCAAAATGTAAGATTTTTGTACATGTAAAAAGTCCATGTGAGTTTTTTCTTAAGTTGACCGAATCTCCAGCAGTGAAAGAATTTTTTTTTTAGTTTATTATTTAGTTATCCTTGCTTTAATGATGAGTTATTTCTCTTACAGTTGGTCTTTGCAAGCAGGAGATGCTCCAGAAGAAGAATGCTGTTTTGGTGGATGGGGTCATCTTGAATGGTCCAATAATGGACTCAAAAGCAGGAGAGAAGTTTGTGGAAGAGGCTTGTAAGATTATAATGGAAGAAGTTGTCCAGAAAGCGGATGATGTAACACAAAAGGTAAAGCCATAGAGTGTTGTTGAGAATTTGTAGTGAAGATAATGAACAATGCATCAATTTTTTAAAAGCTGTATTTTATTGCACTCTAAGTAGTCTGAAAATTGCTTCTAGTCTGTGCCTGGCTCCAAATAAAAAGACAGCCTTACAAATTAGTAAAGAATTTATTATAAAACCTTCCAATAACATAATTAGCATACATGTCTGCCAGAAAATGATGGTGGTGTTTTTATCCTAGAATAAAAAGGTCTTTTTCTTTGAGATCACAAATGGCTGTAGTGTTTTTCATGTTTGGGGTGGGGTTGGGTTATTTGCTCCTCAGGGGCACTGGTGTTGGAGAAGGAGGAAAGTAGATGTGGCAAAACTGTGAAAGGACAACATTATAACGATTGCTGTGGGTTCTGCAGAACCTGCTTGAGAGGCTGTATGGGAAGAGGTCCTGAAAATAAGTCATGCTTGCCTTTGGGCATGTACTGCTTGCTCCCACCCCTTGGCAGAACGGCATCTGAAAACGCTGTGATTACAAATCCTTAGCTAAGGACAGGATTTGAGCTGCAGGCCTCTTTCTTTTCTGCCTTCCAGCATTTCCCACTCTAATGTTTACGGTTGAGCGTTGCCCAAGACATGATAAAACCAACATCCCATGAGGCCAGTTTACCAGATATGTTTTCTGGTGGCATGCTGCCCTGCCATGGGAAGTTTTGTGAAAGCAGTGCTGAATGGGGTGATTACCTTGTACCTCTACCTACCTTGTACCTCTTGCTCCTGGCTAAGCTGTTCACTGATGGTGTCTGCCCTGCTCCCCATCACTAGGTCTGTGAATGGCAAGCCCCTGAAATGCTTAAGCAGATTCTTGACCTGGAAATGAGGGACACCGGAGAATGCCATCAGAAGATCCTGCAGCTCTGCCGCGATGTTATAAAATACAGCGTCAAAACAAGTAGGAATGGGATTTTAAGCACAGTTGTTCTGCATGCTAACTTAGAAAGACAGGATAATGTTTGCAAAGCCCTGTCACCTTTCAGGGAACTGGGAGTATGAATGTTTGTTTCCCTGCTGCCTATGCAAGTATGTAAACAGTTGTTTGATGGAATTCTGGTCACCATAGGTTTGACTAAAATATGTAATAATGGCAAACTAATCAGAAAGTAATGAATGTAATGCCATTAGCATTAATAATACATTCTGTCATTTTGAAGTCTTGAGAAAGTCACCTAGACAAATGGTGTAACAGTCTAGCAAAATAGGCAGGAGAAGGACCTTTGTGTGTGATTTCCTGCTGTCTGAGTGATGAGATTTGGAGCCACCATCATTGCCCTCATATGTTCTTAGTGATGATTACTCTCCATTTATTATTTTTCTATTTGAGCAATAGTTGTGTAGGGTGTTAACTTGCTGATAGGCAGTGATTCCTCTTCTAGAAACAGTGAGAAGAGAGCCTGCAGTGTTTCAGAGACAGTACCCCACAGCTCTGCAGGATTAGTTCTCTACAGCTAACCTTTCTGCAGCATGTGCAGGGTAATTCAATCTTGGTGAAAAGGGATGAACAACATCTGTTCGGGAAATAGCACTGTGAATCAGTAGCTCAGGATTTCAGATGTTGTATGGCTTAGGCTGTATTTTGGTAAGTAAGAAAGACATTTGATATAGTTAGTTGAGCATTTCCAGGCTGTATTGCCTGCTAAAATCACTGTTGCTGCAGAGAAAAACTGTAAAATAATTTTGAGAGGGAACTCATGCCTTTGAAAACCATAGAAGGGTAGTGATACTGATCTGCAGGGGGAGCGTACTAATAATATGCAGATAAAATTACTGAGTTACTGGAAGGTGTTCTGTTTATCTTACTTTTGCAAAATGCCTTTAGATTATAATTTGTTACACTATGTCACCTTAGAAAGGATGTCGTATATAAAAATATGCTGTGCAAATGGTCTTTAAGTATAGACATTTATTGAAGCCCCAGATGTAACATAAATGGAGCCATACTGTTCATCAGGTTTTGCACGTAAAAATGCTGTGCCATGGATTAAAATTTAGGTGGTGATCCCTCTGTTGAACTGTGTTGTTTTTATAGGCAGCAATAGTATAGAATTTTGTCAAAATTAGTTGTATCTCAGTGTTTCAAGGCAGGTAAACAAATTCTCCTGGCTTCTCATTCATTTTAATTGTGCAGCAAAATTTTCCAAGCTGTTAGACTGCCTCTCTCTCTGTGTTGAGACTCTGGTGGGAGAAAAGGCACAGCTGCCTGGGATTAGCAGGTTCCTGTATTCTAGTGCTAAGCAAAATTTGGCTGAGCATCAACTGTGGCCTCTCAAAACCACTGTTTAAAGCCACTATGTCTACTCAATTGTCAATCCCTTTTGTTTTTTTGATTTCTAAAACTTGTTAACAACTCACATTCATTCTGCGCACCCCTTGCATTTCCCAAGCCACGTTTTGAGGTTTGAAAGTGCTTATTAAATTTACTTTCAAAGGGATGTCTGAGTTAAGGAAAGGACAGTAAATCCAGAGAATACTGAGAAAATGGAGTGAATTGTGGTTTGCAATGATCAGCATTCAGCTAAGAGAGACTGTAATGTATTCTCTTTTCTGGTATATCCTGTCACTTGTTTTTCATCTGTATTTTCAGATCATCCAAGATTTTTCAATCAGCTGTATGCTGGAATAGATTATTACTCGTTAGTGGCTCGTTTCATTACAGAAGCACTGAACCCCAGTGTGTAAGTGTGGTTCTTTGTCCTCTTGATAATGAATTAGCATGCTTTTTGGAATAACAGCTTTTTTTTTCGCTTCCTTGCTTCTGATTTCTGTTCTCAGTGTTACAGAAGAGGTAGGACTTGTGCAAGACCTTGGGAGAAAAAACAGGCTGGTTCAAATTGGCTGAAGATGGGGTTTAAGAGGACAGATATTTTTTATTTCCATGCTATTAAACCTGGACTTTTATCTTACTTAGTACATAAAAATGATTTAATCAGACTTAACTTAGTTGTTCATTCCTTTGAGGCATTCTGCACAGAGTTGAATGCAAATGGTTACCTGTCTACTGTTTACTTGCACATGTAAAGCTGAAATTTATGAGTGTGACCTACGTTAAGAGGAAACTGGTGTATTACTCTGAGAGTGGAAGTGTCAATAAGATGCTGACAGAAACTAAGCAATTGCTCTACTGGATCAAGTCCATGATGTTTTTACTTTAGAGTCCTACTGCTGGTGGTGATCAGCTGCTGATAGATTAGGGAAAGGTGCAAGAAGCCTTTATCTAGTTTTAGCAATACTCTGTGCCATGAGTTCTGCTGTTTTAATACCAATTATGCTATTATTTCTCTTTAGATACACATATGAAGTATCCCCTGTGTTTCTGTTGGTGGAAGAAGCAGTCATCAAGAAAATGATTGAATTTATAGGCTGGGAAGAAGGTGATGGTATATTTAATCCAGGTAGGAACAGTCAGACCTCAAGCTAGGTCATTATAAACTAATGCCTAATACCATTAATTCTATGAACATTGGAGTTTATTTATTTATTTAATCTAAGCTTATCATATGTGTTTCTAGTAATAATTCGGTGATTCAGACCAGTGAATGAATGAAAAAAGTTCTACATTAAATGTAATTACATGGAAATTAATTGTTTTTAGCTGATGCCCTTCCTGATCTTCTTAACAGCACCAACAGCCTCATCAGAATGAGTCAGCTGACAGACAGGGAGCTGATTTAGGTGCCAGACACCAACCCATGGTGCCTGAGGTTATAGATAGGTGTATCCTGCCTATGAACTGTGGCAGCAAGAGTTTACATGATCTTAACTCCTTTGAATTTTCATAATTTTATTAAATGTTATGATTAGGCCAAGCAGATATTTCCTAAGATGCATGATAAACCACGTTTTTCAAATGTTCTGTAAGGCAGTGTTCCAGCCCACTGCATTGAAATAATGAAGCATAATGGTGATATTCCAGATTATTCAGATAACAAATAATTAGGCTAGATGTGAAGCTGTCTATTTCAGGGGTGAGAAGAGAAATCAAATGAGTACATGAGTTTAAACTCCGCCTCCAAAACTGAAACAAAGTCAGTAATTCTAGCCTAAACACGAGTAGTAGAAAAATAAATAAGCTATAATTGTGTATTTTTTTTTAATATATAAATGGTATGGATTTTTTTTTCCACATCAAATTTGGTGTGTATTTTTGGTAGAAGCCTTACTTTTACAGCAGAATTCTGGCTTAAAACTTAGTGATCTACTGAGAGAAAATAAATTAATTGTCCTTTTTTTGGTTCTAGTTTTATGTAAAGGTTTTTCTTACTCCCTTGATTTTGTCTTTCTAGGTGAATAAAACCTGTCCCAAGTGAATAAAGCTTGTCCAGATCTTACCTTGCAGATGTTTGGTTTTGGTTTTTTGGTGTGTTTTTTTTTGTTTTGTTTTGTTTTGTTTTTGTTTTTGTTTTTTTTTCCAAAGACCTTTTTCTCCCATGGTCCTCTGAGGTCTGGTTGCCCAAGAGATCCCCAAGGCTCTGAGCTTGGTGCAGGCACTTGCACTGCTTCAGTGTAGAGGGAAAGGTGCTGTGGCAGGGTGTTCTCTGTCAAGAGGAACTTGTGCTTGGGCACAGCTCCTATTCCTCAGGAAATATCCCCAAAGCACATTCAAACAGGCCCTGTTTCCATGCCTGCTGCAGAGCCTGAGGTTCATTTTATGTATGTAGCCTTCAGGAGGTGAAATAAACTGTGATGGATGCATCACTAGGATACCTGCAGGGTTTATTTTTCTCTTAATAGGTCAAGCACTCAGATGCAGGAAAGATGCTCATACTGTGGCTAATACAATATTTGTATGTCTCTTTTTGCAGGTGGCTCTGTTTCTAATATGTATGCTATGAACTTAGCAAGATACAAATTTTGTCCTGAGATAAAGGAGAAAGGGCTTTCAGGTCTGCCAAGACTAGTTCTGTTCGCTTCGGAAGAGGTAAAACGAAAACAAAGAAAAGCTTTTTGAACTCTGTTTTTCAATAGCTGCAGAATTATATCATTTTCGTATCTGATGGGGCACTGGTACAATAATTCTGACATCACGGTATGATGTGGAATATTGGAGCTAAGTGGAGAAGTCTGATGGTAAATTTCCCTGCAGAAGCTTTCTTGCTTTCAGAAAACAAACACAGATGTTCCTGCTTTGAAAACTGCTGCTGTAAGAATAGGTTGTACATGGGGCAAACCTGAAGCAGGATCCATGTGCTTTATTGTGGAGGTCTGCAGCATCTGATTTCCCACAACATAAAGGCTAGCAGGAACTGTAGGTGGGTTTTGGGTGTCAAAGGTTTTTTTCTGCATGTTTAATTTGTACTAAACTGAGTACCTGTGGACCTGTGAGATGGCTCTCTGCAGCTCCCACTCTGCCCTGTGTCTGAATACAGATTGGTTGTGGTACAGAGTCAAACCCACCATATGCCTCCCGGAAAAAAAAGCTGGACCTCTAGACACTTTTACTTTAAATAATTGAAAATATTTAGCTAGTTTTTAAAGTTTTTGAATTATATCAGTCCAAAATGCCTGTGGGAAATTGAGTTACATTCATACATTTATTCTGAAGGTTGTTTCTGGAGGCTTTTTTCTCTTCCCTGTCCTGTCCCTTCAATTTTAAGAGTTTATAATTTGATTAGTGAAGAGTTGTTATTAATTCTGACTCTACTGCATAAAGGCCCCAGTGGAAGTCTGTACAGAACCTCATTGTATTAGAAAATATAGAGTTACTAGAATAATTTTAGCTCAGACGTTTATGCTCCAAACAGTTTGCAGTGTAAATAGATGAGAGGCTTATTTTGAAGAAGCCTGAGGGATAAAGGAATTGTGTAAGTTTTCTAGGATAACACATGTCTTTTGAAATGATGCCCTCATGTCCTAAATAAAGGTGGTTTGTTTGGTTTTTCTCCCAACCAAAATATACTTTCTTGTTTGTTTTCTTTTTTTTTTTCCTGAAAAGTGTGTGTATGAAATGACATGCCAGTTCATACTCAATCCATCATGTTACATCTTCAAAATAGTTAAGGAGGAAAAAATGAGTTTGAAGCAAGTTCCATGAGTGCTTTTGAAGTGAAGCCCACGAAACTTTTATCATGAAGTAACATTTTATTTCATTGCATGGTTTAACTACAAAGCATTTCTTACTCTGAAATAAGCAAACATTTAATTTCGTATCGAAAGAAATTTTAACTGACTGCAGAATAAATTTATTTTTATGTCTTTGCTACACCAGGAAGACCAAAACCATAAAACATAGAGCTGACCCGGAAAAATAAATTGGTAAATTATTTGTAAGGCCATGCTTTTGATTTCTAATACTTTGTTTGATTCACACAACTACGTAGTCCTTAGTACTCAATAATCATTTACTGTAAAACTGATGCTTTTAATATCTAGATAATGTGACTATTTTCTAAGATCACTAGTGTTTATTCGTTGTTATGAGGGAGGAAAAGGGCATATTCATTTATACTTATTTTAGATTCACCTGTACTGAGTCCAAGGTACACGACCTTTTGGAAACTTTTGTTCAGATATGCCATATTGAGAATATATGTGATCAGTAGTCCACACTTGAGATAAGTACAAAAGTGCTGGTGTCATACAATCTTAGATTTTTATTATTGTTTTATTCTGAGTCTTTTTTAACGTTTTGCACCTTTGAATCACAGAACTAGGGAAGCATTTACGTTGGGCAAGACCTCTAAGATCATCAGGTTCAACCTTTGATTACCACCTTATCAACAAGACCATGGCACTAAATGTGATGTCTGGTTGTTCCTTGAACACCTCCAGGCATGGTGACTCCACTGCCTCCCTGGGCAAACTTCCAATGCCTAACCTTTCCTGTGACGAAATTCTTATTGTCCAGCTTGAACCTCCCCTGGCACAGCTTGAGGCTATGTCCTCTCTTCCTTTTGCTGGTTGCCTGGGAGAAGAGCCTGAGCCCTGACCTGGCTACATCCTCCTTTCAGGAAGCTGTAGAGAGCAATAAGGTCCCCTCAAGCCTCCTTTTCTCCGGTCTAAAGACCCACAGCTCCCTCAGGCACTTCTCACAGGACTCACTCTCTAGATCCTTCACCAGCTTTGTTGCCCTCTCTGGACTGGCTCCAGCCCCTCAATGTCTTTCTTGCAGTGAGGGGCCCAAAACTGAACACAGGATTTGAGGTGTGCCCTCACCAGTGCTGAGCACAGGGGGACAATCCCTGCCCTGGTCCTGCTGGCCACACCATTGCTGATACAGGCCAGGATGCCATGGGCCTTCTTGGCCACCTGGGCACACTGCTGGTCAACGTTCAGCTGCTGTCAGCCAGCAGCCCCAGGTCCTTGTCCACTGGGCCACTTTCCAGCAGCTCCTCCCCATGCCTCTAGTGCTGCCTGGGGTTGTTGTGACCCAAGTGCAGGACTCAGCACTTTGGCTTGTTGAACGTCACACACTTGGCCTTGCCCATCATTCCAGCCTGTTCAGCTTCCTCTGCAAAGCCTTCCTACCCTCCAGCAGATTGATCTCCCACCCAGCTTGGTGTCATCTGTGAGCTTCCTGAGGGTACACTCGATCCCCTCTCCAAACATCCTTTGTTTTTTTGGGGGTTTTTTGTTGGGTTTGTTTTAACCGAAGAGGTACCTGGAGAAGCAAATTGTCACCCCCCCCCTCCCCAACAAAACAAACAACCTAGGTTTATCTTCATTCATGAATCAGGCAACAGCACTGGCATGGAGAAGCCATGAGGTTATAATGAACCAAGTATTGCTGAGGAGTCAAGACAGGACTGTTCAAGGCCCTTGTGTCATTTTAGGGCTTGGCTGCAGTGCTGTGATGAAATAAAATGATTTTTGCCTTAATTTGCTAAGTCCCTAGGTTGCAGTTTGGCACTTGTTGAGTTGAAAGATTTGCCCTGCTGCAGAGCAGGGGAGTGCACAGACTTTCAATGACTTGATGTGATTTGGGGCTACGTATTTTTTGAATGTTCTTGGATAACATAAAGATGTATATTTAATGCATGGCCTACCCAAGGTCCTCACATATTCTGTTTGGCCTTCAGGAATAAAAAAGGCTCCTTGCTCCTGCAAGTAAAATGCTTAGATATTTAAAACTGTGGTGATACACAGTGAGCACAGTTTATGCTGCTACTCTGTAGTACTTTTGCTTGACCATTACAGAGTGATTCCTCTGGAGACAGAAGCAGTAGAAGAGTAATTGTCATATCCCACTTTCTTGAGGCATGATTTGTGGCTCTGTAGAGGATGAATATGGTTCCAGTTATAGATACCAGCCCACCTTTTTATCACTTTTTGTTATTTGAGTCCCATCTAAACTTTTTTTCTGGCATGAGCATGTATTATATTGATCTGAAAAGTAGAAGTCTGCTAAATTTGAGGTAACTAAGGGTAGAAGAGGATGTGTAAACAGTTGAAATATACATGCTGATATGAGAGGTTTTTTTAGATGCAATGAAACTAAATTCCTCCCCAGTGCAACTTGATCATGAAAGTAATAAAATGAGAGAACACAACATTAACTCATCATGTTGTCCCCTGTTGAAATTACAACAGACAAAAATGAGTAGTAAAACAATCCCATAATAATGTAATTGCTTTATGCAGTCATGTTTCTAGGAAACTTCTTAACATCAAGAAAATACAAATTTATCTTCTGTTTTAATGAGCACAGGTAGAAAGTACCTTGTCTTTGCAAACATTATCAGGAAATGAAAATTACATCTAGATATAGGTGAAATAATACAGCAGCACATCTTAAATGCACCAGTGTTCCAATTTGATCTTGTGCTCAGAGGTGGTAATTTCTTACTGCAAATGGCTACAGATTTTATAATTTGTCCAAACAAACTAAACTGTGAAAGACATGGCAAAAGTAATCTGAACTCACAGTATTTAAAATAATACTTTTAATCTGGCTATTTCTTTCTCCTTTTTTGGAAAGGGAACTATGAAAAGTGAATTAGTTGACATTTTTGTGACTGGAGATGCTAAGTGTTCTTTGGTATATTTTTTGTTAAAATGATGCAATGCAATTTAGCATAATGGCTTCTAGTAGTGATAGTGGTGGGAGGGGGGAAGAAATTCTTACATGTTTTCAGTCAATATAACTGAAAGACCTCTTTTTTTCATCAAAGGAAGCATATTCCAAGTCTATGTAGTATTATGAGTCTTGTTCTTTTTCTGTCCTGCTGGCGGACAGAATTTTCCAAGAAGTATAGAAGTACATCTGGAGGAAAAATAATGTCTCTTGCAGCCTGTTTGTTTTTGTATTCCCTTTGTTCTTCTCTTTTCCTCTGCTTTTTGGTATAATCTCTCAGGTACTCAAGCCTCTTTTATCTTTCTTCCAGTGTCTCATACCATTGTTTATAATAAAATATATGATTTACTGATTGTTTACCTACTAGTATACTGAATTTGTAGGCCTACTGCTTTCTCAGTTTGGAGCAATCTGATTATTCTTGGTGATTCATACCTTTCATTTGAAAGTAATGGCTAGAAATCAGTGATGGAGGCAACTTGTATTTTAAGTGATTCACTAGTCAGTCAAAAACATCTCCAAACTTCTACTGAAAAACACACAGCCACTTACAATCATTATTGCCTTTACTGATGTGATGTAAGACTAATTATCCACCTGTGTATGTTATTATTTTTGTAACAGTCTAAATGACGGAGCCCTAAAGGCCTTGAGGATGTGTCATGTTACAAATTAAGCTTTCTTAAAAGTATTCAATAGTATCAGGTAGTGTCTTTGTATGCCTTTGTTGAAAAAGTGGGTGATGGTGGTGGAAACCTCTTTGTCAAAAAGAAAAAGAGCCCTCTGAGATCATTCATCTCATCAAAATAAGCGTGACAGGCTTTAATAGCCTTAATATATTCATGCCCACCTATGAAAATGTTGTACATTTTTCGTAATTATATTCTGCAGTAACTGCATTTGTGTGAACTCTCAGGAAGAAAATGGAATTAATTAACCACCTGGCTTCACCTCCTGTATGAAAAGTAACAATTCTAGACATCGTCGCGTTTGCTGGAGTATGTGTTATTTTAACCCTTCAGTGATAATGCGTAAAAGAGACAATTTTATTTTTGTGAGAAGGGCAGTGATAATCCAAGGGTTGGATGGTCTTGGTTCTGAGAAGAACTGTCTAGTCCTATGGGATGTGGTGTACTCTCAAAACTGACTCCACTGCTATGCGTGCGTAGTTTTGACATCTAAATATCTTCAGGTCAAGAAGGTTACTGTATCTTGAGTTCCCAGGCTAATCTTGAAGGCAAATTAAGCAGAGATCAGTGTACTCTTGTTCTGGAATAAGACAAGATGTTCTTGTGCTGGAATAACAGTATCCACAGTGGAGCATGTCCTTATAAAGATGAATGTTGGAAATATGCTTAGATAAACCATTACTATTTGTTCAACAGAAAAAAGCTTGTAAAATTATGGAGTGGTCTGTAGGCTTAAATAGCATTCTCACCTTAGTCATTTTACCACATTCTGATTAAGTAAACACCCATTTCTAAAATCCTCTTTTACACTCACTTCACAGGCTTCACAGACTGATGCCCTTTATTCAGTGCAAAGTGAGAAGTGGGCTGTGTGTGTCTGTATACTCATTCAGACATGTCTCTGTGATGAGACCTAGCTAAAATTCTTTGCTAAAATAGTAACTTAATTTTCTGAAAAATGCAGCCTTGTCCACGCTGGAACCTTTTGCAAAATCCACATTAAAGTCTGAAGATGCGCTGAGTCCTGTCTAAAGTCTGCTTGCTTTCATAATAGCTTCTAAGGTTCACATTCACGTGAATTATCTTCACACCAACATGATTTTCAGATCCTTTTGCAGAGATAGGATGTTGAAAGCCTTGCAAATCCCCATTGTACCACATCTTAAGATTTGGTATTTCTTGGAGCTTGAGCTCCTTGATCCTGTGGACATGGGTTGCTGAATTAGGCCACGGGTCAGTTTAGCAGAGTATCCTGTCTCTGGCAGTGGCCACCAGCTGAGGATTAGAGCAAGCATACGGAAGAGTTACAAGCATAAATTGGTAGAGGCTTCAAATGTACCATAAGATACATCCTAACTAAGGGTCCAATTAGGAAATTAGGACTTTCAGACCTAATTAATTGTTTCCAGGCTGCTGAGTTAAATAGCCTTTAGACCCTTTTCCTCATGCATTTCCTAACTCTTACATTCATTGATACTTTCGACTCACTTCTATTAAAACATTTTCAAAAAATTAATAATTCTTCCCTGATGACATTTCAAAGCTTCTACTTTTCATTCTAATGCAGAACCAGCTTTAAGAAAAATTGTATGGAATAGAGCTTCTCCTTTTTCTCCTAAGCCTGCATTTTAAACATTGTGCACATCCTTTTTTGTCTTTTTTCCCCCCAGCTTTAAGTGTGTGTTATTGTTAAAATACAAGATGGACTTTGTGATATGTACCTTGTCAGTTTGCTTTTTGTGTTAGAATATGTTGTCATGGCTGTTAAAAGCTGTTGAATTAATTTTAGTGTCACTGTTCCCTATGTTAAGGAATTTATTTCTCTTGTTTTAATTGTGTGTACTTTTTTTTTCATGCCTCTCTCATTTACAGTGCCATTACTCCATGAAGAAGGCATCCTCCTTCCTGGGTATTGGTACAGAGAACGTGTACTTCATCAAAACAGATGAAAGGTAAGAAAGCAAAAGCCATGACTGTGATCTCTGAGCCTTTTAAAAATGCAGTAGTGCTGTACGTAACTAACCTATTTGAATGTAACTGAAAAAGTTTTAAATCTGTGTCCCTTAGAGGTAAGATGATACCTGAGGAACTGGAGAAACAAGTCCAGCGGGCCAGGAAAGAGGTGAGAGGGAGAGAGAGAGCATGAAGGAGAGAGGAGTGTATGCAGACTGTGTGTTTGTGTCTGAGTGAAAGGAAGGAAAACTAAGAGTGACCAAAATCTTAAAAATAGGGCAGTTAATGTAACAATGTCTTTCTCACAGGTGCAATCTGTTTGCCACAAACTTGTGAAACAAGCCAAGGCTTATGGGTTCTACACTCTTAGAAGGGAGGAAAATTCCACAGGGTGTTTACTGCTAATGAAAGTCCTGAGTACAATGCTGCTCTGAAGTATTTAGAACATTTCTTATAGGATTTCTTTTGCCCTTGATCCTTCTTTAAATGGATGCAGTATGTTTTCCTAAAACAGTTTTCCAGTTAATTACACCAGCTATTGCTCTATTGCCTCTGCAGTATTGCAGACCAAGAATGGTAACGTGTGGCTTAGTCTCTAAAACTATCTTACAAGCTTCAAATGCTAAATTCCATCCTTTTTATTATTGTAGCCAGAGTGCAGAGATGTGTCTCTTTTCCCCTAGGGACTTTGCCAAGCAGAAAGTCAAAGGCAAGCATTGGGAAAGGCACTGATGTGTGTATTTGGACAACATTAACATACATTCCCACAATCTGCAAGACAGTGCTTACCTATAGTCAACATAATTTATTTTAGAGATCTTGAATGACTAAATGTGACTTCCAAGAGGATCTGCTTTTGGCTTGGTTAGCTCACCTTATTTCTCACTTCCAGTTTGTGCATCAGAGCAGTAGAATTCAGAGCTCAGCCCTTAGTCCACGATCAGTGAATACGAAGCAACTAGTGCAATGTCCATGGCGTGGATGATATGTTCCATGGAATCTATCTTGGGAAATCTACCTTTGTGGCTGATAGAAAAGCCAAGGCAGCCCTGTCCTGGCCTGCACTGGCATGGCCATATCAGCTTTCAGTAAGTTCTGATTTAGATACATTTTCTGCCAAACAACCATCTCTTATTTGAGTTTCATGCTGGATAGCATAGCTATTGATACATGGGGGCCCTAACGATCCAGCAAACTCTCTTGCTTGCCTCCTTCTGTACTTGGCATTACCTGAGGATGACAACCTGTACTTTACTCATTTGAGCAAACTCGGGGGGGGAGGTGGGGGGAAGACTGAAATAAAACAGAGCAAGGTGAAGCAGGCTTGCAGGAGAATCAACTCTGCTTTTGCAAAAGCTGTATTCTTGTTTGTTCATGTACCAACACATGTAATGGTCATTTGAAAGGAATCATCTGGCATTTATGATTTTTTAAAAAAGGTCAGCCTCAGTATGGAGCTCTGCAATTTAAAAGCAAATGTTCTATATTAAAATGCTCTGCTTACAGGGAAACATGATTTCACTTGCATTTTAATGGACATTACAGGTGTATTGGAAGGTTTTCATTTCATCAGAGCTTCAGTAAGTGTGCCTGTCCTTGATAAAGTGCTACTTTACAGCTTTTACAGAAGGACACTTCAGTGAATTACAGTAAATATTCTAATGACTCTAGACAACAGAGGATGTATTTACTAGTGATAGAAGCACAAAATGATCACTGAATATGAATAGCAAGAGCCTTAAGCCTCTTTTTAGAGAATTTAGGCAGGAAGATTTGTTTAACTATATTGTCAAGAATAATAAAAATTTAGTTCCCTTCTTTGTGGGAAGAGTATAATGGTAGCAATTATTGGAGTTTATAGAGATCTGGGACTTGTCCCTGTATTCAGTTGTGCTGCTAACTGGCTGCTTGAGAGCCTTTGACTTTGATGTAGCTGTGGGAGAAAATTGCTGGGAACACTAACAGAAGATAGAGACGTTGGATACATCTTTGCCTCACTTGCAAGTGTTTTGTACTTGAGCTTCAGGCTGATTAGTAAGTTTGATTGACTATTGTGGTAGCTCAGAATAAATGGCCAAGAAGTGAATTAAGGGCTCGTAAGTCTTTGTGAATGTATGGGATTAATTTAAGTTCATTCCAGTGTTAATTTTCACTGCTTTAGCCATTTGTAAAGAAAATTTAAAATACAGACAAATCATAATTATGTACCATTCTCACAGTCCTCTACACTGTAAAAAAGTATAAAACTGTCGGAGTGTAAATGTGAATCAATCCTGTCTGTCTGTAGATACTTAAAGTAGCAACACTTAAAAAAAAAGAGAGATCAGATTTCACCTGGGTGAATATACCTGGAAGACTCGTGTCTTTGATTTTTCAGCTGATGTCTGATTTCACTAAAGCCACACTGAGTTACTTCTGTAGACACAATTACATCATCTGAGAGATTGAATTCACTGCAAATGAACTTCAGTGATCCCAGCTTGTACAATTTAATAACAACTTCAGTGCCTCTTCAGTAACTGCGTTGTCATTCTGTAGGCCAGATGCTGAACTGTGCAGAGCAGTCCCTTCAGCATGCATTTACCAGCAAGTGAGACTGCACACTCATTGCTAGGGCCAATACCCTCAATTTCATGGAGCTGTTACAGACTTCGCCAATTCTTTTCATTGTTGCAGTTTCTGCTCCTAAGTAGATGCTGTCACACAGATCTGCAAGGGTTCGTGAACTGGTCTGCTGTCAGCTGAAGGGAAAGCAAAGACGGATGGCTGACAGTGGCTGTCTGAGACCGCAACCTGACAAAAGTTTCCTTATCCCACCTGCCTGACCTTAACAATGTCTGAGATTTCCAGTGGTCTCTCCTAACATTCAGTTACCATCTACAGCCCTTCTTCTTTCCTAGACAGGAGTGGGAGCAAGGGAATAGCGCTGAGCTGTAGGTCAGGCATGGGATCAGATGGTGACTGTCCCTGTCGTGGTACGTGCCGATGTGGCTGAAGGCAAATCAAATTCCCCAGCTGAAGCTTCCTCTTCACCAGGCAGAGAATAGGGGTGTTGCAGAGACAGTGCAGGTGGAAACCCTAAAGGGATGAGCCCTTTCCTTGCATGGGTAGTCTGCTGGCTGAGCTAGTAGCTTTATTTTATCAGTCAGAATGACAGCAAATATGGTAGTGAACTGTGGAAGACTGAGAAATGAAAATCAGTGTATAAAGAGAGATGTCAAATATCTGGTATGTTTTGATTTTGACAAAACTAGCATCTGTCAAAACAGTCTGAAGCTGCAGAAGTCTGCCCTGGGATGGTGTTAACTAGAAATAGAAAATGCCTTTTTTTTTTTTTTTTAATGGAAAAAAAAAGAAAAAAGACAGCACTATTAAATGCAGTACCTTCTGCTGGGAAACTAAAATGTAGATTGTCACATCTTTGTCCTACATTCCTAGATATTTTTATATTTTAGCTCTGCAAGTATAAAAGGAGGAAATGAGCAGTGCAAATGGTAATTTTATTTTTGTTTTGAATCCTATTGCAGGGGTCAGCACCATTTCTTGTCTGTGCTACAGCAGGCACAACCGTGCTGGGAGCATTTGATCCTCTGGATAAAATTGCTGATATCTGTGAAAAGCATGGCCTCTGGCTTCATGTTGATGTGAGTTTGTATACTATATGGTTTTGTTTAGCACTACTTTTTTATAATTGCTATTTTGCTTCGACTATTGATATTTCTTTTTAGAAGTTGGGCTCTAATAACATTTCTTTTTCTTTGCATAAGGACCAGAAATATGTTCTGATTTGACTCTGTTACACATGCTGCAAAACAGCAAATGACTTGGGTCTGACAAACAGCCAAAGCCATTTTGTTATTGTCAGGTTATATTTCAAAATTATTTTATAATCAATTTCTTCTTCCTGCAACCTCCTAAAAATTCCTCAGGAGTGATTATACACAAACGTAAATTTTGATTCTCCCCATGTCCTTTTGGGGAATAGAGAGAGAATTGTGGTGTGAAGTTTGTACAGGTTAAAATAAAGGTATGTTTCTGGCTCAACCAGTTATAAATTATTCTGTTTCATATTTACAGATTTGAATTTCCTTTATATCGCCTTACATTTTCCTAAACTGTTCAGACACTTTTCTTTCTTTTTTTTAAATTTCTTTGTAATTTTAGGTTTGGATGTTAAAATCCATTCATGAATCTTTTTGGAATTATGCCCTTTTATTACTTGAAAGACTTAGCTGTAAATGTAGTTTTCTAAAAATAGGCCACTTCATATTTTCTAAAGTTGCATTCTCTTTATAATTGCAATGCCACAAATGCGGAATTGCTAGATTAAAAGTCGTGGAGCAATAAGAGAATCTGGAGCAATGCTTATGGATATTTCCAGACCTGCTCTAAATTTCTGAAGTGTTTGTTTAATGTTGAGTATCGAAAGGAAGATCACGTAGGCAGTGACGCATGTTTCAAATAAATGTCTCACAGGCATTAATAAATAAAATCACTGTACATGTGAGTCAAAAGAGTTTTCTTATTGTCTAGAAGACAAAAATGCAGAATTTAGGCCTAATATTTAAAATATCTGCCAAGCCTCCTCACAGCTGTGTGCTGCTGGGAAGGACTCATCAGATTTCCAGCAGAAGTGCAGCACTCTCGTTACATGTTGGTAACTCTCTTGTGTGTCTGTGTATGGCTGGTGGAAAGAGGGATGTAGTTAGAATCTGTGTTGGACCTTAGGTGAGTCAAATAAATGTGGCTGTAGCCACCTCCAGTGGCTGTAGGAGAGCAGTGGGTAGTCTCCCTGTAGCTGAACTAAAATATGGTGGGATGAACCTGAGCCAGCTGATGGTGTTTTGAAAAGAACTAACTTTCTTCTTCCAGTTTTGCTGCATGTTAAACTAAGGTAAAAATGTCCAGGAATATCTTTAAGTTAATTTTCTGTTTTGAAATGACTATAGTTGTCAGAGGTTAATTGTTTCCCAGAAGAAGGACACATGTACAGTAATAAATTGGGTGTATAGTCTTGAAGACCAATTGTTCTCTTAAGATGTGGCTCATGTTATGAGCCTCTCAGTGATTCCCAGAAGTTCTATCAGTATTTTCTCCATCTTTCACACTCTATGAGGGGTTGAGTGGATGTTTCTCTACTTTTTTGTTAAAAGTTTCTAGCTGTATCTATAAGAGAACATGATATAGGGAAAGACTGATAGCTTTCCATAGAAGTGAAATCAGGCACACATGTATATACAAGTGTGCTATGGTGAAATGAGCAGACTGTGATTCTAAGTGTGACATTTTTTCTCTCACAGCACCACTAGAAATAGATTTACTGAAATTTTATGTGAGAAGGAACAATGAGATTGGGTCTGTGCCATTCAGAAAGCCTGTCAGAAATACAGAGAAGAGTTGAATTTTTTTTTTTTTTTTTTTTTTTTTTTTTTAAAGCAAGCATACCTCCTGGCACTATAAGCAGTAATGTAGTATTTCTGAAGTCTTTGAGAATCTACAGTCCTCTGAAAGGTCTGGCTTCTTGTAGAATGATTTACACCTTATGGAATCTGAGTTACAACAAGTGAGCACTGCTGTTTAGGCCTGCTGTGACTTTGAAGGAAAAAAGAGTACCATTAAAACCAAGAGTAAAACCGAGGTAAAATTCTGTCTAATTTAGGAATTTTCATGTATCATTGATAGACATCAGGATTATCTGCTGTAAGTACTCCCATGAGCTGTTACTAAGAATATCTTACATAAATGTCAGTGGTGTTGCTTCCAGATTTACACCAATTCATCTAATTTCAGAATATTTTCTGATCCCAAAAATTGATGTGTTTGCCTTAGGGAGACTCTTCCCATTAAATATGAAATGGTAAAGCTTGTGATTCTTAGAAAGGGCAAAAGGGAGAATGTCAACATAAATTCAGTAAGCTTCAGGAAGATAAATTTCAATAAAGTCAGAAATAGTAGATAAGCTCTCACATGCAGACAAACTGGAGAGGAAAAGCGAGTTAAGGAAAGTGTTTTAAGAAGATAATACCAGTAGGTCCAAACTGTCCTAGCAGTCAAGCTGTTCAGTCGAGCCTAAGGGCAGAGGCTATACCAAGCTTATATTGTTCACATTACAGCATTCCAGTTACTTATTGCATTCCAACCTTCATCTGTGATGCCTTTCTTAATAACTTGTTTTGTATCATCAGTATGCACTCCAGCATTTATGTAAGTCATGTATTGTCTTCATGTAGCTTTAAAAGCTATGTACGAGTATTTCTTCCCTGATGGTCCTGACTTTGACTAGCTTTTATTCTCTTACTATTAGGCCAGCAGAGAAAATCGGGTTTGACCTATTAGCCCGTGCTTAGGTAATTAGCTTAAACATGCAGTGAACACTGTGATTCCCATCGTTCAGCTGTGAGTGATTTGTTGCATACGAAACACAGCAATTTTCTGTACCTTGTTACCAATTATGTTGTGTGGGCCACGGGTTGATAATAGTCATGTTTTGACCTACCCTGCATTGCTCTCAGCTGGATTTGTCTTAAACAAAATGTGTCAGCCTAGTTTGATAAATGTGCCCTCCTTATGTAGTCTTGTGGATGGAGGAGAAGCAGTCAGCTTTACTGTGTCTTTGCAGGATCTCATCAAAAAGCCAGAGTAAACGTGCCAGGCTGCATCTCTGATAGTGAGTGAAAACCTGGCTGGAAAACCATACCCACAGAGCAGTTACCAGTGGGTCACTGGAAGGGGAAAAAAATTTGAGCAGGATTCCACAAAGGTCTATGCTAGGGTAGAAATTATCTGGTATTTTCATTAAATAACTTGGATGAAAAAGAATATGCTGACAAATTTGAAAATGACATAAGACTTCTGAAAAAGGGAGTGGGAGGACAGCATTAGAAATCAAAGGGATTTTGATAATTTGGGGAAAAAAGAGGAAAAACTAGGCTACAGTTCAATAAAGATAGAATTCTAAGCTGCCACAATCAAGTGCACAAACACAGGCTGGGGACTGTTGGCTAGAAAGTAGATCTTTACTGTAAAGCCCAGATCTTTTTCTAGTTCACAAATCAGTGATATTTTCAAATAGAGTTAAATAACTTTCAGAATTGAATAAAGGATGTACATAAAATGATTCTTTCTCTTTTCTTCATATGCCATCTGCTTTATCTAGATTGTGTGCAAATAAAAAGATGCAGTTCAAGAAGGCCCTACAGGAGAAAGATTAGAAAATGGGAAAGCAATGTAGATAAACAGAATTATATCTAGAAAGTATGACCAATGAGGAAAGATGGAAAGCACTGATGTTATTTAAACTAGAAAAGACAAATAGACAGTACACAATAGTCTACAGAAGCTTTAAAAGGTGATGCTAAACGAAAAGGACTAATCTGTTCCCCTGACTGCTGGAGGTGTGACAAGAGGTAACATTGTTTAGGACTGACACTTTAAATTAAAGACATGTTATTCCTGTTACACACAAATTAAGTGGTGAAGTTGTGCAGCCTCCATCATTAGAGAGGACTTTAAAACCAGGCAAAGCAAATGATTCTGTCTTTTTAAGTGCCTTCTCATTCATGGTGTTTTGTTTTTTGTTTTGGTTGTTTCTGATTTTTTTTTTTTGGGGGGGTTGTTTTTTTTTTTTTTTTTTTTTTTGTTTTGTTTTTGTTTTGTTTTGTTTTGTTTTGTTTTGTTTTGTTTTGTTTTGTTTTGTTTTGTTTTGTTTTGTTTTGTTTTGTTTTGTTTTGTTTTGTTTTGTTTTTTTTTGTTTGCCAGCCCTGGATCCCTAAGCACTTGCTCTTTGGATTGGGTAAAGGAACATGGATCACAAATTCATCTTGTGTTACTGTGGCTCAAGGAGAGTAACATAATT
The DNA here is from genome assembly GCA_013397865.1 of Struthidea cinerea. Taxonomy (NCBI): domain Eukaryota; kingdom Metazoa; phylum Chordata; class Aves; order Passeriformes; family Corcoracidae; genus Struthidea; species Struthidea cinerea. The sequence goes on along the minus strand of VZTI01003931.1, from coordinate 2,051,405 downwards.
TCTCTCATCTAGGTCTCCAGTAGCAGTTTTTAAAACAAAGGCAGAAAGTAGGGCCAATAGTGCTGTGGAGGCAGCAATTGCTGGTCTCTCTCTGCATTTTAGTTTTCACTTCAATGCTAATTACAGGTGTAATTGATTTGTTGATTAATGACCTCTAGAAAAGATGTGGTTGAGAGAAATGACAGGAGTGTGGCTGATCGTGCCTTTGGGGATGACACACCATTGAGATGATCTCTCAAATGCCTTTCTAGTCCTGTTTTTCAAAAACAGTGTGAAAATGTCAATATTTTCCAACACAGAAATCTCGGGATGCAAATTTTGTAAAAATGTGTTATATTTTGTTGGGTTGTTTATAAATTCTGAAAATCAGAGAATAACTTAGTGACTGTTTTGGCTTTATTGACTCAGAGAATGAGAAGGGTAAAATTTGTCTCTGAATAGGCAGTTCAGTTTGATTGTCATCCCATAACATGGCAAATTTGGACTTGTTTGGAGAAACAAGGTTACAAGTCATGGTTCTGCAGGATTACCGTGAAATTTGAGGCAAAAAATTTCCTACCTCAGGTCCCACCTGTAGCTTGAGCAGCAGCCCTTGTCTCAGCAAGGATGCTGTGAGCATGAAAATGTAAAATATGATGTGATCCATTAATGTGTGGCATTAATGAGAATGACTTTTTGAGACAAGTTAATAACCTTTCATGTCCCTTGTGAGCCTGTGCCATCCTGCCTTACAGAGATAGCAGATCTTGTTCCTAATATGTGGCCTGTGAAGCAAATACTGATGATAAATTAATGTATCAGCTATAACGTATTTTTATTTCAAGGAAAGAAAAAAAGAACAAAAACCAAACAAGCATATATTTTCTATGCTTAGGTCAGGAATCTTTACATCAGCAATTTTCTTTTTCTTTACAAATATTTTTTTAAAATAAGCTGAGTCCAGATGTTTTGTGGACCGATGCCTTCTGCGTGTCTCTGAAGAGCCTTGCTTGCTTCACAGATAGTTTGCTTAAGTGCATTCTGCCTGCATGAATATTGAAAATAGTTTTATTTATTTATTTATCAGTAATTTCTCAAATGCACTCTGTGACATGTCTAGTGTTTGCATGATCTCCTCACCTTTCCTCTGTGGATAAATGTTGTTGTTTAAGAACTGAAGTTTCACAGCACCTGATGATCCTTGCAGAACTCATGAGAAAGAATCACATTCCCTGATTCAGGTTGTCCAGAAATTAAACTTGTGTAATAAAAGCTTGTTGTCTGGGTTCTTTCTGTTATTCCTGGGGAGACACGTCTGCCAAAGGTGTCACACAATGATGGGTGTCTAGAGGAGATGGAACTAAATAAGGAGTTTCAGTGGAGAGCTGTTCAGAAGAAGAGAAGGCCTAAGTGACTCTTAGAGCACACACTTAGTTCTTAGACGACCTGAGGGAGTTTTAAGTCATTTTAAGGTCAGTTGGGTTGCTGGTTACAGAAATGCTGCTACTGCCCACTGACAGACTTTGCTTTTTATATCTGTGCAAAATCTGAGCCCGGACTTTGCAACTGGCCGAGATGATCACTGTCTACTCTTTCCCCTGTGAATTTCTCAGAAAGGAATTGGCTAGCAGGAAGAAGATATGGAAAGTGGGGCTTTCTGCTGGCACTGCTTGCGTTAAGGCTGGGGGAAAGGAAGCAACTCTATTTGGTATCAGGAATGAGTCTGGTTATGCAAGGACATTTCAGTTCATTGCCCTTGCTTACTCAGAAGGGCCACTCTGGTTTGTGGCTCACGTAGTGGCACAGGCCACCACCTCTTCTATTTCAGACAGAGCCCCAGGCTGCCATCTTTATTTCAGGAGGTCAAACTAAAGGCAAAATTTAGCCCACTGACCACGTAGTAAAGTAACATTTAAATGATATAAGACATCCTTAGAAATTACTAGTTGAAGTATAATCAAAATAACTTTTTACAAATAATATTGTCTTCGCTCTATAAATGTTCCAACAGGCTTCTTGGGGTGGCTCAGCTTTGATATCAAGGAAGCATTGCAGACTTCTTCATGGTATCCACAGGTAAGTCAATTTAGTTCATGGGCTCACTTACCAGGGATTGAGGTGAAAGTTATGTGGCTTCCATAAGTGCTGCATTTTTCAAAACAGAAATTACTGTTATTTGGAGAAATTTCTGAACCCGTGGTGGGAGTGGGTGTACAGGAAATCTGGTTTGTCTGCTTGGATTGTGTTTGGTCTTTTTTGTTTCTTAAGTACCCATGATTACCGACGCAATTTTCACCTGTCTTTTTCCATTTATGATTTTGCAGGGCTGATTCTGTTGCCTGGAATCCCCATAAAATGCTGTTGGCAGGAATCCAGTGCTGTGCTCTTCTGGTGAAAGACAACTCTGTAAGTATTCCTGACTTTTTTTTTTTTTTTTGTTATCTAATAGCCTGTCATTTCTGTAATATGAAAGTGGAAATAATTAGAAAACAGCCGAAAGTCAGTTTTACTATACTGCAGTACAAAGGCTGAATTATATTATTTTGAATTTCACCACTTAATCAATTAATAAAGGGTGAATAAGAGCAGGGTGAAAATGATCCAAGTCACTGTACTCACAAGTGGTCAAATTTTGCAGCTGGTGCCCTTGCTAGTTAACTTCTGTACATGATGTGCATTCAGAATGGAGTGTGTTGTCACCTGGGCCTGGCACACTTTAACACCGAGCTCATCAAAGCCCTCGGAATAGCTGTCATCCGTCGGGACTGCAGCAGTGCTGCGACTGTTTAAAGCAGGCAGAGCTCATCTTCACGTCCCCTTGTATGGCAGTACCAGAGAGGGAGAAGGATAGGAGTCACAGCACATGCAGGTAAAGGTGCTGAGCCTTCTCTCCTCGCTCTACCAGTTCTTCCTCAACAGCAAGGTGTTTTAGATTTCCCTAAAAGCCGTGACTAATTTAAAGGCATAGCAAGCAAACAACGGAGCTCTGATCTCAAGATGACTCTGCAATGTAGCAAAAATCCCTTCTTGTGTCTTTGTGGCATTCTTTTATCTAAAAAAAAAACCCAGTAAGAGGTTAGTTATTTCAAGCTTCATTTCGAACTCAGACCTGCTAAAACTTATGCTCACTGTCGACCATTAGGGGTGAGTTTTACCTTATACTCCATAGGTTATAAATGACTGAACATCACAAAGATATGGAGCCCCTAAGGTTTACATCACTATCTTGTGGCCATGGTTTGGAAGTAACTTTAAATAAATCTCTGTCAAAAAACCTGATATTTTCTATTCAGCTGCTGGGGTTACCTATCCATGTAATCTGTTACCAACTTCTGTTAGTAAGAGCTGATGAGGACCAAAGAGCACAGTTGCTGATCAGCACTGTCTTGGAGCTGATTGCTCTAGGTCAGGGGTGAGACATGGCAGGACAGCAAGGAGAAGTGTGCCACCTCATTTCCTTAGACTAGAGTCTGTGGGATTAAAGAGGATTAAATTTCAGGGTCACCATCCATCGCTTTATCTTTATTCCAAGCTGAAAAACAAACAGAATGCAGCTATTGACTAAGATTAATATGGTGTCTTAATTGCAGGCTTGGGAAGATTTCAGTGCTCTGTTTTTAACTATTAGGCCCAGTATATAGATATTGCCCCAGGTAATGATTAGGCTACTTGGACTGAATAGTGGAAATTTCTCAGGAAGAAAGAGGGAGGAAATTAAGAGGATTGAAATGTTCTAGCTGCTCTAGCATTTAGAGTCCCTTTATGAACACTGTTCCAACTTCAGGGCTCTGGCAACCTTCTTCTATTCCCTTTCCCTGCAGTGTCAGGTCTGGTAGAGTGAGCCTATTCCACTTCTAAACCACACCTAGGCAATGTTGTGTTGGAAGTACTTGTAGAGCTGAATCCTAGGTCTTTGAGGGGTGAAAACAGAAGTGTTATGGATCATAGCATCAGATCCTGTTGTACGGTGAGACATGCTCTGGAAAGCAGATTTCGCTGCATCGGGAAGAATGGGTGTTTTACTCCGTGTCTAATTCCCGGGAAATTCGCTCTTACTCATTCTGTGTATGTGCCAGTGAAGTCTTTATATGAAAACAGACATATACAGATTTGAGTACTTTCTTATTAACTAGCTGGATATAAATCCTTAAGAAAAAATGATCAAATACATATTTAAGACACTTTGACAGAAAAGTGTTGATTCACTTTGATCCTTTCCATACCAGAACAGGCAGCCGAATCCAGTTTCCCATTAAAAATGCTATTTTTGCACCCAGTAAGAGAAGGGAAGAGTACATGTATCAGTTTCTCACTTGGAAGCTTGTTCCACTTCTCCTAAAGCACATGAATACTTATGGCTAAGATGAAGCACACGTTTATATGGGAACATAACTCCTTCACACTGTGGTTAGGATGCATCAGTGGGAACTGGATGCTGAGGTGTGAGCTGGAAGAGTCTGGCACACATTGCTCTGCTAGTGAATGTTCAAGGAACCTCAGGTAGATTCTGAAGTGCTGAATTCTGCAAGATATCAAAGCAGCAAAATGTTAATCACGAATGTTAAATGCCTTTTATGAATTGCCTTATCTCCTTTTGAAAGACTGATTAGGAAGTTTTGTTAGCCTGTTTTCCCATTTGCTTTTAGGTCCATTTGAAAACTGTGGAATGCTTCAGAATTAGGCTTAGTTGATTATAAGTGAGCAAGTTAATCCCCTTCAGTTTTTCTTTTTCTCTTTCATACTTTCCATATGAAAAATAATCTTTAGAAGATGTCATCACATTTCAGCTGTACTGGTAACACTGTAATTTCCCATTAACAAAAGTAATAGTGGCTTTTTTTTTGGTTTGGGTTTTTCTTTTGCCGCATTGCTTCAATGGGGCTTAGCGGTGTTAATATATTTAAGACATTGCATCTGGCTTGTTAGAATGAACAACTTTGTAATTAAATATTTTCCTGTACAGATTCTAAAAAAACTAGAAAAAAAGATTAACTGCAGTGAAATGCTGATAAAAAAGAGTATGTCTTCCAGCCTTAGTGAAACAAAATTGGAATATTTCCAAGGAAGGTAGAAACAGAAAAGAGAAGTGTGTTTGACTTGATTGGAAGAGAGAAGCGTTTTCACCAAAGGGAAAGAGAGATTGGTTAATCCTTTGTAAAAGCTCGCATCAATGACTGTAGTTCTTCAGTGCTTAAAGCGCTCAAGAAGTGCTCAGCTATTCCTTTTTCACTGCCATGCCCTGAGTAACTTTCATCACTTCTCCAAGAAGATAGTCTTACTCAGAAAACACTGGTATTGTTGAGTCATGAGTGGCAGTGACTGTTTAAACACAAAGCTAGATGGACCAATAACCTCAAAACATTGGTGAAATCAGTTTTCGTCTTATGTGTTCTTAAACTGCTAGGAATTGGTGTTGGATTGTACATACTCCCTTAAAACCACAGAGCTGCTCCAATTTGTCCTTGTTGTCATCCATATCTGTATGAATATTATCTACATATAAACAGAGAACTACTGTTTATCACCAGTGCCAAAGTTCTGTGACCCATGAGAGTGAAGCACTAGTTTAGGTAATTAAGAATCAGTTCTAGGTAATAAGCAGAATTTTTACTTATTAGTTAAGAATAAAGTCTCAATGTAGCTAATGAATTCTCAGTTTAGTACAGAATATAGTTGATTACGGTGATGGTGGTAGCCATCCACATGTAATCTCGTCCTCATTATTAGAAATATCATAGCGCTATCTGTGTCCCCGAATCTCTTCCAGGACAGCTGCAGGAAATGCTCTATTCTCATTGATTTTGCTTGGGTTTAGTACAACTGAGAGGTCATTCTCACCTCCTGAAGTGAATTGCTATAGTGACCTTTCACACTGCACTGCTTTCGACAATTTTCAAGTATGCTATTCAAAAGATTGTCTTTATTGCCTCAGATAAGGCAAATCAGGGAGATGCTTGTCTTGGGGAAAAAGATATTTTATTAATGAAATTGAAATTCACTTTTAACTAGCAATGAAAATGGAAGGAGATCAGAAGACTTGCTGTAGGTAAGTCTGTTCAATGAGAAAAATATGTTGAATTATGAAACTGGAGCTCTTGCTTTCAGTATCAATATATTTTCATCAATTTGCCATTAATTAGAACACACTGAAACTATCCACAGACTTCATCAAAATCAAAAGCTCTTTGAAACTTCATAGTGGAGTGGGGCCTCTGTGAAAATAGTATTTCCATTTCCTAAACTTTAACAGACTGACTGTAAAGCCCAGCACTTGCATTAAACAGTGTAGAAAGATAAAAGATGCTGAAGAAAGAAACTCAGAGTTGTCAAATGGGGCAGTTCTAATGAAACTTTTGCAATTCTTCTGAACAGATGGAGCACCACAGTTACTGTGTAGAAAACTGTTGGGGTCTTCTTTGGACTGAGAGCATTGAGTTAGAAAATGTATTTAATGCATATTTATTTCCTTTTTTTTCTTTTTTTTTTTTTTTTTTCTTCTCCTTTTTCATCATTTGACTAGGAAAATTGAGATGACTTTTTTTTTGTCATCCATTCCCTTTTTCTTCTCTTCCTCCTCCACCTTTCTTCTGGAATATTTCTCTCTTTCTTTCAAATGATGATTTTTGTTTCTTTTCCTCTCTGCTCTAGTGACATGCAGGAGGATGTCACTGTACTTGTCTCTGGAGATTCATAGTATCTCCAGCAGGATTTCTTGAGCATGTTGCATTCTTAGTAAGATAAGCAGACGGAAAAGGATCATCAAAGCAACATGGATTGTCACCTTCAGATTCATCAGGAGACTAGGAAAATACCTGCCTTTTTTTTTTTTTTTTTTTTAAAGAACTACATTCCCAGGAATTTGAGTTCATCAGGGCCATCAAAATATTTGTTGCATTTTCACTCTAGAGCATTTTTTTTAAAACTATGTAACTCTGCAGCTGTCCTCTGATCTTAAGTGAACTTCTCAGTCTTTTGTAATGTTGCCAACTGTGTTTAGGCTTCTTGTGACAAACAGTGGTTACTGTTTATCGGATGACGGACATGAGGGGAACTACTATTCTGTGACCTCCTCTATTGTGCAGCTGCATTGCATTCTGATAAGGCAGGAGATAGTGCCACATTGATCAGCCCTGCTGTATGCTCACTGCAGATGCACTATGCAAAATTCTAAGTCAGTAAGAGACAAAGCAGTTAGCTTAAATTTGTGGATGTTTCTGCCTTTTTGCCTTTTTTTTTTAACAGTATGTCTAGTAAACTTGCTTTTCTCCCAAAAGTAAAGGTATGGAGGTCTAAATTAATAGAGCACAATATCTTGACAAATGACTCCTGTTCCTTGTGCAGCTGCTAGCCAGAGAAAACCAAGCTGTGAAGAAACTGTGAAGTATGGATGCCTCAGTGCTTGACTATTCTAGTGTCATCTTCTTGCCTTTCTTTATTTGAGAAAATTGGAAAGTAGGTTTTAGAATCTTATATGCTGCAAAAAACTGCATTCAGCACTGACTTTCCAGCTGTGGCTAGCCTGTGCTGCAGCTGCACATTATCACTCTGCAAAGGGACAGCAGACACTGGCCCTTCTTTTCCCCCAAGCTGTCATATAAACTTGTCTTTTCAAAAGGCTGAATGTACTGCTCCTGTGACTGAAGAGTTCAGACCAAATTTGCTGTACTTTTATCAAACAAATATTACAATGGGATTGTCAAACCCTTACACAAGTTGGGTGGTATTCTCCTTTTGTGCTCTGCAAATACGTATGTAGGTGAGGTTTTTTATTTGATTTGCTTTTTTGGAGGGAATTGAAAAGTCTAGGAGAGAGGCAGAGTTATTCTGTGTATGCCAGTCGATTAATTATATTTTTTTTTTTTTTGTCTGGACCTTTTTACTCCATTTTATTGCCAGTCCCAAAGTCCTAAGTAGGTTATTGGAATGTATATCAAGAATTGTACCTCTGCTGTGGGAATATGACACTTTGATTAAGAATGATATCGGACACTGTGGCATTTCAAAATCAGACTTGCAGCAGATGCAGAGAAAAGGGTGAAATGTGAAATGCTTTTTTTTGTTGGTTCAAATTGAAGAGTGATATTGAATGGGAAAGTGAGTTGTGCTCTTCTGCTTAGCACTGACAGATCTGTTTTCTGTCTCCTGGGCCCCTCGTAGGGCCACCCGCATGTCTGCTCTTGTAGCCTGCTTTCTGCCAGCCCTTCTCTCTACTTCATAGTATTACAGAGTATATTTTGATATTTCATTCTTCAGCCAGTGGCCAGTCCTGTGTCTCTTCTCTTCCTCTGCACCTTTAAACCTGTAAGAGCCTCTGTGCTTTCTGTTTCTCTGCTGGAACTTGCCATGCTACTCATTAATCTTTGTCTGTTTTCTGCTGCTCATTTCTGCCCAGGTTGCCCCTCAGAAACTGTAGGCTGGAGGTTGCTGAATAAAAATAATTTTATTTAGAAATCATGATTATCATATGTGAAAGTATCTTTTCTTAAGTTTATTTTCCAATGTTATATTTGTCTGAACTGTGAAAGAGAAAAAAAATTGGGTGGTACTAATCTCCTTGCGGTTTTTCTGCTCAAACAGTCAGACAACCTATGCTAAATCCACAGCGACTATTTGGTGGTAAGGGCTAAACATTTATTTCTTGGGACTAAAATCTTCCCTACCTGCAACTAAGCAAAGCAAGAACAGATTGAGCCATTTGTGAACATGCAGGAAGTTCCTCGGGGGTTGTGCTTGGTTATGGTGGTTATAATGCCAAGATTGTGGGTTCAGTCCCAGTATGGGCCATTCACTTGGGTTGGACTCGATGATCCTTGTGGGACCCTTCCAACTTAGAATGTTCTGTGATTCTGTGATCTAAAGACTGGAGCAGTGGACATAGATGTCTCTGTCTTCTCTCTCTTCCACATCCATATATGTTTTAGGGCAACTGTTTCTGTGGTACCGACTCCCACGGTTTCTTGAGATCTGAGTCAAAATTCCTCTTCAGCCTGCTGCTCTTCCATGACATCATGAAGAAAATAATAATAATACTAATAATACTAATAATACTAATAATAATAATAATAATAATAATAATAATAATAATAATAACAACAACAAATTTCCGTGTTGCCAGTGCTGACTTCACTGAGTTTAGGTTCATCTGGGGTTCTTAAACCACACCATAAGCTTTGGATCTTGCATATCCAGATCTTTTTAAATAAGCAGTTGGTACAGACAGGAAAAGAAAGGCTTTGGCTTGTGAAGAGGTTTGAGGGAGCTTCTCATCAATCTAAGTCTCTATCGTGTTTTCTCATAGGGCCTCCTGAAGAAATGTTACTCTGCCGAGGCTGCATACCTGTTCCAGCAGGACAAGTTCTATGATGTCAGCTACGACACTGGTGACAAGTCCATTCAGTGCAGCAGACGTCCGGATGCATTCAAATTCTGGCTTATGTGGAAAGCATTGGGAACAGCAGGCCTCGAGGAGAGAGTAAACAGGGCACTGGCTTTGGCGAGGTACTGTCTCACAGTTTGGAATATGTCTAGTCTGTTTGATTGGCTGAATTGTTGGCTCTGCTGACATTTCATATCCTGGAACAGACCCTGTTGTTACATTTTCCCTCTCTCCTTTTGTTTGTGTATAATAGGAGGAGCTAATAACAATAATAATTAGTGTTTTGCTACAATATTTAATGGTAATTATTGTTTTTAGCAATAAGTGTAGATGTTGGTAAACATAGAAGTCAAAATTAAGCTATCAGTCTGTATTGTGGAACATTTATGTTGTCTGAACCAGACATAGGACAGATTTACCAAAACACCCTCTTTTAGCTCAACTGCGTGTTCTGGTGTCGGTGTAAAAGAAGTCCTGTGTGCCGGAATCTGAGCAGTGTCTGGCAAGAAGCAAATTTTCCTGTTCACATCATTCCTCATGAATGAGGAAGTGCGAAAAACTGACCATGGAGAACTCGTATGAGGACATTGTGTTAATATTAGGATCTAGTAGAGGTGTATGAAAGCAATATTGTTCTCACATGCTGAGTGGTTTTTCTCCACAAGTTTGCTGAAGTTCTTAATGCTTACAGTGTGTTCTGTTAGGGACTGAAACACCTTTTCCTTGTGATCTTCCCCACACCTGTTCACTTTCACTAGGTTTTTGGTCTTGCAGAACTGAGTTTCACAAGTGAATTCAGCAAAATTCTTGGTAAAAGGTGTTTATAAAGTGATGGTGATGTCTTAGTTTCTGGGAAGAAACTTCCATACATGTGGTTTTCTCTTCTCTTAGAAGAAATAATTTTGAAAAAAGATAATGGCCCATTAAAAAAAGTTCACTTTAATTAAAATGTTTGTTCAGAATTTATACAAGACAAAGCACAATGAAAACTTCACCAAACTACCTACACACTGCCTTAAGTAAAATCATTGATATTGACGTTTTACTTTTTATATGAAATCACAAGTAGAAAAGAATTGAATGTTTACTTCAATGAAAATTAAAGGAATGGTCTCACAGTAATGAAGTTACTTAGAGAAAAAATAAAAATACCCCTGACCTAAACCCAGAGAGGATTTGAAGGGAATAAAAAGAAAGAACCAAAACCAGAAAAGCTCAAAAAAGCCGTGACTTTTTTCTCTATTTTATTTTTTTAAAGCCACTCTTTTTTTTGGCTGGTTATGTGTTTTTTAATATCTTCTGATTTTGTGGTGAAGCATTGTACTGTTCTTTGTCTGTTCAGAGTAAGTAATTCTTTCCACTATCAGATGGAGAATTCAGCCTCATCAAGGTCACTAGCCAAGGTCATTTGACTGACTGGGTAGTGATTAATGGCCTTTCTGAGATCGATATTTCTCTTTAACATTAGCATTCAGTTGGTAACACTTCTAAAAAGGGACTGGCTTGTCTCTTCTGGTTTTTAGTTTGTTTTTCCATTAGGAAGAAATTTAATTTTTAGACATTATCTGATGAAATAGATTCTTCACATTGCCATCTTGAGTTTGTGTGGACATGGGCACTGTACCAGATTTACTGAATACTCAGCTGTGCAGCCTTTCTCCTCATTCGTTACATTAGATGTTACTTTGGTTGCAAGGGTAGTATTTCAGTGCTCCTGAACACAGACTTGGATTAATTCTGGAATTAGTCCACTGACTGTAGAATTTAAGGGCAAAATTTCTTTTTTTTTTTTCAGGGTGATTGCAGCAAACTTTGCCTATTGGCTATTCCTGTACTATCTTCTTGTTCTGGAGATGAATCACTCAGGGTATTAAATGTCTCAGGAACATTGTGATGCTATCTATTTGGAAAGGCTTGCTTTTAAAATACCTGGAGTAGAGCATCCAGCTGATCAGTTCAGAATTTTTTTGCTTATTTTCTTCCCCCCAATTATTTTTGATGCAGGGGTGTTGCTTTATAAAGTACACTAAAAAGAAAATAGAAGTAAACTGCTTTTAGAATACAACTATAGTTACTATATAAACACCTCTGCATTTTACGCTTCATCTTCTTTGGAGTTTTTCTGCCTGTTTCCTCTTCTGACACCCACTGTTAGCAGACACATGTCTACTTTCACTGCAGATCTCCACCCCTCATTTTCTGCAAGGCTTAATCATAGCAAATGACATTTCTCTGTGTACTTTGGTCTTCACTAGGACTGAAGCCCTTCTAACGTACTACAGCTGTGACACGATAATAAAACTTCACTGTCAGCTGTGGAAAGATGCACAAAGTAAATTGCTCCACTGCCATCAAATGATGCTGGCAAGATAAATCATGGGCGATGGATTTTCTAATGGCTGCCTTCTTAGGTTATTGGCAGTGTAGTTAAGAACATGATTAACAGTGTTGTGAACCTGACCAACATCAGGTAGCCTATGTCAGATTTTATACCCAGGTCGTATAAAATAAAGGCACTTGGAGGTAAGAGGGAAAGGTATTCAGCATTGTGAAATTGCTCTAAAAATTCAAGACCTAAAATGAAAGAAAAAAAAAAAGGAAGTGCTTATGCATAGGTTTCTCTTTCATAATTTATTAAAGAAAAAAATAAATTGAAGGCTACTGTCATATGAATAACCTGCTGATGTTGCTGAATGTTGGTTTTATGGCACAGAGAAGTATCTTCTAATAAACAGGACAGAAGCAGCAGGCTTGTTTGACATGAGATAATTACCCTACAGATAATCATGCCTCTCTTTTGACCTAAATGACAGCGTGGGCATTAACAGCCAGATAACAAACAAATGCACGCAGGAGGATCTGAATGGTCGTGGCGGAAACGACCAGAACCTTGACTTGCTCCAGTGAGAGGAACACCACTCCCCGAGCTGCGTGTTGTGGGCACTGGCCCTCCGCCGCAGCGCAGCGGTGGCTTTGCTGGGGTGGGTGCTGGGAGGTAATGAGTCACAGGCACAGCACTTGTTAATGATAAACAGCGTGACAACTCCCCAGGCGCTGTTCTGAAAAATGAGTGCCATCTAGGGTATTGTTTATTGCTTCCCCAGCCAGCCTGTTGCTGCAGCACGTCTGCTGAGGGGAAGGCCTTGCAGAGACAACTGTGCTGGAGGTGTCCCTGCGGGGGCAAGTCTCAGGCATGTGGGTAGGACCAAGGGAGGTTATTTTCACAATATTTCTCTTTCTCAACTAAAAGAATTACTAGTGATTACAGATTACAGGTGATGACCAGTAATGCAGCTTCAGGCAGGAGAATGCCAAATAGTGAATGCAAGAGAAGAACAGATTTGTGCACAATCAGTACAGCACAGTTTAACTCTGTTGGGTTTATTAATGTTACACAGCAATATCTTCATGTAGAAGACTAAAATTTTGTCGGAATGGAAAAGCAGCATGAATCTGAGGTGAATTCTTTGACATTTTTCTTTGGAGGGCTTTGAAGGGAGGAGAAGAAAGAGAGAAGTCCCATCTATGTCCTGTTTGCTTCAGAATTCCTGTGTGATGTGTGCCATGGCAAAATTGTGGCCATGTTTTAAAAAATTTCTGTGAATTTAAGTTGTTCGTATCAAAATTTTGATTCAAAGCCATTTTTCCATTGAAGGCTTCTGGGTTTTTCATGCTTGACAGGTGAGAAAGAAAATAAATTCCCATTTTAATATGTTGTTAGCATAGGAAGTCCAGGGATTGTTGTACATAAGCAGTGGCTGAATGGAAAGGTGCGCTCTTGTGTACAGGGCAGTACTGGGAAAATAGTTGAGCTTGAAGTATGTCCAAATTTTTAGATTCTGGGCTAAACTAAGAGATCCTGGTGACAGCAGAATGCAGGAGGTGTCAGGGTGACCATGAAATAACATATCAGCACAGCATCAGCCCTTGAGAACAAGGGATGGAGGTACCAATTTGTAAAGAGCGACATCAGTGGAAATTTGCATTGGGAAAGTTCACAACCTGATGCAAATAGGATCAATTTGTGCCATGTGGCTCTGCTGAAAATCTGTGCCTGAGGACAGAATTTGGCTTCTCCTCAGTGTTCCTTGGCTTGCTGTAGCCTTCTTTTGTTTCCAGGAACTGATAGCTATTGCATTTTCTCAGCAGGTAGAAATGAGGTTTAACTCTGTTGTTTTCTCAGTGTGGGAAAAAAAAAAAGGAAAAAGAAATACATATTTAAGACCCTGTTTTTTGTTGTTGTCTGTTTGTATTGTTTTGTTCTGTGCTTTAAACCCCTGATTTTTTAATTACAGATACCTAGTGGAGGAAATTAAAAAAAGAGAGGGATTTCAGCTTCTTTTGGAGGTAAGTGAAAATGGAATTGAACTGTTGTTTTTGTTAGGAAGTGTCCATTGTTTGATTTTGTTCTTTTTAGTCAATTATCAATTTGTATTTAAACGACATAATCTAATAAGTTTATGTTTTGGAGATCCACAGATATGATTGAACACACATAACATGTTCTGTATTCCCTACCATCACTCTACCTAATTTCCTGGCTTCTGGTCCTGTATTGCCTCAGGGGGTGTAGATGGAGTACTTTTCTGTGAGAGTTCAGAGGCTGGCGGTAAAAAAGCAGTGCTTGCCAGACCTACAGATAAGATTTTGTGCTGAATGGAAAAATAGTTTGATCCTAAAAATGGACTTTTCATTGCTAAAGTTCATATTTTTTTTACGAATTCTATTTCGACTCCCATCTTCCTAAAAACCACCCAGAAGTTGTGTGTTTCACTTGTCTTTACTAAACCTGTCAGCTTATTTCCTGTTCGGTGATCTTGCTTGGGGGAGAGTGAGGGAAGGGAATAGAGCTTCAGTACTGTTTTTCCACCTGTCCTCAGCCCTTTGGTTAATAAGGCTGATATCTGAGGATGTTGCAAAGACCTGCCATTTTTATAAAAAACTTTTGCATTGTTGGAAGTGTACTTGTATGAAAGACAGGCTGGTATGTGGGATCAGGAGGAAGAGAGTACGTGGAGGAGGATGCGAAGTGGAGTAAGTGCCACCATGAGCATTCCAGGTTAGGCTAGACAAAATAAAAAATATGAAAATTATTTTATACTATTCACGCAATGTACACTTTTCTCTTTAACTTTGAAAACTGCCGATCAGTTGAAGAATTTTAGGCCAGCAGCACAGGGATGGGGTTTGTAAAGTGGCAAGTCTGTTAAAAGCTGTCCATTTCTTGTTATTGTAGATCTTAGCAGAGAGCCCAGATCTGCTGTAGATGTGAAAACTCTTGGTAAGAGCAGAGGCTGCTGTGTAGTTCCTGCAGGCATGGGACACCTGGATTAAAACTGGGTTTGAAGGGAGTGCTGTAGTATGGACTATGAGAAAGAACTCGAGTTCTCTGAGTTCTTCTGTGAGTTGAGAAGTTGAGTTGAGAGGTTGAAGGGGTTAAGAAGGTTTTCAGGTGTGCGGGGGGATAAGCAATGAGAATTCAAAGAAAGGCTGCTGTGAGGCAGCGAGGCCCAGCTATGCGAGCCCTTTCTGAAGGAAAGTTGGGCTTCAGACAAAAAGCTTAGGAAGATGATCCTCTGATACATGCAGTGAGGAAAAACCTGTAACGAGAACTGCTCTATGGCCTTGAAATGCCACTTGTGCTTGAGTGCTTGAACTCTTCTGTGGTGTAATTGCTTACCTGCTTGGATAAGACCTCTGACAAGACAACCAGAAATAGAGCGTGAAGCATGGCTGGGGGTAGTTTTCTGGGATGAATGGTATTTTCAGAGGGTGATGATGTATTTGATGTGTGAAAGGAAACTGAGATAATCAAGAAGGCAATATAGGCAATGACAACATGGTAATGTATGCCATCTGTCTGCTCCTGCCATCTGATTTTAAATAGTTTTGCAATAAACCCTGTAACAGTGAGCTAGTGCTTGTGCTTATGGGGAAGGCGCTGCCTTTTCAGGGTCTGTGTTTATGTGTGTACTCAATGCACACTCTTTGGGGAAAGAAATGGGACTTTAAGAACTGATCTTTATTCCACTCAGTGGCAGCACAGGGCAGGTTTGCAGCTCAGTTCCTGCTGACAATGATATTCTTCTTGATGATTAAATTGTATTTAATGCATTCTTTGAAATGAAGCAGAAAATGATATGAGCAGCTCTCAGCAGCCTTTTATGAAAGAACATGTCTCAGCTGGTGGGCTCTCCTCATTCAGGAGACTGCCTGGGATTGTAATAGCAGCCACATCAAGAGCGGGGCAAAGAGGTGGTGTGACTCCGCTACCAAGCTCCCTTTTAAGAGTGTTTTTTTCTTTCAGCTAGTACTAAATGAGGATGGCATGTGGGAGAGGAGTGGGGTGTGTGAGTTCACAATCCAAATTATCATAATCCATGTTATAATCTAGATGCCATCTGAATGCTGTGCTGCAAATAGCGTAGGTCAAGATTGACTTAGTGATTTATGGGTTGTGTTGGATGGGATCAGAAGGTACATCTATTCCTCATATATTCCTCATGTTCTCTATACAGGTAAACAAAAAAAAAAGTTACAAATTAGCAGGAGATGTACAGGGACCCTGGACTGGCCTGCTGGGAGCATTTTCTCAATCATATATGATATAGAAACCTCATAAGCACAAAATGCCTTGTTTTATAATGCATGGTGAGCAGCCACTTTTGCTGGGAGTCTTGCAACTAACTCTGCTGAGTTTAAAGGCAAAATTTCCTTGGAGAGAAGCAGAGATGTGGAGTCTCAGTCTTTGCTCAAAAAGCCTTCTTAGATATTAGGCAAGATACATTCAGGATATGGCGCATAACCTGCAAGGTGTCTTGAGATTCTTATAAAATGTGGAAATTGAGAAATTCAGCATTAACTCCAGCATGATATAGTGTCCTCTATGATATGAAAGGAGATTGGCATTGTTCAGTAGAAAAATTACTAGGTGTGCAAGTGTTAAATGGTCACAAAACCTGATTTTTTGTATTTTGTATAAAAGGCACCATTGGAGATTTCCATTAAAAAAACCCAAAACACTAAAAGGAAAATGTATTCTTTAAAGTTGCTTCAAATATGAATTCTGTAAGTTACCTTTCTGTGCCTCTCTTATACTTTTTCTAGGCAAAGTTTTTTGCTGAGTAAAACAGAGTTAAAGATGGATATAGGAAGAAGAAATTAAAAAGGAGCGTCTGGCAGCAGGAAGAGAATTGGATTATATGAAAAATTATTTCTAGTTTCAAAAAAAAGTGAAACAAAAGGTGACTTGGAGAAGGAGGCTTTAAAGAAAAGGGTGTAAACTCAAAGGCTTCACCCCACAAAAAAAATAAAGCAGAAATCTTTGAAAAGCTATAATATGTATCCCTGTCCCATCTGTTGTATTTTATAAGCGATCCCTTGTTCTTTTGTTTAGCCGGAGTATGCAAACATCTGCTTTTGGTACATTCCACCAAGCTTAAGAAAAATGGAGCATGGACCCGAATTTTGGCAAAAGCTGCATCAGGTGAGTGTCACATGTTACCTGAGGCTTACTGATTTATCTATGTTCCAGATAAACATGTGAAATAGCCCTTGGCTTTGCTCACCATTACAACCTACCGGTAGAATGGGGATTTAATCCTTAAATAGATGTTGGTAAGATTTAAGTTTTTTCTTGGTTTAGACAAAGCTAATTATTTATTTTCTTAATATAAGAGGTGTAAGCATTAACAAGTATTCGGCTTGCTGTCCAAGCTGTTAGCAGCTGGCAGAACCGAGAGAAGAGGAGCAGTGTTTTTGCATCTCTTGTCTGGACAGATTATTCATTAGCTGTTTCATATACTTAGTGCTGTCCTTGGAACTTGGCTTGCATTATCCATGATAATGCAAGCAAGGAAGTGTTTAACAGTATATTTCTGATGTTAAACATAAATGACAACAGAAATACAATGGGAAGATACTGTGGGAAAAACTTCACTGATGAGTGTTTTGGTAATTCTTTGCCATCCTGATAGAAAATCATGAACATCTTGGAAAAAAAAGCAGCAGTAAAATTTTGAATTTACTAGTGGGGAGTCATTAGTTAAGACTTAATTAAGAAGCCACTAGATATTTTGGTATTATGTTTTACTGAATAAGTTATTCTGTGAGGAATTGAATTTAATTCATTATTTGCTCATCTTTGGAAGAGCTTTGGTGTTCTGTGTTTATTTTTTCATAGAATTTGCTACTAGAAATTTAAACTAGAACATAGATGTGTGTGTCATATGCATACTATGTAAACAAGCTTATATACTTTATATACATGCTTCCTGTAACATCTGCTCTCATTTCAGCAGCTTTCACAGGAATTGCTTTCAATTTTTGCTGGAGGCTGGTGTCTTTAGGAGAAGGATCCTCTTTAACCCCATCTGTACTGTTTTTGGAAGTATACTTCTGTAGTACAGACCCATGCATAGCCACAGTATGGATGCAAGGGCTTGGCATTTACCATGCTTTCACAAAGTTATGTTCCTTTCATTTGGGGCTTCCCGTCCTCTCCTTAGAGTGGATGGCTTATATATGAATGTATGTGTATATATGTGTGTGTGTGTGTACAGAGCTTTATAACAGCTCATCTACTCATGGAGGAGGGAGGATTTGGGAAGGCATAGAAGGAATAATGCTGCAACTGTTGCTGTTTGATTTATGTATGCTGCAGAGGGGACTGAGGAGGGAAGGGGTGAAGCGCAGCAAACGGCTTTAAGCACGTCTATTTGAGTGGCTTATGGAGTGTAACTTACTGGTTCTTTGCTCTGTTACTCTAAGGTGCTTCCAGTCAGGGTAGGGAATAGATACCTGCCTTTATTTTATGTACCGGTATAGATAGATTGATTTGCTAGCCAGTGTTTGTGGAAAAGGACTTGGAGGGAAAGATGCTTGCATGCAATTTCTTCCAAGAACTGACCACTGCTGCTGATCTCAACCACTCTTTTCATGGGCAAGGTGACATTTTCTTGATTCTTGTATCTCCTCTGATGAAAAACTAAAAAATTCCAAATCCTAACACATAAATTATTTCACTCTTCCCCACAAAAGCCTGAAAAAAACAATCTAGCACAAAACAGACCAAAGCTCCCTAGGAAATGGCACAAATTTCTCTCCTGGAAGAAGCAACAAATGATGATTGTTAGTTGCGTTATTTTAGACACTGCTGGGAACTAGTTTGACACCACAGAAGTGAGCCTGTTTCACAGTGAAAACATGTTATTTCGCCTCCCTGATTCTCTACAGGGATAGGTCTGGGGTTACTCTGCCTTTTGGATGCTGAGGGCCAGTTTGGGGCACAACATGTGTCAGTGAGCACATGAGATGACAGCACTGGGTCAGAAAAAATAAGACTGACTTGACTTTTTTAGCTAAGATCAATTTGTTTTACCATTGCTGATGCAACCAGCATGGTCATTAAATTACATTAATCAATACAAATATATTGCTGGACAAGAAGGAATGCATTCTGATCAGCAAGGTGTAAATGATAAGAGCATTAAGGCTGGAGAGGTGGTTACATGGTGCTATTGATGGACAGTTTCTTGATTCCAAGCACTTCCTGAATATTCCCATCATTTCACTAAAATGAGCATTAAAATGCTTTCATTCACAATTTCTCTTTTCACACCACATTTTAACGCCACAGTTAGTCTGTTTATCCAGAAATCAATCTTCCTTTTTGTTGAGCTGCATATCTGCCAATAATTAAGGAAACATATGTCTTAAAAATCCCTAGGGCAAGTCATTGATTTTATTCAACCACTTGTTCAGCAATATTGTTCAGAATAACATGCTGTCTTCTAAGGCTAGTTATATGAGTTTTAGTGCTGGTGAAATTTGATAAACAAATTGTTCACATCTAAAGTCCTCAGCTTTGTGAAGAATTTGCATAGTCCTATGCAAAATAACCCTGAAGGTTTTTCCATGGCCCACTTTTTATGGAAATGTGTCAGGACTGGCTGGATGGTAGCGTGATACCTGATTCTGATGTCAGCCTTCTTGTTGTCCTACATAGAATGTGTCTCTCCAGAGGATTACTTTCTTTTTTTTTTTTTTTTTTTTTTTTTTTTTTTGGGGGGGGTTTGNNAGAATTTTTCCTCCCAGGGGATTTTTTTTTTTTTTTTTTTTTTTTTTTTTGGTTTTCTTTTGGGTAGGCTGTTTGTTTGTTTTAAATTCTGGAGCCTTGAACTTCAGGTGTAAAATCTGCGCTCTTCAGAGTCTCCTACATTCGAAACAGAGAGGTGATAGGAAGCATGGCCTGAAGGACTTGGAACAGCCACTAGGTGGTCAGTTGATTCATCACCTGAACAGTTTAGGGAGTGAGAAAACAACATGATGGTGGGGGATGTAAAGAACAACATAAATGGTACATTCCTCTGTAATGTGTGAAATTGGGAATTCTGTGCACATCCACAGTCTGACACCACTTTGATCTTCTGGGATTACAGCAGGAGTTGGCTGTGTAGTGAAACTAGTTCTGTGAACAGTGCAGCAAGGCTTTGGATGCAGTTGGGTGGTCCAACATAGCCCATGCCCTGAGCACTGAGCAGCACGCTGAGAGCGCAGCAGATGGCGTGGCCCATAAACGATCCGACCGTGTAAGGTGTTTTCCAGTGCCATTCTTCACAAGAGAGGAGAGATTTCTTCTTGTAGAAACCATACAAACGGGCCCTCTGTGGTAATGGAGGAGCTGCTGGTAGATCCAACGAGAAGTATCTGTAAGTGGTGTTATTTTGTCATTGCAGGCTGGGGGCCGTTGTCTCTGACCTGGAACTGACATAATTGTCTGGATGAAGGAGCGATGGCTTTGCTAGTGCTGTATGCGCCCCCCAGTGGGAATTTCGCTCCTTTTCTTGTGGTGACACACCGTAGGATTTATTTTGTTTGCTGCTGAGAATGGTCGGTGTGTCACAGGGTCACGGTGAGAAAAGCTGAACTGGAGATTACAAGCCAGAAATGGGAGTGAGAGAAGAAGTAAAAACACATAAGCAGATATCGTTTCAATTTTCGTATTTTCTCCATACCTACAAGTATCTATGCATATTCTGTCTTGTAATAATCTTCTCTTTAGAAAAGTCAGCTTTCTCAGCTTATACTGAAATGCCTGCAGATGATGTTGAATTATCTGATTTTTAGTAACACCATCTCTGGAGAGCCTCCAGGCAGCACAGAGGATGCTAGGGCACAAGGAAGAGTTTGGAGGGATATATTTGGAACTAATCTATTGCCATCCTGCTACTAACCCAGCCAGCCAGCCATGTCTTATTCATTCTGAATCAGTTTGTAATCTGCTGAAACTCAGACTTTAGTCTTGCAGACTAAAAGTTGAAGTAACCATCTTTAACAGACTCCTCCTCCTGCAGGAGCCTGGCCTTGCCAAAGGATCCTGGAGCATAACTGTAGGTAGAGTACTGTGTAATGAATACTGCTCAGTGCCAAGTACCACTTTAGACCTCAAAATCTAGGTTCAAGAAGTGTCAGTAGGTTCCTAGTAAGTCTTTTGTGATTTACTAAACTTTGCCTGCTTTGTAGTTCTAAAAAACATATGCTGGAGTATCAGATTTCCAATGGTTCAGTAAAGCTTTTATACACAGTTGTTAGTTTCAGTTACTCAAAATTCTAGCATTTCAGTCTCAGACTCTACTTGTGTGGTGCAGTTGGTGTTTTTTTGGTTTTGTTTACTTTCCTTCCTTCCCTTTTGAGGATTTTTGGCCAGTAATATGAAATTCATTGGCTATATAATGGAAGGCTCAGGATGCAAAGTCATATTAGAGTAGTAATGTCCTACTAAAGCCTGTATATCTTGGAATGCCATTTTGCCCCTCCTCTCTCCCCCTTAGTAAAAGGTAACCTTAGTCCAGCCTTTCTCTCCTACTTAAGAGAAGAATATATCTGTCTGTTATCTGAAGGCGTATTTGTAAAATAGCCTGTCATGCTGAATGGTGTTGTGATACATTTGTGTAATGAGAGATTTCAGATCAAAACATAAATGTAAGGAGGTTGAAGAGGTGTTGCCTTGGCAACCCCTGAATCTTGTGGCCTTTGTGGTATAAATAAAAAACTAATCAAGGACCCGATTCAGCAGTATTTATTCATTCAAAATACCTATTGATTATGGTACAAGGTCTGAATGGGAAGGGAAAAAAAGATCTCCAGCTGGTTATATTAATACAGTTTGTCCTCTCCATTGTGGAAGAACAGGAGAAAAACTACATAGGTTATAACCTCAGTATTAAACGCGGTGAGCCAGGTTTATGCATAAGAGAGGTCCCAAATATGTTACTGCAGGTGTACTTCTCTTGGGATTTGTGTGCAAAATGTTATTTGATTTGCTGGCATCCCTGTGTACTACAAACTCTGAGTTTTTCTTACAGTTGAACCAGAAAACAATTGGACAATATTTTGATGTGTGTGTTTGAAGAGTAGTGACAGAGACAGGTTTCTGTGAACTTTCCTTACTTGAGTAAACTTTGTGGTATCAAGTAGCCTACTGCCTCTACCATCTAGCTCAGTTTGACATGAATTTCAGTGGAGGGCCACAACAAATGGCAGGAAAACAAATGGTAAGATTTGCACGGGAGTATGTGGGATTTAGATTGGCTAAATCATTGGCTTCCGTGACAAGGTGACCTGCTTAGTGACGAAGGAAAGGCTGTGGATGTTGTCTGTCTAGACTTCAGTAGTGCAGTCCCTTCAAATCTGTGGTGGACTTCAAGAAACAAAAACCTACAGATGGAAGAGATTGCTTAGGCAATCCTTCAAACCTTCCAAGGGTAGGTGGATTGTCGTTTCAGCGTATCAGACGGGACCTCTGATGGGGTTGTTTGAAGCAATTTGATTTGTCAGGGAAATCTTCACGGTCAACAGAAGCCTCAGATTCACCTTATGAAACTTAAGGCACTTACCCAAGGAAGCTGCTTGAGGAATTGCATGGTTTTCCTTCATCTTTAACACAGAGAACAAGAAAGGGACCTCCCAGATCATGACTTAGGCAACCTGCAGTCAGAAGCACCCTTGGGAAAGACTTCATTATTCAGAAGGGGAACCTAGGATCTGCCATGATTTACTTGATTTATAAATACAAGTAAAAAGAGCCTAACACTAGTTCCTCAACATGCTGTGTGCTGTTTTAGACTTCTATTTCACAGGCTTCTGGAGAGAAGAGTTGCAAAATCTCCTCCCGAATGAATGGACCTAGCGACATTCTCAGTATTGTGTTCAAGAGTGGCGGAAATGCAGTATTCCAGGAGAGGTGAGATCAGGAAGCCCAGTGGAGGCAGGGCTGCAGGCAAGGACCTTAGGGGAGAGAGGCACAACAAGCACTGAAGCTACAAAATTAATAACATGATAATAATCAGGACTTACGTTGTCATGTGACAATTCCTCAGCAGAAGGTGATGCTCAGAAGTTTAATAATAAAATAAGCATTAATTTTTTAAAGTAACAACATCTCTTATTTTGCTTAATATACAACAGCAGATGAATAAAATTTTTGTAGTTTGGTTGCGTATAAATGACTGTTATTGTTAAGAAGAAAGGTCTAAGCTTTGATAAATGAGAAGGAACAGTACAGTATAATGTAACAGCAGAGAAAAATTATAGCAGTGTTTCAGTACCTCGTTAATGAGGGATTTGCACATTTTCCCTTTTAATATGTGTCTTTTTCTGCATTTTTATGTAACTCATCAGTACAAAAGTGACTGTAGCTGTTAATTAAACAAGGTATTTAACATGACTTTGTTTTAAATGTATCCTCTGTAGAACTGAGTTATAAGAATATAAAAATAACATTTTTTTTAAAAAAAAAGTCAATTCAAAGTAGAATATTTTGGTTTCTGTGTATCTGCTTGTCTGTTTCTGTGTCTCTGGAATGTATGTCTTTGTTCTCTTTTATATTTATTCTTGCATGATTACTGAAGTAGCAGTGTTAGTCTAAGGGCTCGAATTGACTGGTAAAGTCTTCATCAGGAGAAGTAGGAATCAATGCATGAATCAATGCACTTGACAGTGTCCACTCCACCTTAGCACTTGACCCAGGTGTTAGGGACACTTGAGTGTGTATTTTGCATTGGTGAAGTTGTATACCTACTTAACTTTCAGCCTCATATAACGGTGTGTGAGAGTGACCTGATGTCACACTTGCTCTTTTGTGGGACGTCTGGCATATCAGGTATGTTTATGGGGTTAGAACAGGGGTATATTTGTACGACTGTATTGTAACCTACAGCAGATGTAATCAGGCAAAGCTGTGAACTGCTTCCAGCCCATGCTTTCTATAGTGGTCCTAAGTGACATTTTAGTAATTCATGACATGGCAGTTGTAGATACTTCTCTTCTAGCTTTCCACTTTGCCCCTTATCCAGACTGACTTTTTCAGGGCTGTGTAGCACCAGCTGGGCTCCAGTTAAAGGCAGTCCCATTCATGCAGAAATCTTTACATATGTTAGGTCAGTGGTACCTGTCCCAATTGATGCAAATAAGCAACAATCAATATTACTAAATAATACATCTGGCAGCAAAACAAATCTGTTTTAAGAGCGCTGTTGCACAGCTGTTAAAACTACACCTCAATTCTTGGGAGGGGAAAAAAAAGAGAAGAAACCCCAATGATTTTGATGCTGAGTGGTTTACTAGATGAGAGTGCAGGGCAACTTTTGTCGGAGACTTAACACTGAGCTGTGTGTGTTCAAGGCACACTGGGGACTGAGGTCTATTGATCCCTGGTGCTCAGCCTACAGAAACGATCAAAGCTGGAGGGAGGGAGTCTGCTGCAGCTCCATATGTTGCATTCAAACTGAACAAGGATTTCATCTTCCCCAAGCCACCTGCAGAGCAAGATTGCTCAGATCTCCAGAGATATGAAGTAGGTTTCACACTAGTAGTTTCTTGCTTGAAATCCTTTTAAAGATAATGGAGGGTCCGATAATTTCTCCATGTGGTAATACACATAATGGCATGAAATGAAGCTGGGGGCGATAGACAAAGTGGAGAGAAATATTGTTAAGAAATAAAATCACGAGAGGCCCACAGATTAAATGTAAAGGACCAAACCTTCCGGGGAGATGACTGCAAGGTGTGTTTTCGTCATGGTATGTAATGCTCTGTGATGACACCTTAGCTGGCTCAGGTACCAGGGGCCATATGGCCACAGGTTAAATGTGGTACTTCATTCAGGTTAAAAAGGAACAGTTCACATGACTGTTCTTTCAGGACCAAAGCAAATCACCTATGACAGTGGTGTATATTCTGTGTAGGTGTACTCCTTTCTTACAGGGGAAGCATGGGTTCCGCTTGTCCAATATCTTAAAATTTTTGCATACTGCCTCCTTAGACCTGGGGGTCATTCTAGCTTTCAGTTTAGATACAGAAAATACCCTGTTTTCAAATCTTTGCATTGTTAAAAGCTTCACACATAATAAATATTTCTGTCTATATACAGGAAGCTTCTAGAAAGTCTTACTTTGTAACTGACAGGTCAACAGAGGTGGTGGGGATTCAGTGGAACTGCATTCCCTCCTTTATTGCGCAGATTCAATTGACCAAAGGGCACTTAAGCACTGCATAAGAGCTCCTTGATATTTCTGTGTGAACAAAGACAGTACTATTTAATTTGTATGGCTTTCAAATAGATACAGCCTGTTACCCAGAGCAGTAGATGCTTTGCATCCATTGTTAAGCATCTCTTAAACTGTAGAAAGACCAAGAGGGTAAAACAACCCTATTTCTTTTCCAGAAGGGTGAATGTTTGGGGGGACTAAGTGAAAGTGGTGCAATTCATAGAAATTAAGCAAGCAGTTGGTGACATACCTCCAAAAATTGTTCTCTCTGTGTTTGGGCAGAATTGAAAAAGCTAATCTGAAAGCTATGTGAACTATGACATTTTTTAAAAGCAAATATTAAACTATTTTCTGAGTATAGGAAACCAAAGGGAATTTATAATGAATGTAAGAGTTTAACATCTCTCTTTTTGTTTGTTTGCACTAAGAGCACTTCAATGTCATCTTTATTTGTACCTTTCATCATTTCCCAATAGCATAACAAAGATAAGTACTTCTTACTTGGAGTCGTGTTGTCTCACAGAGCAGTGTTGCATTTTTGTTCATTACTGCTATAGAAATGAAAAAAATAATGTTTTGTAATGCAACAGTGTGAAACTCTTTAGAGCTGTCCATATGCAATGTTTCAATGTAAATGCAGGTGTGTTCCTATGCATACACATGTATATGAGTTTGTATTTACCTACGGGGATCATATAAAAGAAAATTAGAGGATGGAATAATGTATAGTGTTCCTCAAGTAACTCCACCGTAAAAAAACTTGTAAAAGGAATCACAGGACAGTCGATGTTTGAAGGGAGCACAGGAGGCCCTGTCTGAGTTCCCTGCTTAAGCAGGGACACCTAGAGTTGGTCTTCCAGGACAGCGTCCAGGTGGCTTTTGAGTATCAACAAGAGTGAGACACTCCATAAGCTCCCTGGGCAGATGTTTGGTCACCCTCACAAAGAAAAAGTGCATTCAGATTCCCCACTACATAGCACTTGTTTGCCCAATCAGCATGTATTTTCCTCTGCTTAAATGGGACTAATTACACTTCCTTTGCTTCATTTTGAAGTTAGAACATCTTGGCTAATATTTTAAATGGCCTTTTGTGCCTGCCTCTGAAGAGAGCTGCTTTTAGCAAGAAAGCAGAGTTTGAAGACACTCAACAGAGTTTATTCTGTCTGACCCTATGGACTTCTCCTAAAGCAGCACTGTGCTCCTTAATGTCTGTGCACCCCTTCATCCTGCTCTCTCAGTGCCATATGCACATTAATAACCAATGATAGAAGAAAAAAAAGTTCAAGTTACAGGTTGAACTCCAAACTAGTGCTTTTCTGAAAGTATTATAGATCATGTTTAATAGCCTGTGGATCAAAATGAAACCCAGTATATATCACAGAGGAGCTCAATAATTGAAGCATTCTGGGAATGTGTAAGTACTGGAGTGCTGAGGTCCCTAGAAGCTTCATTCTGTGCTAAGTTTTTACCTGAATAAAAGCCCTGTCATATATTTTTTTGTAACAAATTGTAATCATATTTTAATGCACTGACTTAAATTATTTTATCTGACATTCAGGGGAAAAATAAACTCCTTTTCCTGCCCCTTCCACCTCCTAGTTTTCTGCAAAATGAGAAAAACAGTCCTTCAGAGACATTAGCATTTCAGAGTGTCTACAGTACACTTGACTCATGGCTATCTCGTCTCTGTCCTGGTGTCTGCAGAATGGTCCCTCAGGAGCACTGAACATGTTCTCTGGGTCTGTGAAGCTGATCTATCTGTCTGCCAGCTCTGAATTTACTCCTTTCATATGAGAAGCCTCCGAGGCTCTCTAAAGGATCCTAACTGGTCTCCTGTTAGTGCGGAAGCGATAATTTGCAACCCTGAAGCTGCACAGGTGGTATTGTGTGGGTATGGGGAGGATGTATAGTTTTGTCTCAGAAAAAACAGCAAACAGAAGGGTTCTGTGGACTTGCTGCTCTGTGGTTTGCACAAGGGATAAATTTTTTTCCTATTTAAATGTGGTAGAAGGAAGGTTGACTTTTTCAGCATCCTGACAGAGAAAAAGGCTTGGAATGAAACTGTAGGAAGCCTGGCAAAATTGAGACCCTTGAACCTTTCTTGACTGAAAATTACAGGGCTCATGTGCCGGGGCTGCATTGTGTGACTGTGCCAGAACTGGGCTGGTGCAGGCTGTGCTGGCTGATCTGGAGCCCTTGGGGTTGAGGCAGTGACGCAGCCGTGCAGCCCAGGTCAGTCCCCTCTCACGGTGTTTAATGATGCTCCTTGAGGATCATCGTGTTTTCCCTGGATTGCTTCACCTTGTGCCTGTAAGCTGCTCCTAGAGCTGCCTTCCTGCAGCTGCCCAAGCTATGGCTCCCTGTCCCTGGGAGGATTTTGCTATGCAGTTCAGAGGATCTGTTTTACAGTGGGAGTTTGAACTTAATGGGGTCGATGACTGAGGTGGTTTTTAGGTGAGCATTTGCAGTGAACATTTTAGGGTGCACTAGGGACTGATAAGGGAACTGCCCACCAGAGCCACTGGCTTGATACATGATGGTTGTATATATTCCTTTATGATGGTTTTATATATTCATTAACCTAGCTAATAATTGGTATTTCAATGCTGAAGGGTACGTGTAGGATAACAGGAATATCTTCCCCTCCCGTTGCTCCTGTGCATAGGATGAATCTCACTGAGAGTGAAAGTAAAGAGCATGGCCAAGCAAAAATCATTCTTAGCAGTTGTTTAATTGTTAATGCATGATTTATCTTGCTTTTGCACTAGTTAAACTGCTATGTGGAACAGAAGGCACCATTTCTTGGCACCTTCTTAAGTGCTGTGTTTCCCTCTGCAAGGATGTGGTAACAGGACCTTCTCTGAATGCTTTAGATATATTATATAGGTACTGGAATATCAGAAATTGCAGGTGGATTAAATGACAATCTCATGAATGAACAGTGAGTAGTAGTGTGGTCTGTTGGTGGTGGTTTTTTAAATGAACCATTTCTACAGCACTCAATAAATTTCCCCCTGGTTACAACTCTTTCTGGTGGTATTGTGACTGTTCTGCCCTGCCAGCTGGTACCTGCTGTGGTTTCTGAATGAAACAAGTATCTTCTAGCATTCTGTTGGGTTTGACAGGTTTAATAAATAACAGCAATGAATTGACTATAGTGCAATAATAGTGATCATGAGATAAATAGCATAGTGATTTTTTTTTGGCCATTTTGTAGGGAGTTGGAAAGAAGGAAAATAAAATCTTTGAGTCTCACCTTTAATTAATGGACTGCTACAGCATGAGTTACTATCAATTTGATGGAAAATAAGATTTTTTTTTTTTGTCTTATCAGCCAGAAAAGAGCAGCTGCTGAACAGAGTAAGTCTTTATTTTGCCTCACAGGAAAGGTAAACTTCCACTGTCGTCGGAAATATGGGTGACAATTTCAACTGGCTTAGCCTATCTGGGGAAGTATTTCACTGAATTTGTTATATCAGGGGTAAGGTAAGTGGGGAACTCCCATATCAGTGGAGTTGCAAAAGATGTGAGCCATTGGGCAAATGCAGCATCTCTAAAAAAGAGTTACAAACATACCTGGCTCACAAATATTTGATCAAAGAACTGTTTAGTGGTTGTTTTAGGCTACTGTCGTTGTCTGCTTGGCCAGCTCTGTATTTTGGGGACTCATCTCTGGGTAGCCCAGTGGCTTTTGTATAAGCATATCTTCAAGAAAGGCGCCTATTCTTGACTGGAAAACATCAAGGAACGGTAAAACTACCACTTTCCTTGGCACCTCCTTTCAATAGCTAATTAGCCTTCCTATACAAAAAGGTGGTGAAAAAATGCTTATCCACACTAAATAACATATTTTCCCCTTTTGCTAATAAGTTATCAGCAAATCAACTCATCCTTCTATTTATAAACTAAATAGATTCAGATCTTTAAGTCTTCATTAGACATTAGAGTTATTTCTGTGGCTGTCATCATCTTCCTTCCCAGTTTTCATTATTGTAAAAAACCCCAACAAGCATCTGAACTATGTATATCTTGCCAGCACCTGTGTTTGCCAGCACCCGTGTTTGCACTACTGTATGTGGAGATAAAATTGTCTCCCCAATGCCTGTGCACTTGTTTATAAAACTGTGGATCATATTACATATTTTCTTCTACTGTATTTCTTTGGAAGGCTTCATAAAAAAAAACAAACCCAAAAACATATCTATCTATCTATCTATCTATCTATCTATCTATCTATCTATCTATCTATCTATATCTTGTGGTGATGAATGCTGAAAAGTTGTCTTATGTGTATGAACAACTAATTTGAGAACAAAATAAATTGTCAAGACATATTGGGTGGTTTGGGTTTTTTTCACATTGGCCTGTGGAAAACAGACTGACATCCCAGATAAACCAGTGGTCCTGTGATTTGGGAATCTTTGTTTAAGAGCAGTCTTGACTGTTTTAAAGCATTCACATAAATGGCCTCTACCTCTTGACAGAACTCTTAAAAGCTGCTTTTGGCTTGGGTGTAGAGTGAAAACAATTGCAGAAAAAGTCAGTTGCTTGCCAGGAAGGATTTTTGGCTTCTGATGTGTGACCTGGAAACTCATATGAATTTTGTTTTATTGTTGACTGCTACAGTCTTTTCAGAGTCACTGTTTTTAGTGTAGTCATCCATTTTGAGCTGTCTCTGGTTTGTTCCCTGCATGCACAACTTACCTTTTGACTGAGTTTGAGCAGCTCAGGTCTGTGCAATGGCTTGTCTTCCTCGTTTTGTTCCCTTTGTGAGTCTCTCACTTGCAAATGGTATCAGCTGTCATTTACTGACTTTCAGAAAACCAACAGTGAGGATCAGCATCAAGGTTAATCCTGGTCTCTGTGGAGCCTCCCTAGCAGCAATGTTAGATTGACGCCCTGTTTTTCCTTCGTGGGGAGATATGCTAGTTATTGAAATCCTGCTTAGTCCTACTGCATTGCCATTTTGTGTGGTCCTGATTTTTTTGTGCTGTTCCTGTGTGAATTGTTCGTGCTGTTTTTCATTTAAGTGGCTTGTGTAAGGCTTTCCTATTAATGCTCTAAGTGCAAATAAATCATCAAGAAAACTTGGAATATCAGCAAAATAATGAAGGTGGGCTGACCCAAAAAAGTGGTGCTTGGCAAAGATAAATATAACTGAACAAAAAGACTGCATTTTGAATTTGTTTCTATAAATTTTAGAATTTCTATGTATTCTTACCCTTTAACTCATTATAAATTAAATCCAGCATGAGTTTTTCTTTTTTAACTTTAGATTCATATTGACTTAAGCAACCTTATTTCACTAGGTCTATCTCCTTACCACTTCTAATACTAGTGCTTGTTTTCTGTAATTTCCACAGTATCCTAAAAAAATTATCCACAGCTTCATTGAGCTGTTTTTAATCTTAGGTATAAACCATCCAGGCCTATAGACCTAAAAATTTCTCTTCAGTACACCTTTAACATCCCAATAGCTGCTGATGGCTTGCAGAGCTCATCAGGTTTGTGGTAGGAATTCCTCCCAGCAGAAAAAGCAAGCTTAGTGAACTCTTCTGCCTTGCCTGCATTTTTAATGATTTAACCATGGGTAGGGCTTCGGTCACCCCTAATGTACATACTAAACTGTATCTTCTTTCCTTAGTCCTGTCAATCAAGGTTTTCTTTTCCTTCAGATAAATTTTCTTCATGTCACATTTGTATTGATTGCTATCTGATCTGCTTCCCTCTTTGAACTTGTTAAATATTGCTTTGCTATCTTCCCTTTGCCAATAAATCGGGATGGGCTTTTAGATTAAGCTGTCTTCTTTCTTGATTGAAGGATTGCAGCTTTTGGCCATCTAATCTCTTCTTAAAGAGCTTTAAGCCTTCATCTATCTTTTCCACCTGAAGTTTTTTGGAAATTAAGTCTTTTAAAACAGTCCTTGTGATTGTGACCATCTTTTTTTCTTAGGCTTCAGTGAGTATAGTAAGGTTGTGATGAGTTCACAGGGGACTGCTGATTTATAGACCAGTGAGTAATTTCTTTGGACCACAATATGGTTGGAAATGAAGATGTATCATACTGGGTCTGCACCACCCCTCTGGTGAGCTGGGACAGGGTGTGCAAAACTGATTTTTGTGTGAATTGGAGTCTGTGGACATGCTGGGTCAGAGTGTGGTAACAGGGTGTGGTGACTGCTGGGGAAGGAAGGTAAGACACAGCCAGTGCTGGGTATCCACATGTCTTGGCTGCTTGAACAATGCCTCAGTTTGATTAATGTAATGTAGATTTCTACAGATGTCCCACCCCTGGAAAGATTCAGGGTCAGGCTGGATGGGGCTTTGGGCAACCTGATGTAGTTGAACGAGTCCCTGCTCGTTGCAGGGTTGCTGGACTAGATGACCTTGAAAGGTCAACCCAAAGTAGTCTATGTAGCATTTGTGCTTGTGAATCAGGTTGTTTTGCACAATAAACAGTAGCTGTGAGGCAGTTGTTTTGACCTGGAGGACTCGCTGCCCAAGCATCCAAAGTGCTCTGCTGGAAGTGGTTAGGGATGGTGGTTAGGACCTGGCTGGAGGACCTGCCCTGGATGCCCCGCTCTGGATCCCAAGGATGAGAATTCTGCTGTGTCTGTATCTGTGGGCTACAGGGGCTCGGGTCCAGCCGGCTGAAGAGCTACACGTGCCCTTGGGGGTCACCTCTGGAGCACGGCTTTTCCAAGAGGAATTTAAGCCGCAGGTAGTAGTAGAGCCAGGTGACCATCGGGGGGCACCAGAACGACAGTAATGTGTTGGAACTGCTAATTAGTGCTCAGGCTATTAATGTCTCTTTGGTGCGGTCACGGAAAAAAACCCTGTGTTTGAGGGGACAAGAAATTTTTCCAGTTCTTAAATCAACATAATTTCCTCATTAATACTGCAAGCTCTGTTTTGAAAGCACGAGATGTTAAAGAATAAACTATAGCAAGCATGAGTTATGTCCCACTTTCCTGGCACCACTAGCTTTTCCTTTCTTTTATTTTTTTTCCCCTTCAATCCTTTGTATAAAATTATGTATTGATTTGCATTGTTTAGACTAAAAAAGTTACCTTGAATAAGGTATATTGAATAATTATCATTGAGAGATCGGTGTCTAATAAAATATGAAACGTGTAAGGATTTTACAGTTTTTCCTAGGCATTTGAGTGTCCTATATGGAGTCTGAAGACAGTAATATTTGAGGAGTTAGTATACATTTTTAACAGTAGTTTATTGCTGTTGTTTGTTTTTCCCTGACAGTTCAGCTGGTGATCTGAATTTCAGATGTGAAGGGATACCAATAGACATTATTTCTGGCTTGTTGCTGTATGAGGTGATTAGCATGGGTAGATATTGTGTAACAGTGACTATAGACTACTGGTAAGTCATGGTGTTGAAGCATCTTTGACTGCTCCTTCACCTGACCTCATAAGAAAACAGGGGGAAAGAAGCATTTTTTCCCCTTAAAAAGAAGGCTGTTCTGCTGTCTACAGGCAAAGGCAATAGACAAGTGTCTCCTGAAACTCCTGCTAATCTTTGATGAAAATTCAAAGTATTAATATTTAATATTGAAGCTATGAACCTGTTTTAGTAAAGATATATTTTCTGTTTTGTTTTGGTCTTTTTAAGTAAGTTCCTGAGGGTGAAGATATTGAGTTTCTGTGGATGGAGACACAGTATGATTTCTGAAAAGCAAGTCTGTTATCCAAGAACTGGCCTTGGTTGACCAGTGCTGTTGAAAAGCATAGTCCAAGTTGTCCTGAGTCATCTGCAATGGTCAAAACCTAAAGCTGCCAGGGACTTCCATCCCCAATGGAACTCAGGCTCTTCCTCTGTCCAGTTATCCAACTGATTTACCAGCCTTGAAGTCCCCATTGCATGGATAAATGCTTAAGCACAATCAGAATGTGGGCTTTAGTTGTAACAATACACACAATTAATTCTTGTAAGTGAAGAATTTTGCAAATAGTATTTCTGACTATCTTGACAAAAAAATCGGAAAACAATGAAATGAATGTAGCATTTAGACACCTGGAAGAGACTTGATGAAAGTACTCCTTGCTTGAAACCATGTTGCTCTTTCTCACTAAGTAACTTGGACTGAAAAAGACACTCTTTCACTATGCAGGTCTTGCTTTCTTTATATCCCTAGACCACCATAGTCACAGACTACTAGAAAACAGTATTTTCATGAAACATCTGACTTTCATCAGGCAGCTAGGGGCATCTGGAAATTCCTGCTTTTTCAAGTTCACTAAGCCTATTTGAGGTCTTCTAGAAATGATGAAAAGAGCTGTAATCTTACTGCTGCTTAGCTTTAAATCAGTCACTCCTTAAACCTGTGCAGTTCTTTACTTCATGCACTAGATGGTGATCAAAAGCAGCCCAAGTTGTGTTCTCCCTTCTGCTACCCAAAATCACAGCTGGCAGTGGAAAATGAAAGCACAAGACTGTCAGTTTTTCCTGCCAAGCTTTTAAACTCTTCTTGCTGTCCATAAATGATTAATCAATTTAATACAATCTTCTTAGATATTAAGGTAGAGGTGCTGCTAAATTACATATATCCTGATGTAACTGTGATTTTTTAAAATCAGTCATTTGATAAAAGCGTAGGAAGTGCTTCCGTCTGTCTGATTGTAAAACATTCATCAAATATTCCATAACTTCAAGCTGGGGTTAGTGCTGTTTTCACAATACAGGAATTCAAATATGCCAGTTCTTGAAATAATTGCTATGGACTGAGACTTAAGTCTCTGAATGTACAGATTGATTACCACGGGTTAATGCAAGGTGGTAATGAATAAGGTGGGGCATTACTCTGAGAACATGATTACAGTTTATTACAGGATTAAAAACAAACCAAGGAGAAACCATTTCTGTACTGCCCACCCTGAAATTACAAAACCTGCTCTAGTCCCATACTTTGAGATTACTACTGGCGTCAAAGGGAAAGATTGCAAGAAGTGTTTTGGATTCTGTAACTGGAAAAAATGCATTCCGCTGATGAGAATCAGTCAAAAATATTCTTTTCCTAAAAAAGCCAAGGTATAATATTCAGGAATGGAGGCTGATAGGTGGACCTAGAGAGATCTGGGACAAGGGGAAATCTAGTACAGTAGTGTGCAGAGTGACTGTAGGTAGAAAATATCAATGGTGCAGTGTTTGGATAGAAAGGAAATGTACAACACACAGGACTGTAAGATGATGATGTACAACACACTGAACCGTACTATAGCTATTATAGGCCAAATCAGTATAGTTCAAATAAACAGCTAAAAGAAGGAGAGTGTCACATGAACAGTAAATGTTAATAGCAGGGAACAGTTGTGTTTTTTCCTCTGTGTAAATCTGTAGGGAAGCAGAAACCTGTCTTGTGACTCAGGGCTCAGAGCCGCTCACATGCATATATCCTTTCCCTGGCAAGGTCAAAAGCTGGTGGAAATGACCCTCATTCTGCTCCAGTGTGGGAGGAGGTGCCAGGGGTGATGGCTATGGCAAAAGATGCAGTGCTGTGGAGTCACTTCCATGTATGGAAAGATAGATGCAATCTGATGGTGCATGGAGGAATGTCATGGCTTAAATTAGGCTTAAACTGAACATCTGGGTTGTCTTTTTTTTTTTTTTCTTCCTGAGCAGAACACAGTCGCTCAATGCAGAGGCTTTATCCCATCAACTGGATAAGGAGATCCCCCTTGGATTTAACCTCAGCGTAAAAATTTGTAACTCCTTGTGACTTCTGTGAGGCAGGCAGTGAAGGCACAGATCATCACTGCTTAGGAAGCTGGATAGCAGTAAATAAGTATCTGCTCACAGGCTATTGTAGGGTTAAAAGAGCAAAAGGAAATTCGATGCAGCTACAACGTGTTTTACACTGGTGATCCGTGTAGCAACGAGGAAATGCATGGAAAAGCAAAATTCCAGACAACTGAGTTGATGATATGATTCATACACTGAGTTTTTAACTCAGCACTCATCCCAGTTATAATGAGAATCATCTGAGGGAAATAAAATAACTGCAGTTTGAAGCTTGTAGGAGGGCAATAGCCTATAGCCATGCTGGATGTGAGAGTCATTTGCTCTGTAGCCTGGTGGAGAGCTGTGCCATGTACAAGATGGAGCTTTTCCTTTGGCTTGTTTTTTGTGTTCCTGTTTTTTTGGAGGAGTCTACTGCAACCCTGACTTTCATTCTAACTTGGTCCTACACAGCTGCATGCACTCCATATGTAACATATGTATGCAAGTAATCTGTGCTTACAGGAAAAATTGATCTTTGCATGTACACATGGCCAGCTTGGCAGCAGTGCACCAAAGGAATTTGTATGTGCTAAATTTATGAAAACTGGCTCCAAACATAGAAGGGAAATAGCGTCAAGAGAGCTGGGGCACACCCTTAGGATGGAGTTAGCACGTATTCTCACAACTGTTCTTGGTTAAAGATGGCTCTTGGTCAAACAGCATCAGAAATGCAAACCTCACATTGCCTCATTCTATGCATTTTAATTTTTGGTCATAGAGAACTTAACATATAATAGAATAATGAGGTAAAAACGTATGTGGATTTAATCCTAGTCTGAAGTTCCATTTCAAGTTCATGCCAGATGAAGTTCCACCCCAAACAGAGTTTCCCAATGATCAGTGTGCATTTGTGGGACCAATGGGATGCTCCTGGGATAAAATGCAAATGATTTCTTATACACAGAAAATTATTCAAAGCACAGGTCTCAACCATTTCAGTGAAAATCACAGAATCGTAGAATGGTTTGGGTTGCGTTATCAACCACAGAAAATACTTCAGAGCAGTGGCAATTCAGTGCAATGTCAGAAGGTGGCTGGAATTGGGACCCAGCAACGTTCTTCCTGTTCCAGCCCAATAGGTGTGAGACCACTGTGGTTCCCTGTCCTCAAGTCCAGTGAGTACACAAATTCCAAGAGGTGCACATGTGCATGTGCACACACACACAAAATACATTATATACACACAGCTGGCTGCAGAGATCAGCACAGAGAGCAGTGTCTTTACTGGCACCCCCGTGAACACATCTAAATTCACGTCATACAGACATGGACACCACAAACAACCATGTTCTCTTCAGCTGGTAAGGACTGAAGTCTTGAAATATACGTACATTCCCATCTGTCTAGTAGCTGGGCTTAGAAATTGAGACTATCCAGTTGCTGACACCTTGGTTGCAGGTATTCAGACCTCCTGTCCTGCTAGCTGGCTTGTCCATCTTGGAGTTTATTAAAGTTCACACACCCATACAGAAGAAGAAATACGATTTAATAAGAATGAAGGACAGTGTACAGTGATAAGGTGCAGGGTTCAGCTAGGTAAGGGTACTGACCATCTGTCTGTTTGTATCTGCCGTGCTTATCTTATTTTCCCTCTATGCACAAAATCAATTAGGGTGGAAAAGACCTCTGAGATCGAGTCCAACCTTTCACTGACCACCACCTTGTCAACTAGATCATGGAACTAAATGTCACATCCAGTTGTTCCTTGAACACCTCCAGGGATGGTGGTGCCACCACCTCCCTGGGCAATCCATTCCAATGTCTAACAACCCTTTCTGTGAAGTAATTCCTCCTGAAGTCCAACCTGAACCTCCCCTGGTGCAGCTTGAGGCCATTTCCTCTTGTATTGTCAGTGGTTGCCTGGGAGAAGAGGCTGACCTCCACCAGTCTACCCCCTCCTTTCAGGTAGCTGTAGAGAGTGAGAAGGTTCTCTCTGAGCCTCCTTTACTGCAGACTAAACAACCCCAGCTGCTCCTCATAGAATTTACCCTCCAGACCCTTCCCCAGTTCTGTTGCCCTTCTCTGGATTCTCTCCAGAACCCCAATGTCTTTCCTGTAGTGAGGAGTCCAGAACTGGGCGCAGGACTTGATGTGTGGCCTCACCAGTGCTGAGCACAGGGGGACAATCACTGCCCTGGTCCTGCTGGCCACACTATTCCTGATACAAGCCAGGATGCCATCGGCCTTCTTGGGCACAGCTGGCACATGTTCAGCCAGTTGTCAAACAGCACTCCCAGGTCCTTTATTTTTTAGCCACTCTGCCCCAAACCTGTAATGCTGCATGGGGTTTTCCTCAACTTCCCCCATGCTCCTGATTTCTCTTTGTCCACACCTTTGGTTCTTCACTTAAGCATTGCATAATATGTTTTCTACAGTCCCAGAATGTAGACGCTGAAAAGCTTTAGCAGAGAAATTTTCCAGCTTTCTGCACCATTCTGTGGGAGCTCTGTGTTTCTCATGAAAGCTATGAAAACACTGCTACGGGTTTTTGTAAACTAATTCTTTATCTTGCACCTGCTGTTATTTGCCAGTGTTGTTATGGTACACAGAAGAAAATATTTTCAACTGAATGTTGTATAGCCTCCACCAATCATTCTGGGAGGTGGGTGGTCAAAGAACCAATAACCTTCTGTCATCTTTGGGAACCAAGGTATATAAACCAATTTATAATTAATTA
Source organism: Struthidea cinerea (assembly GCA_013397865.1). Lineage (NCBI taxonomy): Eukaryota > Metazoa > Chordata > Aves > Passeriformes > Corcoracidae > Struthidea > Struthidea cinerea. Next base: position 2,014,030 of record VZTI01003931.1, on the reverse strand, counting down.
AATAACCTCCTTCTTCCTGATCTCGGATTGTGTCGTTTCTTGCCGTTCTTGGTACAACAGCGACATCAGAATCGTCTTCCCTCTGCATCTCATAGGATCCCCTCACCTAGCATTCCTGTGACAGTTTTTCATTTATTTCTCTTTGTGTGTTGCATGCTAGGGGCAATTATCCTCTTCTGATAGTCGGAGGAGTAATCAATGTGATGTTCTCCATTTTCACTCATCAGGTTATTAGCGTTCCTTTACGGGTTGTTGTTTCTTAGACTTCATAGTGTGTTATGTTATAGTCATGGAGGAGCACTTGGTTGCCCTTGAGTCTGCTTGTACTCTGGATATTCTCCCTCTGACCTGTGTCCAGTGTGGCTTTTGGTGCAATCCATCAGTTAGAAAAAGCAGAGAAACATGGATTTTAGATAGCTTCGATTCAAGATAAACTATCTGCATGGACTTCATCTTACCTTGCTTTAGCCAACTAAAACTTAGGCAGAGGTCTTCCACTGAAGCCCATGGAGGAGGAGAGAAGCTTTTCCAAATTGAGCCCGTCTATCTTAGGGCCTGTCTTACTCTAGGATGAGATGAATCACTCTCTAGAGGTGCCTCTTTTTCTCCCTTAATTAAAGGCAAAACCTAGATGGCTAGCATAGGCTAGATGTCTAACTTTTAGACATGGGAATGGAGTTTTACTTTCCACATTTTATCCTCAGTGCTGGAGGCTGTGTCTCTGGGTAACACATAGTACAGTTCAGTGTACCTAACACTTCCTCTCAAGCTGTTGCTCCCCTGATGTGCGAGGCTCTTACAAAAATAACCAACTAAATAGTGTAGGTCCTGAAGGACAAATACTGTCAAAGATCAATCTAAGTCAATATACAGAGCTGGAACTTGGGAAATGGTAGTCTGTGTTAGTGATGTGTGTGGTATAAAGAAGATGGAGTGACCAGGATTTGATTTTCTGTGATCCCTCACTAAGCCTTCACCAAGAGTGAAGCTCACACCAGTCAGCAGCCCTGGGTGTGCGCTGTGAGTTCATGGAGTGCTAACCACTGGAGGAGCTGGCAGTGCCAGGGGGGCACTCTGCATTGCATCCTGCTGCTGCAGTTCAGCTGAGGTTCCTCCAGGAAGGAAACCTCTTTGATCCAAATGGGATGAGTTTGTGGGTATTCTGCGAGAGTATTTGCAAGGCCAATTTGCACTAAAAATACCCTGTCCTGCTCACTAATGTACCTGAGTGATGTCTAGCTTTGGCATAGAGTTGTGATTAAGATCTCAGTCATTATTTCCTTTCTGTGTGACTCAGTTCCTTTCAGAGATTAAGGTGGAGATAATAGTATTTCTTCATATCTAAGAAGTACATTGAAATGTGAGGATGGAAAGCACTGTAAAACTCTAAAATAGAACGAATTTTTCACTTATGCATATGGCTGTTTTTCCTTTTATCTTTTTCTTTTTCCCAACAGCAGCTACTTACTGATTTGTCTCTCCTTCTTACTTGCCTAGTGTATGACAAGTAGATGGATGTGGCTTTAAGAGCATCAGGTTTTTAAGACAAATTAAAAAGTTTAAAAAATGGTGTAGTTCAAACAGAGCTTTAGATTCCTTAGCCATGCTGGTCCTGGCAGAAGAATGTAAGAAAGGTCTAAAGCAGCATGAAGAAGAAGGTCATGAAATGCACAACAACATAGTCATGGTAGAGAAAAATAAATATTTCTATCCCCATATATTTAATTTTATTGAATATTATATGATTTAATTATCAAAGCACAGTAATAACGACCCATGCAATGCTAATGACTATTGGCAACAAGGCTCATGAGGACACACAGTCTAATTAGCTTTAATGGGATGGATTTAATAATACATTGGATTAACATCTGTTAGAATGAAGTATAAAGATTTATTGTTCTCTGAATAAATATTGACCTCTTGCTCTCAGGTCAATAAATCTTAAGCTTGTGTCCACTTAAATTAGTATCTACCTATTACGTTAGCGCTCTTCTGTTTCCTATCACCAACTTCAGTAGGAGGAGAGAGGAGCTGCACTTCCCTCCTGCTGCATCAAACACTTCTTTCAGGAACCGAAGGTAAACATTGAATTTGTAGATAGAGGAAGAAAGGTCTGGGCCCTAAATTGTCCTTTCTTCACATAAAACTGCCCTTCCTTGCTGTTGCTTGATAAGAAATTTCAGAAATGTTCAGAAAAAATCAATTACTATTAATGCCACAGAAAAAGCGTATAGCTTGCATCATCTGCTCAATTAAGCAGTCTTTATACTTGTGTGATGTGAATGGTCTCAAAAATTTTGCGGGGATGAGTGGGAGGAAGTCCTGCTCTTTCATGTGTAGTGAGATACAAAGTTCTTTATAGGACTTCGGATTTTATTTTGTGCTTCAGATATTTAAGCACAGATTGCTTTCTAGCTGTAAGAATTTCAAGAGGAATGAGATGGAATATATTTCTTTTTCACGCCTACAAGGGAGGGATTTCTTGTTACCCTCCAAAGGGGTCAGTATGGCCAGAAATATCTACAAGTCTAAAAAATTTTTTAATAACTGAGAAGTGTTCCTCTAAAAGCAATAGAAAATCCTTGAGATTGATATCCATTCAGCAGATATGTTGACCTTCCTTTCAAATTTAATAGATAATTTAATAATAGATAATTTAATAGGTGATATTTATAAGGAAACATGGGTTAGTCTAACTCTACCAGAGGTGATTTTAGCTATAAAACTCCCTGTGACTTCAGTGGCAGAGTTCTGTAGGTGAATGTTGATTAATGCAGAGAATCTTTTCCAGACACACTGACCAATCAGAGACTTTATAATTTTTCGTAGGAGGATTATTTGTATTTATTGAGTTCTAAAGAGCTTTTTCAATAATGGAAGTGAAATCTAGCAGACTTTAATGGATGAGTTTTATATAGCAGATCATAATTGCTTTCGAAGATCAAAAGATTATTCTCATTCTCTCTCCTTGTCTGTAAGAGTATCTATGCTGGTGCAGAACTCTGACAAAAACATGCAAGCACTTTCCCCTGCTTCTATTTTCCCTCTGATTGTGTGTGATTTATAGATAGTTGTGGCACTAAGGGAAATTGTAGCATTTACCATAGTCCATAGGGAATTCCTGGTCAGACTGGTGAAAAAATAAGGTCTTCAGAGGAATTTGGTGTACAGGATTAGAAGATTTCATCTGCACCTCTGAATACTGAGCCATATCTATGACTCTTAGGGTTTAGACCCAAGGTTAGCAGATTTTTATTTAGTGTATTCCTTCGCGGTTACAAATCCTTGCAAAATGGATTCTTAATTTTGTGCCCAACCTGCTGTTCCCCCTTCAACTGACCTTAAATTATCTAGGGATTGACTGAAGTCTAGTTCTACTTACCTAAGACTGTTATTAATCATCATTACCTGTATTTTGGCTTTTCAGTTTGCAAATACTCGTAGGTGCAAATCATAATTTTCCTTTCATTTTTCACCCTTTCAGACAGCAATAGAACTGCACATTTTGACATCCTAGAGATCCTGCTTTGTTCTTTCAGTTTCCTGGCTGTCCATGCATTAATCACAGAGATTTGTAACATATGTTGGATTTCAGTTGGGGATTAAAAAAAAAAGATAAAACAGCTCACTGGGAATGAGGAGAGGAGCGAGGCTGAGCTGGAGTGAACATTGTCTGGGGGCAAGACGTACATGGGAAAAGTGTTGTGTTGACTTTGATAGGGCTCAGTGGCCTTTATTTCATAGCCATATCAGGCTTTACAAAAAGGAGTGTCAGGTAGGAAAATAATTTCGGTAACTGACAATTACTTGTCTTGTATTTCACTGTGTGGAGGGGCAAATGGGGTCATTTACTTTGGTAAATTGGGTGATCAAATTAGACAACAGCCTTACTTTTGTGTTAGCATTTTGGGTCATGGTAGACACCATCCCCTCATGCTCCCCAAGATATTGTATGCAGCCTCTGAGAAAGTCAGTATGATGACATTAAGGAGAAAAATTCAAGGCATGAAAGTTATCTAGTTTTGTTGAAATACCCATTTTTCTTTAGATCTGGTTAAAGAATCTGCATTGCTGCTCAGTAATTCTTACTGTAATGTGAATACTGAAGGTGCTGATATCTTACACCAGAAGCTGAATTGTGCAAATAGTAAATAAGATCTTAACAGCTGGGAATCAAGTTTCTGAAGTGACATTCCTTTTTCTACACTAGAAGCATGTTGAGTTTTTGAACTTGCGTCACCATGTAATGCCACCGTCTTGTGTTGTAAAGTGTTCCTCCCAGCCCCAGACACTGACAGTGCACTGTGGCTTCTTTATTCCCTCAGTGCAGTAGAGTGGAATCTCAGCCCTGTGCATACAAACGAAAAAGGATAGGTTTTTTTGTTGCTCTTGCTTTCAAGGTGACATGCTACCCTTTCATCCTGGATGGAGAAGGGGAGCTTTGGCAGGGTTGAAAGACCGGAAATCTTAGTCACTAAAATGGGAACTTAATAAATTGGTGCACAGGAGAACCTTGTATATGCTGTGGAAGCTTTTAAAATAATTACTTTTATAAAACCTAGGGCTGTAGGCTTTATAAAAGTAGTTGAGAGTAGTGCTCAACTCTTTTAAACAGATCAGAACTCTGGAATCATAGTGTTGTGTGCACACCTCTGGCATTTCCTTAATCCCTGCACTTTCTACATGGCTTGTTAATAAGACTTTGGTAAAGCAACACAGAAATGACAGAAAAATAATAAGAATTCCATGTGAATTGTCTTGAGAAGCCACATGTGCTCAGACAGAATCAGACATGGGACTGTGCACCTGGAAAACCGTATAGTTCACCACCGCACTTTTTAGCTGTGAGTGAAAACACACACAGACTTGTTCCAGTGCTGGTTCTGTTCTGGGGGCTGTCTGTCCTGGCTCCTCCTTTTCAGAGGCCAATACCATTAGCGTGAAAGCCTTTGTCTGAAGGCTATTTTCTCTTGCATAAATGACCAGCCTAAAGAAGTCATTTAAGACAATCAAAATCTGAAGCCAGCCCACCATCTCCTATTATTCAGGTAATTTTCAGTGATTTGTGGAGCTCATCAATGTGTCTTCTGGCAAAAAGCAGTGGATGGGAAGATGATGTGCAATATAGGGTAGTGTGGACACACTGTGCAGCCCTGAGTGTGAGCTGAAGGTGAGCAGAGAATGTTGGTACTGGGACAAAAATGCAGCAGAATCTTTTCTTGTTTGATATGTTAGTTGCTCTGAAGAATGTGGAAGTGGTTACTGCTGTTTTGACGAATGAAGTTATTTCTGCTTTTGTTGCCTGGTGTGGCACAAGGGGAACACTGGCGCAATAGCGTAAGGCAATAATTTATTAGTGGTTTAGGGATGTGGGCCCAGAACAAATTCTAGACAAAAGAAAAACATGTTTGGGTTTTACAGAGAGCCTTGGCTACAGGAACAAAGCTGTGATTGGGTGTGCAAATATTTGGTATTTCGATTGTCCTAGTTGGTGTGACAGCTGACAAATGGTCTGAGTTTGTTTTTAATTATCACCAAGAGGGGAAAAGCCTGTTTTAAATCCAGCAACTTATGTTGCAGCAAAAGGCAAGGAAAGATATTTAGCAGTGGGGAATATACTTTCTTGGTGTTAAAATACGATGAAAACCCTATTACTACCAAATATTTATAGTATTTAGCTAGTTTTGTGATTACAGCCAACCAAGGAAAGTGTTTTGTTCATTTGTGTTGCATCCAATGATGGATATTAAAATGTCAGCTACTGTTCTTACTTGATACTGACTGATATAATTGATATCAAGCTTATCTTCTGCAGCCACACTGGGAAATGCAGCAGACGTGTGGTGGCAGGTGTTTGTGAGACCTACTTAACAGAGAAATTACAAAATACATATATCATACCTTGTGGATGCTCTGTACACTTGTATCAGGGCTGATTGCAACAGATAGAATTATACAATCATGGAATCATTTAGGTTGGAGAAGACCTTTTAGGTCATTGAGTCCAACCATTAGCCCAGCACTGCCAAGTCCCTCACTAAACCATGTCCTTGAGTACCACATCTACACGGCTTTTAGAGACACTCAGGGAGAGTGATTCAACCACTTCTCTGGGCAGACTCCTCCAGTGCTTGACAACCCTTTCAGTGAAGAAATTTTCCCAAATATCCCATCTAAATCTCCTCTGGTGCATTGAGGCCATTTTCTCTTGTCCTATTGCTTGTTATTTGGGAGAAGGGAACAACCCTCACCAATGTATGATGTATGAGCACATAAAGACTTCACTGTTCTGAAGGGTTGTATAGGAAAAAAACATGTTACCCAAAAGAGATGTGGTAACCCTGCCTCTGGCAGGGTTTGGGACCAGTCCTATTTGTCGAGTCTGTATCCAGGTCTTTGAACCACTGTTCTATCTTTCAGCAAGATAAGAAACCATCTTGCGAAGAACCCCTGAAATTAATAGTCCATTATGAAAAAAAACAGGATTTTTTCATGAATTGGGGTTTTATTGACTTTTTTTTGTGGCAATTGCTGTACAGTAGTTGTTTTCTTACGAATATGCATGAATTTGAACTGGTCATTTCTAGTAGGAAGAATAACTTGAAGATTTTGAACAGCCAATAGTTGCCTTTAAAGTAAAAATCATGAACTTCCAAATGAAAGTGTACCCCTTCTGGGGGAGACAAAATAGATTTTTGTGGTCAGATGAGAGGGACTGTTCTGTATAAACTTGTCTTCCATTGCAAGGAACAATCAAGACAAGAACACAAAATGTGTTTCCCATATCTGTGAAATCGTGAGAATGTGATCTTTCCATTTTGTCAAAAGGGCAGCTTTTTTGTCTTTCAGCTATGAGTCTTCAGCCAGTTTCTCATGTGGTATTCCGTACCTTGGAAAATTTAATCAAGGCCGTACTTGAGGAAGAAAAATAGTTTGAGCTGCTAATATGCTCCTGTTCTTCCAGTGCTGTCTAGCCTGCTTTTATGGATCCCTAGAAAGGTTATTGATTTACTGTGAATGTGGCTTTCTGTAGTAAGAGCTGAAGGCTGTTTGCAAACTGCCACCTGAAGCAGAGGCTTAAGCAGGAAATTTAGATAATTACATTCTGCTTCCATTGAAGTCCATGGCAATTTGGAAATTAGTATCAGGAGAAGCAGAGTGGGGTCCTGTGACTGGGAGCTGCTGCTGCCAGCAGCTGGAATAACTCTTCAGCTTTATGTTGCAGAGATGCTCAGCCACCTGGGAACCATTCAGAAGGTTTGGGAAAATGTTTCTGCTAGCAGTTGCCAGTATTAACACTAGTTTTTGTGGCATTCTGTCTTTGTAGTTCTTGCAGGGTTAGCACATTTAGACTCATCCACACTACTAAAAGCTGTTCAGTCAGGATGTCCAGACAGGTTTTGCCAACAGAATGGGCAGTCCCATGAGTTTTCTCATACTTTCTGTCTTTTCTGAGGGGCAAAAGTTCTACAGATGTTTTATTTAAGCAGTGTCAGCACTTTTTATCCCACATACTTATGGTTGTACAAATAGTGATTTTTTTTTTTTTTGCTTGGCCATTGAATTGAGAAACTGGAAGCAATTCTTGGTTTTAGTTGACCAGAAAGTTTTTTTTCAGGCAGGCTAAAATGAAGCAATTTGCATTGTTTCAACTTCCTCAGTCCTTTTCTACTGGCTTTAATAAGAATGGCTCGATTTCCAATTGAATTCAAGTTTTAATTGAAAACAATGTTTTGAAACAAATACTCAAAATATGTTTGTTTCCAAAGTTTAGAAAAAGTTTAGTCTTTTCTGGTTTCTTTATTTTTCTGGTTGATGATATCTTAGGCTATTTGTCAAATTCACTTTTTTCCCCCTCCCCGAAGCAATATATTTTCATAAACTCATTGCTTAGCAGAATATTTTTACCCAACATTGTTAGCAATTTTGCAACTCACTCCTTTTGCCTTCGTGTTTAAATAAAAACATAACAGAATGTTACTTTTAAAGCTTATAGCCTCTAGCTTACAGTTTGGAAAAACTGCTGTGATACATAACATCATGTATGACTGGAGAAATCCAGCTGGAGTCTGTGAGAACGAGGGCAGTACAGGTGGCATCCAGGTAACAGAGGTACAGTGCCAGGGGCAGGGAACATAAGTTGTGATGGGACAGTTTGAAAATACTGAATTAAGTCTAAAATGAGATCACTTACAGATTAAAAGCAGGTATTAGAGAAAGAAATTTATAATCAAGGTTGACACGGTCTTCCATTATCAGCAAGCCACTCTGCAGTTGTCCAACCTGAGCTTTCTTGCACTTTCAGCATATCTGTTAATTGCAATTGTCGGAGACAACATTAACGCAGAAAAGTAAGGGGCTAATTAAAACCAGTAGGTGCTGATTTATTTACTTCAGCAGAAAAGAGCAAGACGGCATATTTTTTGGGAAATTCTACTTCTTTTTAGAGCAACTTATTTGGCTATCCATACCCAGCAGCACCAGTGCAGCTGGGGCTGGGGGCTCAGTGCATTTACCTCATATAAACAAAGGAGCCAGATTACTCTGTTCCACTCCTTCACATCAGAAGGTATCTGCTATTTTGGAGTAAGTGTACGACTTGAACTACAAACTGGTGATAGCGGGGTATGTATTTTACAAGTCAATGAGATTATGTGATTTGAAAAAGTTAAGCACTTGGTTATCTTATTGTGGCTTTTCTTTTTTGTTTTGTTATTAGAATAAAATTTACAAACCAATTCTTCCTACAAATGTCCATACTGTTCACCAATAGGCAGCTAACAGTGAATGAATTCCAAAGCACTATGCCATGACTAATGAAGTGAGAACATTGCCTGTTTAACAGAGCTGCTCTGGAAGTTTCCCTTTGTGCAAAAAACCCATGTGCTAGAAGGCTGCTCTTGGCCTAAGAACAAGGCTTGCATAGCTTGACCAAGGTGAGAATGGTTTTGGAGGCCTTGCTCTTTGGAAGAAGAAGAAAATATCTCATATAGGGTTTTCATCAAGTCCTCTGAAAAGTTTTTTATTGTCCAAACTTGGGAACTAGCTCTTGGAGACACTAGGTATTGGATTCTCCTGCTGAGAATGTGCTCAAATCCTTTTCTTGAGTCATTCTCTAACGGTGGTTGCTGAAGTGTGTTATGCTGTTACAACCTGAGCCTGATGGAAATTCTTAAAGTGTTGGAGAAATTTGGATTAAGTGTCACTGGTGAGTTAATTAGTAAGACACAGTGGTTTAAAGGTATTGGTGTTGCCCCTGTGGTATGACTGTGCAGAATCACTGTTCTCAAGGATACTTGAGATATGGAGAAGGAGATATGTTGCTCTTCTGATCCCCCGGTGCACTGGGTACTTCAGCTGTAGTGTCTAAGCTGGTCCCAGCTACTTCTGCTGCTCTGTGTGTACATGTGCTGGGAAGGAGCATTGGCATCTTCCATGTAAATGTATATGAGGATCAGCTGTGGTCTGGACTCTCGATAGAAACAGCTTAAAGTTTAGGGCTAAAACTTTCTGTTGTTTGTAGTGTGGCTAAGTGCTGGCTGAGAGTGGGAAAAGAGATTACCCTGTTGCTCAGGTAGGTAGAGAAGGAGCTAAAGTACTCTGCAATTTTTGGTCTATTTTAAAAGGCTCTGCTATTAATAGTAAGGGAAGTATGAGATGTTACAGCCGCTGTGTAGCTCTGCACAGGCAGACTGTGATGAACACATCAATCCTTAGGAAAAGTTCCCTGGGCTCTGGCTGCACAGTGAAATGTGAGAAGCTCTGCTGTAGAACGGCCTTGCACACACGGCACCTCCTCCCTGCATTCCTAGGTGGAAGAAGGACCTGCCTGATTGCTTTTATGCTGCTACAGTGAGTGCTCAAAACAATAATCTCCAGGGTGGATTGGCAGGGGAGGCTAGCAGTGGGAAGGAAGAGGTGAAGGGAGCAAAGGAGAGAAGAGAGCTTCAAGTTTAGGATATATTACACTTAAAATTCTGAGAGTGCTCCACGGATGGGCCACACAAAGAATTAGATTAACAATTTGAACTAAGTTCCGCAGGAAAATAATTGGACTGGTGAAGCAATCTCACTCTCACTAAATTGCTTTCCGAGGAGCCTATCCTGAATGGGGCTGTGCAGCTCTTTCTGATATTTGAGCATCCTCAGGTCTCACTGACTTTGGTGGGAATTAAACTCATTGAACTCCTCACTAGGCAATTAGTTTCTTATAGGTCTAATTTTTCTGCTGCAAAGTGGTAGCTGCCTTTCCCTTCTGTTAGCAGTCATACGCTGTGCCACTCAAGTCCAAGCCTCAGCATGCAGGTACCGTTTAATGGTTCTTTTGAGAGACAGGTAGTTAAGCGTTTGAACACAGATTCTGTTCCTTACTGTTTTCTGTGGATAGGATCCCTGACAGTTTTGTTACACTGACTGCACCACTTTAGCAAAAAGAACATGCAAAATACTCGATGGGAAGTATTTCCAAAATGAATCCTGTCAAAAGCTGATAAACCAGTTTTGTGTTTTGTTTTGTTTCTTTATGTGGGAAGTGTTTGTTTTACCTTCAAAAAGGGATGAACACATTCCAAATTAAGAGGAGAGCTTCATTAGCATGGAGAATGAATAAGATAATAAAGGAGATCATGAAAGTGAAGTTTTTCTACCTTTCCTTTCCACCAGAGAAGACCTACTGAAATGCAGTATATTTACAGTCCTCAGATTACTGAAGCTGTAAATGTTTTTGCTTTCATGGCCTCCATTTGTGCTACTGCACATTTTGGGATGATGGATTATGGAGCACCAGGTGTTGGGATGAAGAGAATCTATAGTGTGATACAAAAGATGAAATACCTCTGATGGAACATCAATAAAGGCTAAAAATTGCCATAGGGATTTGAATTTTAAAGAAGACCCTGAGAAAGTGTATTAAGAAGAATTTGCTTCTCCCCTTGCACTTGTAGTGTCTTTATTCCATGAGCAGAAGTCACCTGGGGACTCTGTCAAGTACAGAAGTAGAGGAATTTTTTCTTTCTGTATGTACACGGTGCCCAGCACAACACTTCTGGGACACGATGTCATAGTGTCAAGGTAATTTCAGGACACAGCTGGTGCGGGTGCAGTTTGGAATGTTTGGTCCAAAGGGGAGAGGATTTGATTTGATTTGATTTGATTTGATTTGATAAGAAATATATTAAGTTAAATTTGTTATTAATTTGCACGCTACTCCCACAAGCAAACTAGATTAATACATTGAGAAGTAGCTACTTGTAGTTCACGTCCATGCTGTTGGGATGTTGTTCTGAGGAAATGGCAGCTGCTCCTGTGCTGCTGCAACCTGTTCTTGGGGCACTTGGCCACTAAAGAAACACAGTAAAGCTAGGCTGTTAGTGAGTGTTGAGAACCTTATCTGTTTCTATCCAAGCAAAAAAGACTACTGAAATATGCCATGTAAAAATAAAGCTATTAAGCTAAGGTAGGTGTCATCATTTTTCTTTTGCAAATCAGGCAGTAGTATGTGGCACCAAGCTTTAGAGCTGAAATAAATTAATGCAGAAACCAAGGTTAGGTCACACACCTATTTTCTTAGTTCGAAGTCAAACCATCACAAAGAGAAGAAAAGGAGCACACTGTTCTGACATACCTTGGTGTTATTACTAATATATTAAAATGCGAGACCTTTTAAGTAATACTCCTGTCAAAATACTTAATTCTGCCTTCCAAGGAATAGTCCAGCAATGCATTTAAGCTTACAGCCTATTTCAAGCATGACAATGCAGAACTACTCACATGCTTTAAGCTATGCACGGGATTAACTGGTCAAAGTTAACAGCCCTGCTGGGATGAGATCAAATGCTCTGCTCTAAGGACCTGACTCTGCCAGTCTCACTCATGGATATTTTCTGCAGAAAGACAGCTATGAGAGTTCATCCCATGCAACACAAGACTGGTGTAGCCAAAGGCTACTCATGCCTTAAATCTAAGAGATTAAATCTTTAGCTCCAGGATCAGGCCTTGTCCTTTAATATTGCATCACACTGACTTTTTTGGCAACTTGAGTTTCACAGGGGTTCAAAGCAGAATGTCCTCTAGGGGCAGATCCTTTGCAGATGTGGTGGAGAAGGGTCATCAAGGGCAAGAAGTCATGCTTAGCCTAGTTAGCACAAGGAGAAAAACCCTGCTTTTAACCAGCTGCAGCTGATGTTCTTCCTGAGTTCAAACATTTGATCTAAATCAGGAAGACTAGGGACCTTAACCCAGCCTTTCCCATGTCACAGATGAATGCCTCAAGCACCAGGGTTTAGATTCTTTCAGGAACTACAGAACCCAAGGGTCTCAGTGCTTTAAACCTGCAGGTCTGAGCTTGGCTTTCCTTGGGGCAGGCAGTGGGGAAGACAGGCAAGGGGTGCAAAACTCAGACAGTTCAGAAAAACTTTTAAAGTCACAAAATACACTTCCTGCCCAAACATGCTGCATTTCTGAGTGTGACATTAACCTTTTTTTCTGTGTCTACTTTCAGGTTGCTCCTATAATTAAGGAGAGGATGATGAAGAAAGGCAGCATGATGCTTGGGTATCAGCCTCACCGGGGCAAAGTCAACTTCTTCCGCCAGGTGGTTATCAGCCCGCAAGTCAGCCGAGAGGACATGGACTTCCTGCTGGATGAAATCGAACTTCTTGCTAAGGACTTGTAGCTGTAGCTCCACAGCATCAGGTGCTGCTCATGGGTGATATTTATGGAGAGAGAGTGGCAGCAGCATTCTGGTGCTATTTTGTGAAAGGTAGTAAAAAGCTTGACATATAATTTGGAAACTGTCATTTTACGGGTTGGTGTTGAGAACTTTGCAGGTAGACACCCCTTCACAGGAAAGTTATTTGCTGATGGGGGCTGGGGAGCAGGCTGGTGCTTCCAGCACCATTGCTGCCATTCTGGGAAGTGTTTCCTCAAGAAGGGAGCGCTTCTGAAAATGGTGTCTATGTCCCAGGAACAGCAGCTATTTACTGGGTGCCTGTGCACAGTGTAGCTCAAACTGGTCACTTATGCATGCAGGCAAAATTCCTCTGAAGTTGCTATTAGGAGTGGATTTGTCAGTGAGCCTTAAGATGCTTCTTATCTGCTCTGTCAATATTTTAGTTTGGTTGGTAATTAACATGATAAGACTAGGAATTGTGAACTTATGTGAAATGAGTTCTTCAAGGCCCCTAACTAGGCAGATTGCCCAGGTTTTCTGCTGTGAGCACAGGCAGACAGTAGAATGAGGCTCAGTGCAGTCACCACACCGGGAGGTTTGCAGGAAGCTCCTGCACAAAGCCCTGAGTAACCAGTATGAACCCTGCTGGCAGCAGGTTGAACCAAATGACCTTTTAAGGTCCCTTCCAATTCACAGGATATTGTGATTCTATGAAAGACAGTGATTGGGTCCAGTCAGTGTTTGCCAGCGTTGCCCACCCAAAATATCACCACCACTTTAGGAGAGCTGAAAATATTGGAGTAGCATTTAGAACTACTTACCTCTTTGTTAACAGGAGTTACCTATAATTTCTGAAATGCTATTCACCTTCATCTATTTCCAAAATGTAAAGATTTATTTAGAAGTTTTAGATGCACTTTAAAATTTTAACAGAGAAAAAAATATATATTTACCTAGAAGAGACATATTTTTTATGCATGGTGACTTTATATTAATAATATAGCAAAATTGCTTATTTGTCATTGTTTGTTTGTATTTACCTACAGATTTGAGATGACTCATTATGTTATCAGTGTATAATTTGTAATTTTACTCTGAAATCATAACAGTGGTGATCAGAAAAGGTTTTCCTGTGATTTTAAGATATGAACAATTTGAACATTTTTGGTCAATCTTAAGTTACAAAATTAAGTTCTGCACTTTGTGTTAAGAATTAGACTATACTTTTCATCTGTTTTTTTTATTCTATAAAAATGATCCATTTTGTAAAGATAGAAAATTATTTCTTGTGATGAAGTTGTTGCAGCAAACTAATGGAAATAGCCATGTCTTTCACCTTGTAATCAACATCTACTCAGCTTTAATGTTTTGCTGTTTGTTCTTTATTCTGTATTTGAGGTAGCACTGACCAGTATGAACCTTTCTGCTATAATGTTTTCTGTCCTCCTGAAAGCTATTTTAAAACACAATGCTTCCTTGTTTTAATTTCCTACATTGTACTAGGATCCAGCATTGAGTGAAATTCCGACTTCCAGTTTCCAGGATGATGGTGTGGAAAGCTTAACAAGGTCATGATAACCAAGGAGGTCACACTGTCAGAGCAGTAATTAAGAGCAAGGGTCACCTGCAGCCCTTGACAGGTGCCTTTACCAGTGTCCTGGAAGTGCATATACTTGTGCTATCATAGTGATCCACTGGACTTTAAGCAAAACCCATGTTGATAGTAATATGAAAATGAGTATCACAATGTGGCCCCTGGATTTTGCCCTTTAATATCCACAAATCACTCCCTCATTTATTGCCTTGTGCTTCTGGCTACACCAGCTATCCTGATCTTGGAAAGCCTGTAACCGAGTTCAGGGCCCATAAGGTTTATTTTGCCTCCCGGTCACTCCGGGTGGGGTGCAGAGTGCACAAGGAATGCTGCATGGAGGGGATGACTTTGCTGTTGCTTCTTGAGTTAGACAGGACTGTTACCCCCTCTCCTTCTCTTTTTCTGACCTTGAAGGGAAGGATAGAATACAGTGTCAGGATGTTTTGTTTATGGCCCAGGTTATTGGTGAGTACTTGATCTTTGATTGATGGAGAAGCTATGACACCTTTCATCAGCTAAGAATTTGGTCCATGGTGTTTTATGACACCACCACTATCAAAAAAAGTGTTACTGTCTTGTTTCTCTTCACGTTCTTAGTGCGTTTCTCTGTTTTCAGACACTGTGACACTTGTGGCACATGTCAGATGGAAGTAACACAGTTTCTTTCTGCAGCAGTAGTGGCTATAGTATTTTAAACTGAGAGCAAACTGGAACTTTTTTCATATTTGCAGAAAATAACTCTCTGATCAACATGTGCACTGATTTCTTCAAAGCTATAGGTTAACCTTCCAGTGTGATGTGAATATCTTATCCAATCTCCATATATTTTCCATTGTTTCTGACCCCTTACCACGTCCCAGGTGCACAATACGATGGCTTCATTTTAGGACTAATGTAATTTTTTCACAGTTGCTTATGTATGAGTAGTATGTACAAAATGTCTATTTTGTAGCTGGTGATTTTAATAAAAAGTGAAGTAAATTACACCCTTATAAATACAGGCTGTGCTTGTCATTTGTCAATCTAAAACTGCATATACAAATATAGAAGGTACCTCTAAGCACTCCAGATAGATAGCACTTCAGCTTTAAAATGTGAAACCTAGTTTAACCCTCCTTCAGGATGTGGTTTATCTGTGTGCTGTGCCCATGTCACCTTCAATAAACATTTTGGGTGAAAACATGTCACAATTTATCTTACTTGTGCTTTCAAATGCAAAAGCTAAATTTTCTGTGCAGAAAGGCATTTAATTTTTGTTATTTTTTTGCTATTCTACCTAGTTGGGATTGGCCTATGAGCTCCCTCTCCTAGTTACTGGCAATCTCCATCTCTCAGGATGCTAAACCAAATTCTGGAAAAAGTGAGGTATATGCATAAATCAGTGTAGAAGCTGATCCATTTGTTGCCTGTAATTTCTTGTGTCTACCTCTAATGAATTTTTCAGTAGAAAAGGAAAGAAATATTTAGACAAAAAGGATACGGAGGCAGATTTTGCTCTTAGTTAAGCAGCTGTGTCTTGTGAAAACTTTGGGCATTTTGAGATGGGTCCATGTGCAAAATCACTCACATAAATCATTGTGCCTAGAGCCAGCAGTCCCTAGCTCAGGATTTCTATCATGATTTTCGGTGATAAACCAACACTAATCATCAGAGTCTGGTTACATACAATTTTAGTGCTTCTAATTCCCACTGATTTAACTGGAAACCCTTGCTGGATTGGACCCTGAATCTTATCACTGGGATCTCTCATTTCAACACCGTATAGCACTCTGTACATCTCAGTTTATCTGCTTGAGGTGCATGCCTAGTGATGCAGAATTATCTTTATTTTTGTGAGACTGAATTGAAATGTATTTTCACTTGTATCCTTCAATGATGCATTAAGATGCTTTTCAAATATCATTTGACCTGTCCTTAAAGGACAAGAAATGTCCTTTAAGAAAAGCCTAGTAGAACTGGTAGAGTTGCATTCCTGTAATACTAGGTAAGAGTATGTAAAAACCTGTTATGTGCCTCAGGCTTCCTCACGCACACAGACCACAGCACTAATTCATGCTCAAATAATTTTTGTTTTTAAATCTCCGGGTATCGTGATAGGGCTTACAAAACTGATATGAAACGTTGAAGGCAGAGGAGAATTATTGAGAATTACTATATGTTGAGTTTGCTCTCTTCTATTAGGTCATACATGAGCTCTGTGACAAGCCAAAAATAAGCTAAAACTGACATTTGAGTCCCATATTTTCAACAGTGCCAAATCTGCCCAGTCTCTCTTCCCTCTTGGCTGCTTCCATGGTTTTTCAGTGGCCGAGTGATGTGTGGAAAATCACTTGTTGGAAATTAGATGTTGCAGGTAAGGCCCACTCATTCCTGTCCTCCTTTCTGTGGTGTAACTGGTAAATGCTGGTAGTTATCTGAGCTTATGAGCACTGTGTCTACTGCAGTAATTGCTAAATATTGCTACTGTTAAATCCCGAAATAATGCAATTGCACACATTAATTTTGTCTTAATTGTTCATGCTAATTGCAGGTTAGATGCAATCAAAGCCGCACTGCCTGGTCAATGCACTGTGTACACCACAAGAAACCCTGGTGGAGGGGTTTTCTTTCTTTAAATTGAATCTAGTCTCCCACAATTACATGTTTTTGCTTCAGATGTACAATTAGATGTTATTACTCTAATTCTGTAACTGCACAATGATAACCAAAAAATTGCTCTGAGAAACGAAACAAAACAAGGAAATTTGCTCTGCAAGAGGAACAAAAAAGAGAATGTCAGAGGTTTCAAGGCAAACCCACAGAAGAAAACAATGGTTGTGTTATTATCGTTATGGTGAACAGTTAACCTCTGCTAAGTCTGTTGTACGTGCATTGCTGTGTGGCTGTGCTGCAGGAGTGGAACAGGGAAAGCTGTTCCAGTCACAGAGTCATCGAAGAATTTGCACATGCCCTGGCACTGCAGCAATCTGCCCCAGCATGCCATGGCCCATCCACTGTCCTAGAGAAGCCCTTCCAGAAGGCTGGACACTTTGTAGTACATTAACAATTTTTGTATGTATCAGGGTAAAGTTTGTTTTAAAGTGGTGTCAAGTAAGAAAAGTGACACTGAAGGGGTAATCTTTAAAAAGCCCAACAGAAAGGACCACTTTTTTTTTTTGGTAGGTCATGTACAACTAAAGAACAATTGATCACATTTTTAAAATTCATTAAAGAAAATTAGTAAAATCTTTATCAAGGGTGAAGGCTAATAATAGAAATTGAAAGATATGGACTCTTACTATTCCATCAAACACAGATGTTCTGTTTTGATGAAGTAATTTCTTTCTGGTAACTTGTACAAAGCTATTTAAAAATGGAAAGTATGATGAAAGCACTTGCCATGAAAGTAACAGGCCCATGGAAAGTAACATTTTTCTTTAGGACTGTGCACAACACCGTTCTTCCAAGAAACTCTCACCCAGCTTGTCGTTCTGGGAAGTGACTCCTTAAATCTGTCAGGCACTGACACTGGCAGCTTTATCTATCCTTTCTTTTCATGCCAGGTGATATGGATTTTTTTTTCTTTCTCTGTTTCTGTACCCTCTCTCATGCCTGTAAAATTTTTTTCAGAGGGATATTTTCAGAATTTGGAGCTATAGGAAAAAAGTCAGAGTAGCATCAGGGCTAAGATTGAAAGTTGAAGCAAACGTAGTGCTCAGGTTATCTTGATGTGATGTTTTGCCTTCCTTTTTCCAGTAATGGATTTGTCCAGGTGCTCAGATGATGAGCAGTCACTGCTTCTGCCGGAACTATGGTAACACCAAAATCAACACTTCACATGGGAGACCAGTTTGGCCTTGGGAAACTGAGTAAGACAAAGAGTGGGAGAGAGAAATGTTACTTGTCCTCTTTTACAGATGAATAATACACAAGGAACTTAAAAATTCTATTTCTGTGGAAACTTGTACCGTAGCTTTAGAAAAATTGTGGAAGGAGTCACTAACAGGAGGCAGCAGTGAGTGAAAAATGGGACATAACCTGATACAGGCTTAGCAGAGGGACATGCTACTAGACTAGCCAGAGAGCTTTATGGGAATAAAAACTTGATTTTCTAGACTGGACTCTTGAAGTATTTGCTGCTGTATCATTTGGGAAAACCTACATAAGTTTGGAAGCAGGACTGAAAATGTAAAGTGGATAGGACAACTAGTGAAAGATGAAAATGAGTAATGGGGACAGGATGATAATTTTGGTATTGATTCTGAGCTAATCTAACTTCATGCTGTCCTCATTAGCCCTTCCAGAAAGATCAGACATATGTCCATGAAATTTGCTGATGAAGTTATGTTGGAAATTTTAGAGTTTGATGTGCATGGAGAACTATGTGATTTTTAAGAGCGTGTGGCAGACGAGGCAGTCAAAGTGCAAAACCTTTGGGACTTGCAAAAAGCAGCAAGATTTTTTGTGTTTAAGGTAGGACAAACTAAACATTTGCAAAACAGAAAATTGTGAAGATAAGTATAATGATGGCATAAAAAGCAGTGTATGAGCTAAGCCTAAATGACATGTAAATAAAGTCACTCAGCCAAGAAATTCAGTGGTCATCAAAGCAGACCTAGCCTCTCATCTGGAGCACAGCAGCAAGGAAACTCTAGCTGGGCAGCAGGCTCAGTGTCTGGTCCAACTCTTTTGTACCTCAAGCTGTGAGCAGTGAACAGTGAAAATATTAACTGGTGCTACGGAGCCGAAGCACAGCGCTGCGGAGTCATGGTGCTCCATCTACTGGTGTGTCCTCTGGTAACCAACTTGTGCCACACTCAGGATATCTCTTCCAAAGAGCACTCCTAGACCTCTCACATGTGGCAGAGGAGGAAACTGGAAGTGAAAGTTGTTGGCATTTTTGTGGCAAAAAAAGATGTTTCAGAAAATTTTTCTTTGATTTAGGCAGTCTCCTGTTAAAACATCAGATTTCAATGGACTTCGGGGAAATATATGCAGACCTGTAATTATTTGTTTTTATACTGCCTAAATAGTGACTGGAATGTGTTTCCATGCTGGGTAGCCCATGATGACACTGGTGTATTTGAGGCATCCAAGATGAGCAATGGAGAACTCAGGTCAACGTGAAAAATTCACTTCCCTGATTCTGAGCCACTCAGCTGAGCTGTAATTCCTCACCCTTGATTTTTACCAAGGTAAAAAAATGGAGTTCAGGAGCATACAAGCCTCATTTACGTTGTATGGCTTCAGAATGCTCAGCTTCCAGGCTTGATTTTATCATAGAATCATAGAATATGCTGAGTTGGAAGGGATCCATCAGGATCATCAAGTCCAACACCTGGCCCTTCACAGGATACCCCAAGCATCACACCCTATGCCTGAGAGTGTCCAGAAACTTTTTGAGTTCTGTCAGTCTTGGTGCTGTGACCGCTTCCCTGGGGAGCCTGTTCCAGGGTCCCACAACCCTCTGGGTGAAAAACCTTTTGCTGATATCCAACCTAAATCTCTCCTGACCCAGCTTTGTGCCGTTTCCTTGAGTCCTGTCACTGGTCATGAGAATGAAGAGATCTGTAGCTGCCCCTCCTCTTCCCCTGCTGAGGATGCTGAAGACCACAATGAAGTGTCCCCTCAGTCTCCCCTTCTTCAGGCTGAACAGACCAAGTGACCTCAGCCACTCCTCACCAGGCTTCCCCTACAGACCCTTCACCATCCCTGTGGCCCTCCTTTGGGCACTCTCTAATGGCTTAATGTCTTCTTTACATTGTGGCACCCAAAACTGCCGCCAGCACTCGAGGTGAGTCTGCACCAGTGAGGAGTAGAGCAGGACCTTTATTCTGAAGCAATCCAAATGTCAGGGTTTTTTTAATATTTTCCTTCCCATGACAAATATCAATGTTCTATGGGGAGTTGCAAAAGAAGATGTCCTGCCCCCATGCTCCAGCACATTTTGCAATTTCCCACAGAACAAAATTTCCAGTTTCTTGGCCACTCTCAACTCAGACATTTGGAAGCATGGAGTGAACACAGTCCTGCAACTCTTGTAGCAGGAAAAGATCTCAAGATGTCATCAAGAAGCTATGATCTCCATCCTGAGATAGGATCAGTGATATCAGAGAACTAGTGTCTAACCTTTGCCTAGTCTATAACTCATGACTAAAAGTTCTGGAAAATCTGCAGCCTTCTCATGAGGTTTTTGTAATGGGTGATCTAGATTTTCCCTTATGTCCTTGATCCCCACCATGAATAGGGCCAAGATTTATTTTTCCCCTTTGTGTTTTCTACATCTTGAAAGATTATAGTTTTATTACCCCTTAATTGTCTTCTTGTCTAGGCCTGCATTACAGTCATTACTCCCATGTTTCCCCAGAGGCCATGTTTTAAAATCTACTGATTATTCTGTCCAAAACAGGACAGAGCAGTCCTCTGGAATCTTACCAGGTTTTAAAAGAGTGTCAGGATCACTGTGTACATCTCTCAGCTACCTCTGCTGTTTATCCATCACAGTGTGATGTTCACCTTCTTTTGTAACAGCAAGACATGACTGATTCTTGCCAGGTTTGTGATCCACCCTGAGCACTAGAGCTTCTTTGGCCAACTGCTCTAAGTGTCTTTCCCCCATTAGATATCTGTACATTTAATGAGTTCTTAGTAAGCGTTTCCACTAAAGAGAATCATGTTTTTTTCAAAATATTTATTCAATCTGCAAAGAACAATTTGACTTGTCAGTCCATCTGATCAGCAGCACACTTCCAGCCTCTTGCAGCATGATGCAGTTTGAAGATTTAGTAAGCAAATATTTTTGTCCATCACCTAGGCTATTACTTAAAACACTGGATAGGAGCTAGAGGCACTGTGGAAGCATACTCAAATGCTGCCTAAGGATCTACATAGTAACTATTATATCTTTCAAGCCAGTGTCCACTCTGTGCTTGAAGTTTTTAGAGAGCGTTTCCCTGGTTTGTGAACTAAAGCATCTCTTGAGATGATGTCAAAAACCTTTCTAAGTTCAAGATATATGATGTTCATTGCTTCTTTATTTTGCAAGAGCTACTGCTCCACAGGAAAAAAACCATGATGAATCCACATTGACTCCTACTCTTCTCTCATTGTTTTCCAGTTGTCTTCAAATAGTTTGATTCTTCCCACCCCTTATAATTATCTGAGATACAAGGGACTGAACAGGTCCCCTTTCAAATGCCAAGTTCCTTGGACAACATGGGAGCAAGCTGTGCAGCTGCAGAAATCCTCTCAGGGGCATGTTGCAGCTAGGAGATTTTGGTCCTGAAGTGGTTGAACTTCAGGTTGGCTGTGGATGGAACTGGGGCTGGTAGGTGCAGGAAGGCCTAGCGAGACCATGTGCCTGGCTGCTGACTCCGTGGGAAACCAAGAGCCTGGGAAGGGGAAGATGAGGGAGAACTGGAGTCTTGCCTTGGTACCGTCACGATGCGGCTGGGATGTGCATTTGGGTTTGGAGCCAGACATGTACTCTCATTTTATGCAGGAAAGTCAGAGTAGTCAAAGAGAAGCATGGCTAGATCTGAGACTGTGAGGATGAATTTCACCCGGATCAGTCAGGATGAAATACACTACGCATTTTTCACCCTCTTGTTATCCTGTGCTATTTCGAAAATTAATCTTTTATTGTCTGATTGTAGCTAGAGAGAAGACAAATATAGCCAAACAAGTACAAAACATTCTGACCTTTCCAGATTTTCTCTTTTTCAGTTCTTCCTGATGGGTTTAATTTTCTGTGTCTTTTTTGATTTTTTTTTTTAGTGTTTTTCTTCATAAAGCATACCCTCACCATTTAATTCACTAGATTTCTTTAGAACGAGGACAAAGATGTTGCTCTGGACCCAGAGTGTTGAACCTGATGAGACAATCATGTAGGAGATATGGCATTAAGAAAAAAGCTACTTCCCCTTCCCAATTAAGAGCTCTTCCCCCATAATTACTGTCTTAATGAAAGCACAACATGCAGCTCACAATACCTATGATTTCATTTTGATTACTTCTGGAAGACAATTAAAGCAGTCATTTACAAATGCAATTCTGCACCCCATGGAAGGGACTCTTGCTGGAGCAGTTTGTGAAGAACTGCAGCCCATGGGAAGGACTCAGGCTGGAGAAGTTCATGGAGAACTGTCTCCCGTGAGATGGGCCCCATGCTGGAGCAGGGGAAGGACACCCTCCCTGAGCAGTGGCAGGAGCAACTTGTGATGAACTGACTGTGACCCCCATTCCCTCTCTCCCTGTGCTGCTGCGGGGGAGGAGGTAAAGCCTGTGAAGGAGGGAGGAGCCGGCAGAAGGTGTCTTTAAGATTTGGTTGACTTCTCATTTGTTTTCTCTTCTGATTTTTATTAGTAATAAATTAAGTTAATTTCCCCAATTCAAGTCTCTTTTGCCTGTGATGATAATTGATGAATGATCTCTCCTGGTCCTTATCTCAGCTCATGAACCTTTCACTGTATTTTCTCTCCCCTGTCCAACTGACAATGGGAGTGATAGAGCAGCTTCAGTGGGTGCCTGGCATCCAGCCAGCCTCAGCCCACCACAGGACAATTTATTCGGGAAAGCAAAAGCTGCACACACAAGCAAAGCAAAACAAGGAATTAATTCAGTGCTTCCCATGGGCAGGCAGCTGTTCAGCCATCCACAGGGGGCAGGGCCCCATCCCCAGCAATGGTGACTTAGGAAGACAAACACCATCACTCCAAATGTCCCCCCCTTTCTCCTTCTTCCCCTACTTTATATACCGAGCATGATGTCATTAGGTCTGGAATATGCCTTAGGTCAGTCTGGGTCACCTGCCCCAGCCGTGTCTCCTCCCAGCCGCCCATGCACCCCAACTTCTTTGCCAGCGTGGCAATATGAAAAGCAGCAAAGGCCTTGGCTCTGCACAAGCCCTGCTCAGCAATGACAAACACACCACTGTGTTATCAACCCTGTGTTCAGCACAAATCCAAAACACAGCCACATACAAGCCACTGTGAAGAAAATTGCCTCAGCCAAAACCAGCACATATCCTCAAGTTAATGATTTTATGATTGACAAGATATGTGGCCCAAGCAAGAAGTGTGTTGCTGATGGTAAAGAGGAGGCATTCACTCTGTAGCATTCACACATTCCTATTGCTAGTGTGCTGGCTGTACATACAGAAAAGGAGATGAAAAAGATGAACATCAGAATTTGACCTTCCTGACCCTGTATCCAAAAGCTTATTTCATGCATTTGTCCATGAAATAAATTTCCAACTCTTCTAGAAGCTAATGTGATTGATTTTGCACATCAGGAAGTAGTGCAAAAATAGAGATCTCCAGCCTAGCCATCCCACATGGCAATCAGGCGTCAGCAAGGATTGTCAAAATGCTCATTGAAAAATTGAAAGGCAAAAAATTTTTTGTAAAAACCTGTCATATTGCTTGCTTGTATTTTTGAACTAAATACTTTGTATTATTAGCACTAATGTGAAGGCACCTAAAGGATAGAACAGCCAATCTTTAAGCTATCCTGTGAGCACTCTCCATGTGCTGGTGGGCAAAGCACAGCGTCAATACTGAAAACCTGCCTGCAATCCATAGACACGAGAAGTCAAATTGCTGAAGTCAAACCTATTGACCTTGAGCAGCGTTGGTGAAGCGAGGGGATGGTCCCAAAGCAAGCCGTGAAAGCACATGGAGTAGGCTGCTTCTCTCCAGGCTTTGGCTGTGGGAACATTTGCTGCCCATGCTCAGGCTGCCCCCAGCTCCCTGCACAGCCCTGCTCCCACCTGGCCATGGGAGCCAGGTTTGGGCCAAGCTGCTGATGTGGGGAGGATGGTGAGACTGCTCCATTGCCTGCTCGCTCTTGGGAGATTTTGAGACTCTTTCACATTGAAAAGCAAACCTTATTCTGCCAAAATGTTTTCATCTAGAGCTAATAAAAGCAAATTAGACTCTTCCCCAGATCAGGAATTAATTTTGTCTGGTTGTGTGTCATGGCTAGAGTAAACAGTTTATACTTGGGCAAAGGCTGTGTTTAAGTATGGCTGGATCCTGTTTGGTTTACTGTGATTAACCTAAACAATTGAGAAATGTTGAAACAAGTTAATTTAAATTCTTTCTTCCATTTCCTACGGCTTTTCTAGGTTAGGTTCTTAAAGCAACTATTCCAGAAGTTATTTCAAGGTGAGAAAATGAATGTTAACGTTCTTACATTAAAATGAAATTGCGGGGTTCTTTTCCCCCCTTATTTAATAAGGCTTACATGACCTTTCCAGATGTACACAGGCTAAACAACCTGCTGCTTAATGGGAGATGTCCTTATGCTCATAACACAGGAGCATTCCACTATGCCATTCTAAGAAACACTCAGAATTACAGAATCACAGAATAAGCCGAGTTGGAAGGGACCCATCAGGATCATTGAGTCCAGCTCCTGGCCTTGCACAGAACAGCCCCAAGAGTCACACTGTGTGCCTGAGAGCATTGTCCAAACACTTTTTGAACTCTGTCAGGCTTGGTGCTGTGCCCATTTCCCTGGGGAGCCTGGTCAAGTGCCCAGTCACCCTCTGGGTGACAAACTTTTTCCTGATATCCAATCCCATGCAAGTTGCTTCTGCACTCTTCCTCAGTGTTGAGGCTGAAGTGTCAGTGAAGTCATGTCACAGAAACACTGCTCCTGCTTCTCACATGGGGCTTAGACGAGCAAAAGGGGTGGTAGCCAAAGTATATGATTGGGTCTGTGCAAAATTGTACAAGACTTAACAACTGGAAAATTAAGTCTTGGTATGAGATTTATGTCCTGTCTAAACCTTTTAGCTAATTAAAGGTATGGCCTATTTTCTTCTGCCTCCAGAAGCACCAGATGGCTTATGGAAAGCAAGTATTTTTGTTGAAGAGAATCAGTAGCTTGACTTTAATTTGATGAAAGGAGGAAACCTCATCTTTCCAGAAATGTCTGGATTCAAGTATCAGCAGTTCTTATCTTCAACTTGCTTAGTGCCTATCTTATTGATGGGCTGCTCCTGAATATGCTGTCTGCTAACCCATGTGCTGCAAACTGTAATTCTCCTTGGTGGCAGCACCACATAACTGTTTTGAGCAGATGAGCTTCGTGTTTTCTTTCACTGGGTCCTTTCCCTGACAGCCTTTGTTTCAGTTTTGTTGGATCAAAGATGAAACACTCTTTTTGTCATTCCAGGCATATAAAAAGCTTTGCTCTTTCAAAAAATACTATTTTACTTTAAATGATTCTCAAAAGTCACTGTAAGAATGCCCTGAAAGACCCCAGAGTAGGCCTTGTATTTCCATCTCAAGCTCTGAAGCAACAACCCTCGGCACTTCTGGGTCTGGGGAAGCATTTCTTATATGTTGCCAAACAACATATTCCCAATTTAATATGGATATCTTTAAAATCTTATTTTACTGAGTAGTCAGAGCATAGACGGCCTTGATAAGTGAGTGCAGAGATCCTTTCAGCATTCACATACATGTATACGGAAGTCAGATAAAGCCCAGCCTCAAGAGCTGAACATTTGCAGCCACAGGCAGACAGATGTTTATCTGAGGAGAAGTTTATACTGGCTTCTGTTTGAGAATTAGAAAGACAGTTCTCATCTTCAAGCAAAACCAGGAATTAGACACAGTCAATAGCTTCTGTAAAAAAATTTCTAACCTTAAATGGTCTCCTGAAACACTGAATCATGAAGACCCTGGCATATTTTTAACAGAAGGAAATCTATTTCTGGAGTTCTTTGTGCAGCACGGAAAGTGGTGGGTTTGGGCTTTATTCAGGTTGAGGGGGGAAGCTCCACTTCTATAGCTCAGCATGCAGCTCTGATAACAGGTCCTGCATCTCAAGTTGGTTTAGTTCCTCCAAAATAAAGCACTTCCCTATATCCCACACACTGCCAGCTGGTGGCTGAAGCACTCTGTAAAAACTGGGACATTTCAGAGATCTTTATGTAACACTGGCAGGTGGCTGAGCTGTACAATACAGAAACCCCTGCTCTGGCAGGGCTGGAGATGTTGTAGAGCTGTCTTAATTCCTGGCTCAGTGCCTGGGATTCATGGGGAGGGGGGTGAGTGAGAGCTGCGGGTGAGGTTGGGGGGCTTAATGCAAGTTGCTCATGTGGATTACAAACCGATGGAAGCTTCACCCCAGGGGTGCCAGGAGCAGATTATGTGGTTGTTCTCTTCTTCAGAAAGATAAGGAGGCAACTGTGGTCCAGGGAGCCCCATGCAATCACTCATGGGAGCAGAAAGACAGCAAACCTGGCCAGAAAACAGATCACCATGTCCATGCAAGCCCCTGGAAACACATCTGATGTGTGGTTCTCTTGGGCTTTGCTTCCTCTGCATCACTCCTGCCCTAAATGAGCCAAGGGGCCGTGTGTTGAACAGGTGTATGCAATGGGTTTGCTTGCTCAGGTGCTGTTTCTGGAGGACAGGCCCTGGTGGTCAGGGCAGTCCCTGTTGGGGTAAAGATGAGGCTGGGGGTAGAGGGGTGCAGGAGGAAGGGCACGGCTCCAGCCTGATCAGAAACAATGGTGAGGTGCCCTTTGGGAGGTCATGCAAGGCTGAGGATCTCAGCTCTCAAACCCCAATACCTGATGCAGGTCTTGTTCTGAGACACAAACACAGAGGGGAGTTTTCATGAGAGAAAGACCAGCACTCTGATCCAAAACCGGAGGCGGGAGGGACGTCACTGTGCAGCCCCTGTTGGGCATCTGAAGGTGCTGGGGAAGAGGAGTGGCTGGGAGGGGCTGCCGGCAGCCTGGGCTTGAAGGCACGGATGAATGAACAAAGAGAGCAAGGTGAATTGCTTTTTGTCTCTTCTTCCACAGAAAATTCTTGCTGCAGCAGAGGAGAAAGAGAAGAAGTGTTTTCAGCTGTGAGTGCTCCCTCCTGTGACACAGGAGAGGGTCAGCCTGGGAAGAAATGCCAGGGAGCTTTGCTTTCCCTGGTTTCACATGGCAACATGGTCTCGAGAGAGACATTTCAGCAGTGAGGGTTTAATCAGGCCAAACTTGATCAGGTGACTGTCTAATCTTTTTAAGAGTTTAGCTACCTAAATGAAACTGTCTGAAGAGATTGTTTTATCACCATTATAGCTGAGCAAATAATTCACAATAGATAATTTATGAGCTGTCTTTTGCCTTTGCCTCTTCATGAAGTGATTAGATGGTGCTCAAAGCATTCATTAGTCAAGAATTTAAAATCTATTTCCTGGGCTTGGTCCTCTCAGGAGCCTCACAATTTGGCTGTATTTCAATAAACCACTGACTGTCTCCAGCTTTCTGCCCATGAGCAAAGCCATTCAGCTGCTGAGGTCAAAAATAGATGAGAGCTGCCAGTAGGTCAAGGCGTGGAGAGGAAATGGGGTCCAGACAACCAGGCTGGGGCACCATGGGCTCAGGCAAACTGAGTCTTGTGGGTCATGCTGGGAAATGTAACCCAGTAGGACACAGGTGCCTGAAAGAAAAAATAACCAAAATCTTGCAATGAGGTGCATCACTTATACTGACCCAGGCTGAGGCTTGAATTTTTGCCATCCTCCCCCAGCAAGAGCCTTCTCAACACGCACATGGTGTGCACCGACTTGCAGGAATGCTTGCCAAGTAATAAGCAGCATGAAGGCAGCCAAGCTGCATTCAGGAACAGGCAGACAGTCTGGAACAGTGTTCACTCCATCTTCTTTGTGGCCAGAGGGAAAAACTGCCACAGGCAGCATTTTATTAAAAACATAATGCCAAAAAAAAGAAAAAAAA
>VZTI01003931.1:1923667-1985957 GCA_013397865.1 Struthidea cinerea | reverse complement strand
AAAAAAGAAAAAAAAAAAAAGAAAAGCAAGCGGGAGAGAGAGAAAGAACTAAGGATCAGGAAAAAAATTAATCAATGTTCTTGTGGAAGCAAAGGAAGCCCTTGGGCCCCAGCACAGCTAGCTTGACAAGAGGACAGTATTGCAGGTGCTTTACATGTAGCCCCGTTTGTTTCCAGGTGCATTTGGAATAATGATGTCTTAATACTTCTATATTTCTTTTTTTCTCCTCGGGAGCTGGGTCATGATTTTTCCTTCTTTTATCATTCATGTCTATTCCAGGAGCAGTTGGGAATATCCTAGAAGGGGGTGATATCCCCACTGTGCTGGAAATGACATGAACTGGCGACACAGAGGCAGGCTGCACTGGGAAACTTCCCTAACCAGTACAGACCACTGCATGGTTCAGCAGTAAACCCAAGGGCTGCCTTCTGCACTGCACAGCTGGAGCCTCCTTGCTGTGCACCCTGGTGATAAAATGCTGACCGACACACTAATTAAGAGCTGCTCACAGTAGGATGTAGCATACGATATTTAGGATAAGAAAGGTGGGCAAAAGCCTTAACTGAAAAAAATTATTAAAAGTATATAGGGTACTTTATTTCAAGGATATCGCGTACTTCAAGACTAAAAGATCTGTGGAATTTGCCTGCTACATTTTAAAAATGTATTTGCAACACTTGCTTGCTGTGTTATGCCAAAAGGACTCAGACTTTGAGCCAGCATAAACAGGATGTCGGGGCCTGAAGATCTTTGCCAATACGTGGCCAGTGGTGGGGACTGCTGAGGGGTGGCCACTGCCACCAGTGCACTGGCACATGCTGGGGCCAGCCACAGGGATGCTTGGCTTGCCAAGGCTCAGCAGGGCACTGCTGGAAACTGTAGAGGTGCGGGCAGTGAGCCTTTGCATGCCTGTTGGGAAGCTGAGAGCTGTTCTATACTTGGCAGAGGGTAGCTGGCTTGAAGGAAGAGCTGGTCACCTGTGGCTGTCTGCTTGAGGGGCACCTAGGCAGGGCCTCCTTCCCAAAGCCCTCATTCTGCTGATTTCAGACTAGATGTGGCCACTGCGCTTTGCACACCTGACAGTGGCTGTGTGTGTTGCTCTGTTCAGAGCACTGGGTGCCCAGAGAGACTGTGAAATCACTGATGTGCTGTGGAATCATTGACATGCTCAGAATTCCACAAGGCCTTGAGCAACCTGATTTAAGGCGCCTCATTTGAACTTGACCCTGGACCAGACGACGAGCAAGCAAAGCAATGGACCCAGATGCCCCTGCCATTGACTCATGAATGAAGACATGTGAGTGCTTCTTTGAGGTATCCACACTTGAAAGGTCAAAAGGAGATATTCAGTGCGGCCAAGTATGAGGGCCAGTGGAGGTTTTGGCACAAAAATGCAATCAATGAAAAAAAATGGTGATGTCTGCAGCATCTCAGATGCCAGTATCAGGCACTGGTGGACTGCACCCTGTGCAAAGGCTCAGATTCAACCCAAATGACATTCAAGGCAATTCAAAGAGGGCAGAGGGAGGTATCTTGCTCTTTTTTTATTTGGTGCCTGTGTTCTGCATGTCTTCCATGGGAGGGGTATCAGCTTAAAAAGGTGGAGAGCAGTAGCTGTAAGGCACAAGCACATTAATCATGCACTTCTCAGTGACACAGATTTAGTGGGCTGTCTTCTGGATCACTTAAATAACATCACCAAAATGACTGGGGTCTAACTATGGCCTTATCATAGAACCATAGAATCCATTAGGTTGGAAAGACCCTTAAGATCATGAAGTCCAACAGCTAACCCAAAACTGCTAAGTCCGTGACTAAACCATGTCTGTAAGAGTCACATCCACACTGAGACCAGAGCAAACCAGAAGTAGGAAAGCATCAGCTGTAAACCCTTTCTCCCTCCCTTCCTCTGAGACCAGTGAAGGTATAACGGTGCAGGGGCTATGGGGCCAGCAAGTTTGGCTATCTGCTAGTGCTGTTCTGCTGAAGGGCAGGGCAGAGACCAGGGGAAGGAGTCATTAGCAAAGCAGGACACATGCACATTGGACACACTGAGCATGACATTCAGGAGCCTGGTGGGAAGGGATGGACTTGAATCATTTTTGGATAGGGTTCATTTTAGGAAGAGCCCTCTTCCTATCCTGGATGCTCCAGAGATGAGAGACAAAATTGAGTTGGTGTTATTTTATTTGCTCCAATAAACATTTGATTTATACAAAACAAAACAAGACAAAACCCCCCTCAAAACAGTTTACAAAGCAAGTTAAGTGTTTGAAACTTTTGATACACAAGAGTATATATTGCTCACATTCCTATTTCATACATGATGTACAGGTGAAATATTCCTTAAAAGAATAAAAATTTTCCTTTACATGTAGTGTTAAAAAACCCCATAAAAACGTCAGTACTGTCAGGAACTACTGGTCGCCATTCCTTGACCTTCTGTGTGGATGGAGGAAGAGAAATGGGCCATGACCTTCTACCTGCCTGGATGCACTCCCCACCCACATCTCCTACCTCTGCCTATGGCCCTGCGAGTTTACAACATTCCATCCCTACAAAACTGCCATAGTATCCTCTGACTTGCACTGTAGGTGTGGAGGTTTTGCCCGGCTCTGTTTAAATATTTCTGAGCAGTTTGGTTAAAATGCAAAAAAAAAAAAAAAAAAAAAAAGCAGTTACCCATTTCAAATAAAGTATTTGCCATCATAAATCTTTACTTCTATTTGAATAAGCATGATTCCTATGGACTTGCATGGCAACATCTCTTTGAGAGGAATATCGATGTTTATCTGTCAAAGGTGTTTAATAAATCACACCAGATACATCTGTCCAGGATTGGTTTCTGCTGGTTGAACTTCTAACTTGCAAGGCCTGCTGACATGCCATGAGGAAGAGAGAAGTGGATAAATCACTGTAAAACACCTAAAGACAAAATTTTTAGCACTTATTAAACACATTGCTGTCATGTATAGAGGCCCAATGTGATGTCAACTGTCTTAAGCATTTTGGGGAACTGAAAGAATGTAAGCAATGTCTGAGGGATCCTGTTGAAAAACTCTTTCTTTGTTTTTGTTTTTTTTTTTTTTTTATTCTGTGAATTGCTGACTTACTGAGGCAGCCCTAAATGCAAGCAATGCTGAGGGCAGGATATGCCATTAACTTATTGCTATGGAGCTTTTCCTCGCCTCCAAGGTCTTTTTGCAAAAATAAAGGCACCAGTTGTTGTCTCTTACTTTAGAAAGCATGGAACAAAGTCAGACTGTGGTTTGTCTAGCAATTAGACACACTGCACAGGGAAAAAATAATGTTTGTTCTTACAGCAATACAATCAAGGTGAAAGGGAAAAAAATAGCACTGCCCGCACTCAGAATGTACAGCAAATATAAAACATCTGCTTGGATTGTTGCTGGCCCTGTCCTGTTCTGTATGGTTTGGGGGCGGGGATGGGAGGAGGGGAAAACTCATCCTGCTGATACTTTGCAACCTGCTTACAAGCAGCACGAATTCAAAGCAATAAACATACAACATTAATGAACTCTATAACAAAACACACATGTGAGAAGGACCAAAACTCCTCACACGCCTGCTCTGGGGCATTTTGAGGACTTAAGATGAGAGGGAAAAGACATTCCTGAACCTTCCACAATGTGCTGCAGACAGGACCATGTAAGTACAACTGCAAAGTCAAATTGGCCTGTCTGCTGTGAGGCTGCTCCTGCAACTGTGAACAGCAGGACCACAGCCAGGTGGTCACAGCACGTGCTTTGAAAGTCATCTTCTTATTGCATTTTATTCCTATTTTTTGGCAGAACGCTTAGTGCACAATTGCTGGTGTGGTGCTATACCAGTCTCCGCAGGCTCCTGCCCTAAGGGGTGGGATTTCGGACACACTGGTAATTTCCTGGAAGCACTTATTTTAATAACTTTCTTTTCCCCAGGACATGGCTGTTTATAGATATATAGATATATATATATATATATACACATACACACACATTTTATAGATATATATGTATATATATATATATGTATAAAAATAGCAATTTCATAGTTATATACAGGCATTAATAAAGTGCATAATGTTATTGGCTATTTTCAAATCTCATTTCCTGAGGAAGTGCTACCATACATAGCTCCTCCTACGACATGGTGCCGGCCGCCAATGCTAGGGTATGACGGCTACTCCCCCAGCTTTTAATTCCTGGGATACATCTCCCTGTCCAGAGCTGGAGCCTAAAGGGAGTAGTGACAGCCTCAGTCCTCCAGGAAGCAAGTCAAGGCACTGATCAAGACTTCTT
The DNA here is from genome assembly GCA_013397865.1 of Struthidea cinerea. Lineage (NCBI taxonomy): Eukaryota > Metazoa > Chordata > Aves > Passeriformes > Corcoracidae > Struthidea > Struthidea cinerea. The sequence goes on along the minus strand of VZTI01003931.1, from coordinate 1,981,656 downwards.
CCTTTGCCAAGGTGAACACGTCTAGGAGCGACTTCCCTCCATTACGGAGCTCTCAGGCACACGCTACTTTGTAGTGGTCACGGAGCCGTCCTCGGGAATCTTCTCCTCCGAGCAGCTCCTTCCCGAGAGCCTGTCGTGGTGCTTGAGCTCGCTGAAGCGCTCGGCCACGCACTGCGCTGTCAGCCGGGCCTCGGGGTCGTGGTCCCAGCACTCGATAAGGGTTTCACACACCATCTGGATGCCCTGCAGGGAGCACAGAGAGAGCAGCCGTGAGGGGCTCAGCCACCGACAGAGCTGCTCTCTGAGAGCTGTTTTAGTGCCTTCCGAAGTTTGGGGGTTATTTCACGTGTGTCCCGGAGGTTCTTTATGGGATCTGCTGCTTCTGTCATAGGGGCATTGATACCTTTTTGGTTTTTTTTTAAAGAAACCCTACTACAATATTTTCAGCACTTTAGTTGGCACTGTCATTTCTGGGCATGTGTTCTGATACGTTATAACAAGAACAACGATGCTTCAGACTAGTGCTACAGAATCAGGCAGGGTTTTTTTGTTTAATAAATATGGTAAGAATTCTAGGACAACATGACTCAACCCATGCCTTCGCATGCTGAATTCTGTTTGGGTTTTTCAAACAAAATTCTGATTGCCAGCAATACTGGGCTGTACATCAGCTCTTTATTAATTCCTTGTGGACTGCCTAAATCTATGTGCAAATATGGGCCACAGTCCCGCAAACACTTAAACACATCACTCACAGTTGTAACTGTTTAATCTTCATTTCAATTCTGATGCAAATGTTTACAGGAGCAAAAACCCAGTTGCATCTCTGTAAAGCATTTTATAAACATGAGGTATTTGCCAGGAAACTGTGTTTTGCTCTATGACACTAAAAGCCCATTAAGTAGGATTTACCTTAAACTTATTTAAAAAATAACATTTCACAACACTGCATTAATTGTATAATTTACCTAATTGGTGATGTTGACTGATGTCAATGCTAATAGCAGAATGTTACTGTCAGTATACAAATAACATTAGTTTTCTGCTGGCATTGAAATTACAAGCAGTAAATTAAATTAAATATTAAACATTAACTTGAAATCAATAGTGCAACAAATTTCATTAAGGGGGGTGTGGGGGAAATTGTAATATGTAAATCCATTCCAGAATTTTATCACGATGAATAATGAGCTCATTACAAAAACACGACTGCAGAGGAAGGAAATGAATATGGAAGAGCCGTTACAGTAAGAACAACTTCTATGGAGTTCAAAGCAGATCCTCAGCTGCCGCAAACTGTCACAGCCCTGCGGAAACTGATGCATCACTGCATTTTAGATAGCAGAATGTGAAACACTGAAGGGATTCAGGCGAAGGGAATTAAATCCACCTTCATTAAATGTCCTCCGAGTGTGTTATCAAGCATCCATTTCCTTCCTTAGACTCTTAGCCGAACCCTGTTGGAGCCAGCTGTGCCCATTCTGGTGACACACAAGCACAAGTGCATGGCCCTCCCGGTTGATGGGGTGCCCTGTGCTGGGGGTAGATTGAGGTGTGGGTTTTATGTATGGAAGAAATCTCTGAAATGAAATGCAGGACACCTAGGTCCAAATCCATCATAATTTTACTTGCTATATTAAACCCAGAGGTGATGAAATCCACAGTGTATCCCACAGCTCTGCCCCAGCACCTCAAGCTGCAGCTCTCCACACACTCAGCCTTGCTGTCAAGGGCTTTTAGTGCTGGTAGTATCAGATACCCAGGTGTCCCTGAAAATTCAGCTTTCTTCCCTCGTTAAATAACCCTACTCTTCACAGCTGAGAACATAAGGAGCAAGTCCCTGCAGTCCAGGAAGGGGCTGCACCCTACCATAGTCATCAGGTGTTCTTGGTTGGAAAGATGATTGATTTTGGCCAGTCACTTGGTCTTTTTTAAGTAGATGTCAGACTGATTTTAACTTCCCAAATGGAATGAAAAAGGGAGTGTTACATTGCTCCTTATGGAAATAGTAGATGATATTCTTGGTTGTCTGGGCTTTTATAAATGTTTGTGATACTTTCCTTTTGTCGGTAAAGACCACTCAGCATATTCCATTGAGAAGTGGAGTGACCAAGCCTCACTTCTCTGATATGATTCACATTTTATCTCTACTGATAAAACTACTGAGAGCAAAGGTGAAGAAATGCATGCCTTTGGCTTGTTTTCATTCAGTTTCATGCACTAAAAAATCTACTATTGCCTAGGAAGTGCAACTGTCGTGCTCATGAATGGAGGAAGCTGACAAAGTGCTTTGTGATATGCAAGGGAAATGGACTGCTAATGCACAACCTGAATAAAACCAGACTGGCTTGCTGAAGACTAATTTCATATTTCCTTAAACCTGTCGACAGCTGGGATACAACTATGACTAGTCTCCATGATAAAGTATGAGATTTGCTTTCTCTGCTTAAGATCCTCTGCAGTAGGATGGTCTCCCTGAAAATGGAGTAAAACAACTTGAACAGTGCCCTATTTGCAAAGCTACCAGTCGTGAATGGAGAAGGGGGTCATGCTGCTTTTGGTGTTGAATAATGCTGCAACCAGACTGATTCAAAGTGAAACATCTTGATGGTGAGGTGAAGATGTGGTAGACCCAGTAAACTGCCTGACAAAGGAACAAATAAGTGATACTACTAATAACTTATCTAAAGCTTATCTAAACTTATCTAGAGCTGACAGAGCTGGCCTGGAGACATCTGACTGACAGTCAATCATTTTATACTATGAAAGCCCAGTCCCACTTTTTAACAACAGTGTCTTCTAACACACCACTTATTGGAGTGTTATGTAGAGATTCTTCCCCTTGAGGAGTCCCATGCCTCATGGTCACTCCCACCCCTCGAGGTTACTCCTCGAGGCTAAGCGAAAGAGATTTGCCTACAGTCATTGGCATGGGTGGGTGATGTCAATCTCTACTTAATAATTGGTTTTGCTACCTTTAGTATGGTTGCGTTAATATGATTGCTTCAATATTGCCTCATAGCGCACACTGTACTAGTAGTTATAGCTCCTACATAATTCTAACTAAGATATTTTTGTCTAGTCATTATCGTAATAAATAATTTATATTTATATTATTTATTTATATTTATATAAATATGTCTGGTTCGCCATCCTTAATCGTCTGAGACAAAGTTGTATAATGGTTCAATTGCACCTATATAATCCGTAAAACGTAAACTGTTGACAAAATCTGGGGCTAACATCGGATCCAGCCCCACCTAGACTCCTCTCTGGGAAGGTGTTTAGAAAGCAAGGGGATCCTTTCTGTACCTCATGACTCAACAGGAGGGCTTCTCTAATAAATTTTGTCTGAAGCTCCCATTCTGGCTGCAACAGAGGCCCATGTGTGAAGTTGTTTTATTTGCACCTTCAGAACCGACACACAGTGTGCTTTAAGGGCCTAATTACTCTCTGGCTCTCTGGATGATTGCTGGATCTCAGGCATCCAGTGTTTCTGTTTTAACTACTTTTAGATTACACTTGTGTGCAGCAGGAATCTCAGGGCTTTGGGGCAGGCACAGTGCAGAGAACTGTGGTGTCTGAACCACATCAGCACCAGTGCCACTGGGTGACAGAGCTCTACTCCGTGCAAAGAGAGGTCCAGCCTGTTGGGCAGGGCATTGAGTTCAGGCTCAGGCTTCGGGCAGCAGCTAAATCTATCCACCGCTCACATCTCATGCTCTTACCTGATGGTTAAGCCAGGAGCTGGGGATCTCGGGTCTCCCTCTGTCTCTTAGGACATTGTCCTTCATGCTTTCCACACAAGGGTGTTCTCGCACTTTGGAGCCGAACGGGGGCTCGTACTCTTTCACTTCTGACAAGAGAAGAAGCAAACACAGGGTATTTAGCTGGGCTGTGCTGGTGCCAAGAGTGAAGGGAGCTGGCTGTTCTCTGAGGAGCAGGAGCTGCTGATTAGCTGCTCACTGCCACTGTTCTGCTTGACCAGCTCCAAACAAAGCAAAGCCAGTTGGCATTTTCAAAAATGTTTCAAATGTGTTTCTCCCATACACTCCCTCCCTCCCTCCCCTTTTGTTTCCTAGCCAACAAAAAAATTCTCATTTAAACCCTTCAGTACATAATAATATTAGCAACAGTCCAAGAAGCAGAGTTTATCTGTATATATATATCTATAATGGTTTGTGAGCCTTTCAATCTCCGCTGAGGTAAAAAACACAGGAGCTTTAAGGTGAGTTTTGCCTGAGCCAAGCTTTTGAAGAGCTGGTCACCCTTAGCTCTCCTGGAGTCCACACACACTTGCCAGGTGAAATATAAACTGAAATCTATCTAGGTCATGAGATGTGAATGGGCAGATTGCTAGGATGAAATAGTTGCTTGAAAAGGACAAAGATACAGTTAAGGAGCAATGCTGGAAGCTGCCATACTGCCCTTGTTTACTCACTCCTAAGCTGCATTCTTTTCTAGAAAGTAGTAGTCTGCTCTTATTTTAGACTTCCTTCCCAAAATGGATCAGTTTTGGCCTGTGATACAGGGGCACAGCTTTCTGAAGGGACTGCTGCCACTCTGGTTTTTGTTTGCATGCTGCATATTTTCTTTGCTTGTCTTTGGAGAGAGAAAGGAAGAGGCAGACATATGGGACCTTTGGAGAAAACTCAAGGAATTTCTGAGAGCGGAAATATTAGAGTAGATGCTGACACAGTGTAGAAAATGCTGTGGTTTCTTTGGGAACAGATGGAGACTTTACTCACAGGCCTAATGACTTGCTGGTATCAGATAAAGATTTATGAAGTTGGCCTGTTCTGCTGCCTCTTATTTCTTTCTAGGAATTAACTGAGGGCAGGAAAAACTGAAGTGTAATCTACAAAGCAGTCTGAAGAATGCATGTGAGTGCCCAGATGATGTGTGAAGAGAGACAAAGGAGTGGAGAAACAAAGCACTGTTGCCTAATGTTACAACCAAAGTTCAGCTGCAGTGTCTGGAGTTGCTCAGTCCTCTCAAGGTGTAAAAAGCTCCAAGAAAGGTGATAAGGATTAAAGGCCCAGAAGAAATGGGAAGAACCTCTAAAAATTGGCTTTGTTTATTTTGGAGAGCAAGGTAAGGATGGGGTCATATGATATGCTACTGGAAATAACTAATGATCAAGATAACACAGGTCAGATCTGTCTGTCATGTCTCATGACAAAAACAAGGTAGTACTGAAGACAACTAACTTTGGATTTTTCTCCAAAACCTTGAAGTCAGGCTGTAGATCTCACTTGCATGTGATAGCCATGAGACTAACATGAGGCTAACACTTAAAAAGAATAGCCAAGTTACAATAACAAACATTTTGGAAGGGATATTAAACCTTGTGTTTCAAATATTCAGCGTTTAGAGATTCAGCTGCGAACAACTGTGTGCAGTGCAGCAGATCACCCCAGAGATGCCTCCTGCAGCACTCTCCTTCCATCTCCCTAGCCATTTGGTGCTGGCCAGAATGGCTGTAGTCCAGAAACAAAACTCCTATCTTTTAAGACCCAAGGGCCAAAGTCTGCTTCGCTTTCTTTCCTGTACAAGAAGGCATACCACTTTCACCCACATTAATCTGAGTCTGAAATTACTCAGACAAAGTAAATTTACAAGACTTCAGCCCTAGAAATGAATTGGGATTGCCATCTTGCTAGTCAGACCTGGGTTACCATGCAGCGGATGCACAGTGGTTATATTGCACATACCTATACGTTCAAAGCTAACAAAAATATTAAAGTTTGCTGGGAAAATTTAAATTGCATGACCTAGATGGCCATTTCCTGCACCATCTCCACCAGTCATGGTTTAGTTGTGGTAGTGATCATGGACACCAGCCAAGGCTCTGAGATCTTGCAGAGTGAGGAGTTGGAGGAGTCTGAATGTCCAACAGAGGAAAGCTGCTGCTGGGGTGCTGACTTGTTCCCTCTCACTGATTTAATCTGAAGGTTGCTCAGGTTCATGAGATGGTTCAAACAGGAGAAGTGAAAGCCTTTCCTGGGAGTTGATAGGTTCATAATACATTTTCCCTGTTTGAGAAATTGTTTATAAGTTATGAGCATTCCTCTTGCAAATATAAAGATTGGATAGGTTTTTCACATTTGGATTTTTTGTTGTTGCTTTGTTTTTGTTTATGGTAAAGAAAGAGAAATTGAGGCCAGATGCCAATTCACTGTAATGACTTTCTACTAATACAGTCATGCCTTCCCTCAGTTTGAAAAGCATGCGACATCTTCTTGCTATTTATTATCATGCTTCTCTTTCCCTTGGAAAGAAAAAAAAGCCCACTAAATCCTCATGCAGTAAGTCATCCTAATGCTGTGGAATCTCAAGTGTCAGACACATTTTGCAGTAATAGCTGGTGTCATTCATGGATCATGTTTACGTGTATCTAGATGCTGATTCTATTTCTCATGCCTTCTATGTTTCTTTTGATTGGTTTTAGGCCGGTTGGGCACTAAAAATGACAACTAGATGAAGCACCATAAGTATGTCAGGAACCATGAACTACAGAACCTTTAGCATTCAATAATGGCAGACTTCCTTCAACTTTAACCTCCAGCATTTAAGCTTTACGGTTGAGAGCTGACTTGCACTACTAACTGCTGTACCTCTAGCTTCTTTTGACATTGGCCTGGCCATAACTCTCAGAAAGGCTGGGATTGGATTTTTAGCCCCAAACAGAGACATTACTGAAAATCTGTTTGTTGTGCATGATGAAAGCTTGGGACATTTGTCTCACTTGTGGTCGTTTTCTACTCTCAGCTTTTTGCAGTGAAATTTTCTTTGGGTCAGAAGAGCATATACACAAACCCTGTTGACACTCCCTCATATGATCCATCTTACTGATTTCTGTGGGACAGCTTCTCATGCTGGATGATGAAGTCTTATTTGCAGAATCAAAGCAGGAGTGAGGTGAAAGGCCAGCAGAAGTCAACTGTGAGGCACAGTCCACAGCAGTGAGCTTGTGTTTGGGAACTTCTAGGTCCCTTTGAAATGCCCCTTTATTTAGAGCTTATGAGGGGGTAGAAGGGATAAATCAGTTGATGGTGGAGCTACTGTGACAACTCATGCAAACACAGTAGTGTCCTTCAGATAGCGTCTTTCTTCACGCTAGGGGAATTTGAGTAGTGAATCTGCTAGCTTGCGCTAGTTGCACAAAGGGAAAGTAAGGCCCAAAGCAGAGGCCCAAAAGCTGTTTCATGGCCAAGTTTAAGGAGCTGTCAAATGCTTACTTCATAAATTTCTGTAGGTTTTCCTGTTAAGGGGAAGGCTGCACTGGGATGGGTGAACTCACTGTGCACAGATATCTCTTAAGTGACTTCACATCTGATGATCAAAGACACAGTCACCCTTCACAGGTTTGGGAGCGCACGAGCCCTGCCATCAGCGTAGGCTTAGGGGCTGCTCAGTCAATGCACACTGAATCCTGAGGTGGGAAAGCAGCAAGCAAAGAGCACATCAGTGCTTGACACGGGGTGTGGTGCTGTGACCTTATCCACTGCCACATGGCTTGCTGAAGGACGTGCTACCTTACATGTAGCACTGTGGTGACACCTGGAGAATTTCTAGGACATGGGTGCCTGTCATGGGGTGACGCTGCACGGTGTGGATCTACCAGCCAGGGCTGTACGCCACTACAAGCCAGTGCAGTGCAGACGTGCCCTAACTGGTCTCTGCTCCACAGAAGGAGAAATTTAAATCAGGCTCCAGACGCAGCCACCCCAGGGCCCAGTGCACAGGCACAGCCCCACTGCACAGGCCATCTAATTGCTCCCTGCTGCCAGAAACGTCACCGCTCCACGTCAGTGTGATGAAAGCTGAGCATTTCATGAGGTACAGGATACACAAATGTTTAGCTGCCAAACTGTGGCTCTTGGCGGAGTCCTTCCAAGAAAGCGTAAGATTAATCCTGGTTTCATTCACATGAAACACAGCGCCAGTAAAGCAAGGCTGCCATTTTAAACAAAGCCCTGTTACTATACCAAAGCCAGTCACCACTCCACTGCTCGAGCAACATTGCCATTTTCTGAGGGGTTTCTCTTCTCCCTCTTCACCAAACCCGTGTATCCAGAAATTTGCTTTCCTCTCCTTTTCCCCTGCCACCCCCAACAGTCCCTCACCCACAGAAGTTGCAATACAAACCAGATGGTTTTCTTTTCTTTCTAGGAGGCTGTCAGAGAAATTACACTTGTCTCAGTCACCAAAGCTGTGTCACTCTGAAAGCAAGTGGTTGAGATGAAAATTATATTTCTTGCAACGTGCAGCATCTGGTGCGCAGCTGTTGTGCTGAATGAAATACCAAGTTAACAGCAGCGTGGAACAGTTGAAGTTCTCCCCTAAGTAGCATTGCTGAGTTTCTAAATATGCCTCTTAAATTATACTCTGGTGAAAAATCAGTCAACCTCGATCTTTGCCTCTGTCTCCCTTTCCCTCGTGCCCCATTTCTGCTTCTCCATATTTAGCACAACAAAGTAACAACGAACAGCATGGCCTTTCTCAAAAGCCGATCCCCACCTGCTTATTTACTACAGCAGCTTCACAGTACGGATTGTGCTGCTGGGTATTTTTGTTTAAATGTCTGCTGACTGAAGAGGCCTGGCATAGCATGGAGGCTGTGTTTGACAAAGCTGCTGTAGTGAAAGGACCTGCCTGAATCACCTCCCACACTCACTGAACACCTGCATGCTGACAAATGAATCCCAAGAGCTCCCTTAGAAAAAGAAGTAAGTCCCTGTACCTCTATGTGGCTGAATGGCAATTAGCCCCCCTTCCTTGCATGCTTCCCTCCCTAAATAAAGTTGTTAATGCTGTTGCCTCAGCTAAGACTCCCATTTTTGCCCTCAAAACTGTCCCGAGCTGACACCACAGCCAAGCCTGCCCTGCAAAGACAGAGCCTAGATCTTTTAGGCTTCTTTGAAAAGGCTGTCGGCAATCAGGTCAGCCTACTCCGCCTTATATGCAAAGACATTTCTCTCACTGCCAAACAGTCTAGGAGTAAAAGAGGGGTCTGCGTGAGCAGAGGCAGCTCCTCAGGAAGGCTGTGAGGAGAGGAGGGAGTCTCACAAGTGACAGATGGAGAAAGAAAGCAGAGGGGGAGCTGTAGTCATGAATCACTGTAAGGGTATTTCACCAGCTGGCTGCAAAGATAACCAGACTGCACAAACCAGGGGAAAATCTAAGAAGGAAATGAGAGTAGTGGTGCAATGCTGTTGTAGCGCAGTACCAGTGACAAGTTAAGGGATCTGCATCCTGGGAGTTATGTTTAACTGCTTTAGACAGAGATGCTAAGTGCAAGTTCCAACCCCTATGGATCTGCCCAAGTGCTCCTGGGGTTTTTCTGGGGACCTCACCTCAGGAAAGGTGACTGAAGTAGGGAAACAAAATTCAAGAAATGTGTTTCTGGAGATGAGAATGACTGAGGGATGAAATGAATAGGGAAAATCGGGTGGGGTGGGGTTAAGCATCACTTGAAAGGGGATGCTGGGCCAGAGAAATATTTCCCTTTACTGAAATGACTTCAGCTCTTCTTCTCAAGGTTATAATGGTTCAATCTCTTCTAGCTAAACATGCTAGTGATTTTCCTTCCTTATGAAACTCTCTTTATATCCCCTTTTAGCAGTTGCCTTCTGAGAACAGCAGCAGTAAGATTTGCTTTTGCTACAATCTTCATTTTGCCCTACTCAGCAAATATGAACAGGAAGGGACTCAGGCATCATCAAAGACTCCACAGTAAACAGCTTATATTTATACGAATCAGGTGAGTTCCTAAATGCAAGAAACAGAGAGAGATCAAGAGACAGGGCAAAGTTCACTTTTCTCAGGTTTTAAATCTCCTCTGCCACATTCACAAAATGCTAATGAAAGGCTGGGGTTGTGCCAATGCACTTAGAAACAGGCATGACCATGAGCCATTAAAAATGGATAGGTTTGCCTTGGAATATGTCAGACTGAGGTTCAGTTCCTGAAGAAATGTTTTACCCTTAAATGTTTGATTAGAAAAGTGTTAGGTGGTTTCTTCATGCTTTTAAGCTAGCACTTTCTGCACACATACTCGCTTTGTAGCTTTCCTGGCAGGGTGCACACAGGGGTGAATCTGTTGCCCATGCTACAGCTCACCCAGCAAGACCAAATTCTGGTCAGACAGAGCAGGAGACTGAGATGGAGGCAGTTCCTCCCTCCTGCACATGCACATCGTGGTGCAGCCACACAGTCACTGTGCAGAGTGGCTTCAGAGACCTCGCTTGTGGTATCCCACAGACGCTGGTAGAGAAACAAGGAGCAGCTATGCACATCTTCCCCTGGGACATTGGTTTCCCTCTTGTACACTATGTTCCTCATAACACAGTGCTCTAGCCTGCAAGACTGTCCTGTCTCTGCATCTATGGCAGCCCTTCAAGGTGGAACCGTGCCAAGTCTGATGAAAAGGGAGCCTCTGTGGTTTTGGAAGAAGGATAACAAATCAAATCACAGTTGCATATCTACTGTAATATGCACATTAGTGTTACCTTTTATAGGCCCTCTCCTTTGACTGCCCGTGGGAGCCCTGAACTTTGCAGCAATATTTTTTAGAATGACTGTCAGACGATTCCAGGAGGCTGAAGAATTTTATAAGCAACTTTGTCTTATTTTAGTTCCTGAAGTAAGGTGAAAAACTTCAAACATGGCAATATGTATTGCAGATATCCCAACAGCAACTTTTCTGATTTCTAGCACATACCTGTGCTGCACACTGGGAATTCTGGGTCAGCTTTAGGCAAAGCAGAAATGGAGAGTTTTGTTTCAGAAGAAACTCTGAATATGAACAAGCGTAGCAGCTTTTCCTGGAGCTGTTCTGATAGTCAGTTCCAATCATTATTATTTTGTTGCTACACTTCATACAGCAAACATCCCTTGATTTCTCATATGGATGATCTCTTGCAAAATCACAAAGCATGATGTGCAGCAGCTGGTGATTTTGGGCAAACAGGAAACTTTCCATATCACTATGATGCCTCTTACTAAAATTATCAATTAGTAAATGTGACACTTAACTGGCCCTTATTAGCTTTGAGGATTAACATTCCATGAAAGAAAATGGGAAGCAGTTATCACTTCTTGGATTTAATATTTCACATTTGCTTATGTTTCCAATTATTTTGTATGAGATCAACCAGACTGAGTCAATCCATGGCTACCCAAGATGTCATAGGAAAACCAGACTTTATTAATCTTTAAAAGTGATCTACCTAACAGCAAATTTATCCTTACAGCAGTTGAGGATCAATTTACTCATGCACTCAGTTGCTTGGGTTTCAAGCCTGCTCATGCACACGTGCATCTCATACCACTGAAGGACTGTTAATTTACAGCATCCAGATACATTAGAAAACATGGTGATAGTCAAAAAGAATCACCCTCTCCCCAGACAACCACGAGAGCATGTCTGTCAAAACATACTTTTAGAGAGAAGAAAACAGACGGCACTTACCTCCAACAGCATTACAGCGAGATGTCATTTCCCAGAGGACCAAAGCCATGGAGTACACATCCGTTTGTTTGAAGGACTCCATGTTCTCCAGGTTCATCCTGGACTCCAAAACCTCAGGGGCCATATATCTTGCTGTGCCAACCTACAGGAGAAGAGATTGGGGAGAGCTCACAAGTTGAAATTGCAATTCATGTTTTGGATTTCGCTGTGATTCAACTTCAGCTTTCACAGAAACAGTGCCATTTGACATGTATCCAAAAATTCAGGCTATACTTGGCACAGGCCATATTTTCTGCTGCCAGGGGAATCTGGCATTGTCCTGACTACCAACTTACTTGCACCTCTCTTTGTGAGGAAAAAAAAAATAGCCCTTTTTAGTTCCTTAAGCAAATAATTTTGACACTGACAAGTTTTCTCACTCTTTGGCTATTCACAGATAAACTCTGACCTTTGGGCCTGAAGCAATTGCTGCTGACCAAGTGTTTTTCAGATGAGCAAGAAACACATTGTATTATTTTGCACAGCGTATTACAGTGTTAGCCGTTTCTTTTCATGGTAGGCTTAAAAGGAAAGTAAATGCAGGCCTGGGAGAAGAAAGCAAACACACAAATACTGAATGCAGAACCACACATTTGAATCAAAAACCAAAAATCTGCCCCTTTGAAAAAACATTCTCATAAACTTTATTCATACTGAGTAATTTTCAGCAATGACTTTAGCAGCTTTGCTGAGATCAATATTACGATTTTGCATTACAGAAGGTGAAGTTTAAAAGTCTGGTTTTATCACAAGAAAGGATTTAAGGAAGAATTTTTGGATCACTCAACAGTTGCTCTCCAACAACAAACTCTTCACAGGGTAGGTATAAAAAATGTATCCCCCTTGAAAAACTGCAAGCAGAAGTCTTTCATCAGGCAAAGACAGCTTAAAGTTGGAGACTGGTTAATCACAGAGATGAACAAACATAAGTGGGTGATGCAGTAGGACATATGATTTAAATGAGCTATTTACACTACAGCAATCCCTCCAGATCCCAGAGGCAAGCAGGGCTTCGAAAGAACATTTCAATTACTGGGTCTGCAATTGCAGACAGCCACATAGTAAATGTACTGTCTTGAGAGAGCCCTATGACACCCATTTTATAAGCTTCTGTAAACATGTCTTACCACCTCAGGCTCAGGGCAAATGGCAAGATGTTCCACAAAAAGTGGAAAGTATCATAAGAAGAAGGAAAGATCAGGAACATGGCTTTGTCATAGGACCTTGCAACAGCAGAAAATCTGTGTCAAAAATATCCGAATGGTTGTAGGATCAAAGCCTTTATAAACAGAGGACAAGAAAAAAATTCAGTGTGAGCAGTCTCAAAGTTAAGTTCCCTGCTACACTGACACTGAAGAATTTAAGGGCAAGCATGTGAATAGCAGCTATGCACTGAAGAGGTACTTGGGACAGTCACGTCTCAGCAGCACCAAGGTGAGCACCAACTCCCTTCCCTACATAAGACGTACATCTGGAAACTGAAGCAGAGGTTGTTGCTACCCACCATTAACTCCCTAGCACATGATTTCTTCCCCAAGCGGATCCCATCCAAAGCTTAAGAAGGTTACCTGTGCACATGGCCCACTCCCCACAAACCTTGCTGATTTTAACAAGAGTTAGTGATGCCTAAATACAGTTCCTTCACATTGCCACAAAGTCCTATTCTGGTCTGGCATTTCATACCCTCTTTGCAGCAATGAAAATGATTTTGCAGTTTTGCGGGACAATGGAGGATGAAGCCCTATAACTAAAATGCACAGAAGAAAATGCAGAGAAAAATTGACTTGGAAGAATGCTATCAAATCCATCCCGCTTAGAATTTATCACGGATTCCATTCTGCTTATGTCCTTTTATCTGCATTTATGTTATTAGGTCTTTTGGTCAGAGACACTTTTTCTGTATCTTGAAAACATGTGACTCCTGAGTCTCAAAGGCATTTTTAGGTACCTAACCTCTGGCAATTCAGAGCTGGTTGCCTCTCTAGGGTCTGGATATGCTTCTTCTTTGCAAATACCAGTCTGCTTTCAGTTCTTGGTTTTCCAAAACTTCTAGTGAGGGACCATCTCTCTTCCTGCACTGCATTATCATTTCTTGTGACATCTGAACCTTTTTTTACTGAAGATCTTACATTTCTTTCAAGCTGTTGAGAGATGTTTCATGCCCTGAGGTGTATCAGTCAGAGAGGCAGTAGGTATTTCTCTTTATCTGATATGGGAAACCACCTATTACAAGGGTGCTGATGCTGCTGAGGTACAGAACTGCTGGCCTTGAAGGTACCTACCACTCCTTTGAACACAGTGGGAAGAAGGTCCAGATTTTATATGGTCACATTAAGTAATGTCTACAAATATTAACCATTATGGATGGCCAAACCCAAAAGACTGAAAAGGTTCTAATGGGGAAAAAGGTGGTTTCCAGCCTAAGGCCTTTCACTAAGGGCACTGGCATTGTAGTCAATAATGGCTATATCTGCATGATATGGAAGGTAGTTGGGCAGATTGGAAAGAAGACAGCTTTGTAATCCCAGCAATTTGCCTTCAATATTAGTGTCTAAGGATGACCAGAAAAACAGTTAAATACTTACACTCTTACTTATTTCATAGAAAGCTCGAGGTTTTCTTGAATTAAAAATTGGGTCAGCTCCATTGTACGTGTCATAAAATTGAATCTCCTGGTGGCAAGGGTTTGAGTCAAAGGGTAAATTTTTGAAATGATGCATAAGGCAACTCCTGATGCAAGACCTCTTTAATAAAAGCTACAGCACTGAAGCTGGTGTGTTGGGGAACTTAAGTGGGTTGCTCTTGTGTGCCCAAAAAGAATAAGGCAGTGGTTGGAGTCAAATCAATTGACTCATACTCCTTGCCACAGAGAAGAATGACCAGCTGGGTCACCCCCAGACAGATTCACTGAGGCTAAACAAAATAAAACAGTGGGCCTCAGCACCAGTGCCCAAGGACACCAACTCCAAAGCCATAACCTGTTCTGGGCAGCCCTGTACTTTGTCATCAGTGTTGGTGTGGACTGCGGAAGTGGCAGTATCAACACTATCCTCCTACTTCCACGTGTCTCTGAGCAATGCCAGAGAAATCAGCTTGCAACTTTAAGCAAGTATCTGTGGGTGACGACTTTCAGAGTCCTTGTCTTGCTTCAAATGGGATCAGTCTTATGACTGACAATATGGTGTGACTTCGCTGAACTCTAAAAAGATCTGGCATGCTGGAGAGAAATTATATGTAATGGACTGGTGTTCGTAGATTTTAAATGTGGCTCCACTGATTAACATTCACTCCTGGCTCTGGTTAACAGATATTCTAAAAATGAGATCAGGACAGTTGCTTCTCAATAAGGAGACTTTCAAAGGCAGATCTTCATTTGATAAACGACAGTAAAGCTCCTGTGAACTCAACAGAGCACTACAGACTGAAGATCTGTCCCTGAAAATTTCCTAAGCTAAAATATTAGTTCCATGTGAGTTAAAAGTCAGTTTAAATGGACAGGCTTTGAGTAACATATGTAAAAAAATATAAAAATACACATATAAATAAAGGTATAATTAAACTATTAGAAATTAATTAAATTAACAAATGGTCTGAATTTATACTATAGGAGTTTTCATTAGAAGAGACAATATTTAGAGATCTATGCAGTCTTAAAAACATTCATAAACATCCCCCTGCCCCCTGGCATCCCTGTCAAGTAAATGAGTATTTAAGTAGTATGCTCCTTAGTCAAAAAAACACAACAGGGCAATTATTTTTATTTGACATCCTTGTATTTGCTTGCATGTGGAGAATTTACCATAATGTTAAAGAGGATTCTTTTTTTGAATTTTAAAATTATTATCTATCAGTAGTTATGTGCTTACACCTTTTGAGGACACGAGACTGGCTTCACATATGCTGGGATACACCAGGATGGGGTCTAGTCACACAAAAGTGCAACGCCATCAGGCGTGAAAACTGTGTCAAAACCTCACAACATGAAGCAGATCCTGATTGTATTTGTGTGCATTGCAGCAGCACCACGACCAGCTGCTAACAAGCTTATACATGCTCAGTATAAGTGAGAGGATGGCTGCATCATACACACATGCAGCTCTCCAATCATAACAAAACCTACATTGCACTTCTCCCATTGCTGCTTTAATGTTTAGTGCCTCGTTGTTTATAAACACATTCACATTAATTTTTAATGATTTTAAGTCAAAGCTGCCATAGCAGCGTAACTTTTTTTTTATCTTTTAAGGTTTTTTAATCTTTTCAGAACTGAGAGACCAACTGGTACATTACCCTCCCACCTCTTCAATCTTCTAACTTACCTGCCCACTGTTAGCCAAGTCATCCACAGACAGGGAAGGGTCCAGCCTCAGGGATAACCCAAAGTCACAGAGACAGCAGGTTAAATCATTTTTCACCAGGATGTTGGAACTCTTTAGGTCTCTGTGTACAATAGGTGTTTTGGGACGACCACAGGGTGTGTGATCGCTGTGCAGATGGGCAATCCCTCGGGCCAAGGACCCACCCAGCTTCCAGAGGTCCTCCCAGCTGATAATGTGCCGAGTGAGATATTCCTGCAAGTTTCCTTTAGCATGGAAGGCAGTGATCAACCAATACTGTTTACCAAGATCTGTCTTACGCTCCTCTGCTGTCAAGAACTGGAGGATGTTCTCGTGCTTGAGGTTTACATCTGAAAAAATGTCTTTCTCAGTTTTCCAGGAAGCATATTCTTCATAGGGGAAAATCTTGACTGCCACAGTTTCATATTGTTCTGACGTGTTTTGCTTCAATTTGGCTTTATACACTTCAGCAAACCTTCCTTTGCCAACAACGATGTCCAACTCAATGGGCAGCAGCTCCGTGTTGTGGTTGATGTTGTTGGCACAGGTGGAGCTGATGTCTGAGCGGTCATCGTCTAACATAATGGCACAGACATCACTGCAGTCCTTATGCTTCTTGGGCTTAACATTCTTCTCCCATGCCTTGTTGAGTTTCCTCTTCTTATGAGTGCGGTAGGCATAAAAGATAACAATCACAGCAACAGAAATCACCAGTAACGGGACAAGGCTTATGATGGTGACTTTGGAAATTTCATCTTTCTCCTCTGGCTTATGAGGGTCATCTGTAAAGAACAGAAGGAAGGCATGCATGAAGCTGTATCATAGTTCTATATGTACAGAAGGCTGTCAATAATTACAATTTTTATGCAGAATGCAATACATTATCTTCTGCACAAACAGCAAATAATAAAAATTGTTACTGCTTTCTTGCCTCAAAATGTTGTTTTGTATGTAGGCCTCTGCTTACCAGGACTTCCCTGTCTGCTTATTTTATAAAAAGCCAGAACTGAACGAGCAAAAACCTAATGTAATTTAGTAGCTTTGTTCTTTTCTCAGGCTTTTAATACATAATGGATGAAACCTTCACTTTCCTGAATACAATAGCCAAAGTCTCCTGTACTTACTCTGTCAATGTATTCTTGGAGAACTGCTCCTTTAACCACTAATTACTAGAACACATTAATTTTTCTACAAATAAATAGACAATGAAGCCTCCCACTTGCCCAGTTATTACTCCAGATTCAGTATATTTTAGTAGGATCCCTGCAAAGCCATCTTCAGGAAGTCTGTTCACACACTATGACAATATTCAGGCACAATATGTATGCTTGCAGACAGACCTGAAAAACAAAACTCATTCTCATGCTTTGAAAGAGTGTTGCTAAAACAAATTCCAACACCTGCTCAGAACTGTCACCAGCACCACCCTCCAGGCACTTTTGCATGGATTTACGTATCAGAAAACTTTCTCTGTGTGTTTCTTGCTGGCTGCACACTGGTTTTCTGCTGTAAAGAAGACATTCACTCCAAACTCCATACCTGGTGCAGAGCACACACCAACATACTCTTAGGTGGAACATATAGGGAATAGAAGAAAAACAGGGACCTATGTGCTCTGGGAAGAGTACAGATTATTATCCTAGAGGTGAGAGCTGCCCTGTCACCTCTAAAAACTACCTTCTAGTTCAGTATTTCTTAGGGAAGATAACCAGTTTAAAAGAAAACAGTTTTGTTCCAAGAAGAGATTACAGGAGGGCCAGAGTTTATGTGAACCTGGTTTGATTGAACACACGGAAATTTACTCTCTCAGTCTCCTTCTTCCTTTGAGTCAGATAAAATGTACTGTATTATCCTTGCATGAGGGAGGGGATAGTTTGGAAGAAGTCCTGGGAGCCTAACCTGAGTGGACTAAAACAACTGAAGCTGCAACCACAGTTAAGCAAGTGGCTTGTCTTGGCAGCAGGATGCTCTAGCGGATGCTTCCAGCCATGTCATTGACTCAGGCTCTGTGCCTCAGGCCAAATAAGTCAATATGAAAAGGAAAAGTTTAATAAGCTCTGAAGGGAAGCTGTCACTAACTACATTAGCCACAAGCCTCTGTTTTCCCTGCTCTGTGCCTCTCAAAACAAAGGTCAGCAATGCTAAAAGGGATAAGGGTAAAAAGTTTACAATTAGCACAAAGCAGTACCTCTGACCCTCCAATTTCACTTGTAATCACTTTTCCATTGTAAACCCAGTTGGCAAGCAGCAGGAGCCATCAGCTATTCAAAGGCAGGTGATAGGACATCTGAAAAGTATATTATTTTTATTTGCAAAAAGGCTTGAATCCTGAACCAGGATGTGCTTCCTCTGTTTGGAAGGTCCATCAACCAGATGTAAGCAAGTAATTAAATCCTAGCCTCTCTCATAGGGTTTCAAGGAGAGGAAGTGCCTTTCTAGCACTGTCATTCCCAGCCTAGCACAGGTCAATGACATGCACTAGCACTACCTACAAAGAATGTATTTCCTTCATTTATGCAAAAGGAGGCAATCCCTCCTTCCAGACCTATGCAAACCACAAATCCCTATTCTCCAGTGATTTCTCTTGACAACAAAATGTTAGTAAATTTTAAACTTATTAAATTTTAAATCAGAACAATACCTAAAAGTTCATCACAGATTAAAGGCAACTCTTTTGCTTTTCAACATATTGAAGAGGGAAAAAAACCCGCTGTGTTTGTACGGCCCTTACGGGAGGAATATGTTTAGAAAGTCAAATGTCACTGTCAGTAAATAGATTTGCATTGCTTATTCCCATGTGCATTCTTTGCTTCTAGAAAATCTGCTTTGTTAAGAACTCGGGAAACACCCTGGTAGAGGAGAACTGACTGCATTGTGGGACAGCTGTTTTGGAGTTTTGGCTGCAAGCAGGTCACAACTATGTGACACAACTGTGACCTGTAACAATCAGAGAAAATAATTTCATTGCACATTTGGGGCTCCGTTTTGCTGGCTTTGGTTTGTTTCTGTTTTTTCTTGACCACAGAAAAACAGGCTTGAAGTTTGGACTCTGCTCTTGGAAATGAGAAACACGACATCTATATCATAGGATACACTTGTTCACAAAGATGAAAACGTTTCTTTAGGGCCTTTTAAGTCCTTTTTCTTTGCCACAGAGCTGCAATATGTAGACCAGATATTTGAAATACAGACATCTTTCAAAATGAGTGACAAAAGCCCCAAGATGTCTGTCTATTAGTTGTCTTTCAAACTGCTCCCCGAATCCAAGCAGTTGGAGGTAGCTGGGTTCATGTTCAGCTCTAACTGAGAAGAAACTCACCCAAAGTCCCTTCTCCTTTACTGTTATGGCTACCTGGGTGAGGAACTCCAATCACTCCTACAATGTCCTAGACCAGCCTGTATTATTTTGCCCTACAGCTGAGAACTCTCCAGCAGAGTTCACAGCTCCTTCAGCTCTTCCTCTTTTTGCACAAGAGAAAGCTCTGCTTGTGGTGCAGGGGAATTTCTGGGTAGAAGGGAAAAACTGTCGATGCTGCAAATGTTACTTGAAAAAGAATGCAAAAAAAATTTAATCAAAGCAGAAGCTGAGCAGTTTGGCCACTTCCCCCTGAGCACTGTATCATCCTGCAGCCCTGCTGCAAAGTGACACATCCGCTTTGGCAGGGTCGCTTGGAGGAAGCAGAGAAGCAGGGGGTGAAAAGCATACAGCTGCACAACCCCACCTAAAGCAGCAGGGACAAAGGCTGTGCTAATTCTCAGTATTTAAGATACTAGACAAATCCCACTCAACGTTTGGGAAGTGCAAGAACGAGCACACATCAGGGAGAACTGAGTGTCAGGACTGACAAGGCTGAACTCTAAGCTTAGGAGGGGACCAAGCTGCCAGACAGGAGAATTAAAGGGGATAGCAAGAGCAAAGAGCTGGGGGCACTGACATGTGTCCTGAGCAAGACACTTCTGGAACTACCTTCGATTTTGACTGATGATAAGAGCAGAATCAAATCAGCCATCCCAGCACAAACTAGGGATGGGGTACTTCTCTGCAAAATCTGTGTACAAAATCAGGACAGGATCAAAATTCAGAGCATAGCTGTATGTTTGCATAGTAGCTAGCCAACATTTTATGGCTTGACTACAGGAATCTAAGAATAAATATGTTCACTTATAAATAAATACGTATGACTGCAACCTCTTAATTTAAAAAACGGGAGTGCAGCTTCCTCTTTCTGAGCAGTGGAATGAGCAAAACCTGGCTGCACAGGCAGGCAAGGAAATGGTTAAATGAAACGGCCTTTCATGTTTTGCAAACGTGCTCCTAAATAACTTTCCCCACCCAGACCTATTATTTGGGTGGATCAGCCCTTTCTTAAGCTTCAAAAGAGCCTATTAATATAGCATAACAATAGAGAAGTTGAGCTAAAAGAAAGCTTCCTGTATGCAGTTTAAACTAAGCACAAACCATCTGCATAACCCTTAACACTACCTAAGCCTTGAGGGAATAAGGCTCAGGTGCCAAGGAAAATGGAAACACTGTACAGCCCCTGTTCAGTCAAGGAGCTTCAAAGCACAAGAGCCTGCAAATTTTTTAGGTTGGTTTGCATGCCTTTGATACAACTTTAGTGTCACTGAACTTTGGAAAGAGTAAGTAAAACAACGGCAATGAAATGAGGACACATACTTGAATGGCAGGGCAGCAGAATGCCCAGCCAGTACTGACAGAACTACTTCCTTGCTGTTTGCTGCTCCTGTGAGCTCTAAAGCTGCTGCCTATTCAACTGCTAGTCAAAGCCACACAGCAGGGAAAGAAGCAGAACTCAAGTTAAATATATCGACACTGATGTATTGCAAGCTTGTGCAGCGTCTTAAAAATTCCCAGAAACACAAAGTCACAAAACATGGTCCCAGCCACAGAACCGTGATCTAGTTATTTTGCAAGATCCCAAGACACAAAGCAGCCCTTTGAGCTGACTGGAGGAAAACTCCATTTTGTAGAAATTCTGAGGTTTCAAAGTTTGATTTGAATTCCACACTGGAATGAAAACCAACACTTTTTGAATGCTTTTGCTTGAACAGAATTTCTGTTCAAATGTTGCAATTTGGCAAGAGATGTACGTGAGTGCTGAATCCCAGCAGTGAGCGGACTAGTATGGGTGGGGTACAGGAGCTTCAAGTTCAAGACCCGCTTTGTTTGAATCAAGGGAGAGCTTTTCACAAAATGGGAGTTTGAACCTTGCACATGTAGTGATTTCTGAGCAAGACACTAGGCAACAAAATATGGAAAAGCCTGCCCATCTCTTTAATACTTTCTGGATGAAAACTAGCTCCATAAAGTGCTTCACTTTCAGTGAAATAAAATTTACTCTGAGCAGCTGTTTGGGGTAATTTAGTTTATCTCTTTTGAAGAATCCTCAAGTGAAAATGAAATTCTGTAGCTCAGTGTCTCATATACCTTCCTGATTCTGGCCTTCTTAGAATTAAAATGGCCTGGAAATCTCCAGCAAAACATTTCTTGGTGGGAAATGTTGATTTTCAAAACAGAAACTCTGCTTCTGACACTCCTATACTTTTCCCTGAAACAATCTTGAGGACAAAAGTGATCAGAAAGTTGATCCAACTTTTTAAAACTTCTGCTAGTTTTACAGGCATTGTTTTGGGGGCTTTGCAGATGTGGGGTGGGGAGCTTTTTTACTGGGGGTGGAGGGTGTTTCCTTAGGAAAATGGTTGATCCTGACACAAAATACTTGGTACTAAACACATTCAAATGCCGCACCTCAAACTAACCTGCATTTTTTTATCATGATAGTTTCTTGGAAACATTTTAATTTTTCATACTTGCTGGAGATGATTTTTTTTTTCCATTTAATAGTTTTGTTGTGCAGGAGATCAGTTCCACCTCTCCCTCAGCTCTATGCTGAACCAACTCATAGCAGAAGAGAGAGATTACTAGACTTTAAAACCAGAGTGGGCTCTATCTTACTATCTGGTGGAAAAGAAACCTGGCATTTCTTGCAGACTTTCCTGAAGTTTGAATTCCTTCAGCAAGTTCCTGTATTTGACAAGAGCTTTTTTTGGACTGGGTAAACCAAAGCTGTCAAGGCCAGTAAGTTGTGCTTGAGCTGTATGTTTTCATCTTTTAGTCTGAAAAGGATATTACCAGAGTATCCAAAAGAGTATCTCTCTCCTGGAGAGGCACTACCTCTGGTAGTTGGCAGGTCTGCCTGGCCTGCTATAGAATCACGGAATTGTTTAGGTTGGAAAAGACCTCCAAGATCATCAAGTCCAACTGTAAACCCAGCACCGCCAACTCCACCATTAAACTGTGTCTCTAAGTGCCACATCTACAGGTCTTTTAAATACCTCCAGGGATGGTCATTCATCCACTTTCTTGGGCAGCCTCCTCCAATGCTTAACAACCCTTTTGGTGAAGAAATTTTCCCAGCTATCCAATTTAAACTTCTCTTGTACAACTTGAGGCCATTTCCTCTTGTTCCATTGCTTCTTACTTAGGGGAAGAGGCTGACCCCCACCTTGCTACAACCTCCTTTCAGGCAGTTGTAGAAAGCAAAAAAGGGTCCCCCTTAACCTCCTTTTCTCCTGGCTAGACAACCCCAACTCCCTCAGACACTCTTCATAGGACTTGTGCTCCAGACACTTCCCCAGCTTTGCTGCCCTTCTCTGGACACAATCCAGCAACTCTATGTCCTTCTTGTAGTGAGGGGCCCACAGGATTTGATGTGCTCTCACCAGTGCCGAGTTCAGGGGGATGATCACTGCACTGGTCATACTGGCTCCACTCTTTCTGAAACAGGCCAGGATGCCATGGCCCTTCTTGGCTGTATGCTCTCACTACTGGCTTATGTTCAGCTGCTGTTGACCATCACCCCTAGGTCCTTTTCCTTCAGGCAGTTTCTGGCCACTCTTCCTTCAGCCTGCAGCATTGCATGGGGTTGCTGTGACCCAAGTGCAGGTTCCAGCATTTTTGCCCTAAGGGTTTACTTAGAGGTGCGGGAACTCATCCACTTGTTCTTTTGGGTATTTGGCTGCCTAAACGTAGCTCTGCAGTCAACAAATGGCTGGCAAACCAGACCCAGCTCGCAGAGCACTTAATGCATGTCCTTGCCCAGTGCCACCACTTCTCTCTTTTCCTGAAAGGTAGTAAGGCAAAAGTATGAGCAATTTTGAAGACCTGTGGCACACCCACTGCTGCTCTCCCCTGTGGACCAGGAGCTTTGCCCTTGGCACATGACTACCCAGGGGATCAGGACTCAAGACTTCTCTGTAACACGCAGGGAAAATCCCCAGTTACATGACCCAGTTACATGTGTTACATGTTGAAAGAGTCATGCATATGCATCTGCCACCTGATGCGAATGGCTGCATCTTAGTCACAGGGGTGGGAGGCAGGCAACTTGATTGCCTCTGGGTGGCTTACTTCAGCAAAAAGGCTGGGCAGCAATGACCTAATGGATATTTCATCTATTGTAAGCAGAATTTCATTTTTAAACTGATTGCCAAGTATGCTATTCAGCACCCAGGAGGTTTAAGAAACTCTTAAGCTCTAAGACAGAACAAATAGTTTGTTGCTGTTTTTATTCCCTCACTGCTGGCTAGAAAGTGTAATTCCTTGGTTTGCTGGCACAGCACCCATTTGCTTAAAATCTTCCACCCCCCTAATGCATTCCCTTCCTATCTCTCCCATTCTAATAGGTCCCTTCGCTGTGTGTACATGGCATCTCTCACACACTTCGACTTCTGTATCTGAGCTTTCCTACTCAGCAATACGAAAGCCAACATATTTTAACTTTACATGATGTGACTGAGTTTCTGTGATACATGGCTCAGTTACAGAGCTTGGGTGTCTGCTGCTGTTTGCTGGTGGTTTTCTGGAACAAATCAATCTCTCCAGTTTCAATATGTTCCAACAGATGCCACACATTAACCACTATTTTTACTCTCAGCCTGAGTTTCACCCCTCCAACCTTTCCCAAAATATTATGTTGCCAGTGTTAGTTACAGTTTGTTTCTGTCTGTAATTATTAAAGTCTCTTCCATGACAACCTGATAAAAGGTTGGCCAAATTCCCATACTTATTAAGCTCTCAAGTGATGCAAATTGTAACAAATATGCCAACCAGACTGGAAGAGCACTGCCTAGTTTGTTTTTACACAAATCTGTAACTGAGCATGGTTATTTTCCTAAGAAGAAAACAATATAAATAATACAGAGCAAAACAAAATTTTGGCTTCTTTAGCCTCTTTTCATTCGATTTCCTTTCTATCCCATGAAGTGAATCAGATGTTCAGCATTAGACAGCCTCTCCTTTGGTTACACACAGCTGCAGGCACTGGGTGGGACTCTAGTGCCTGCAAATACCTAGGAGGAAACAGAGAACAAAGCCAATATACAAGCAGTGAGAGGCTCTGTGCAACGTTATGTAATGTTACTGACCTCTTTTATGGGGCAGCTGGAAGACAGTTACCTCCTGAACATGTTAGCTGGGTAACAGAAAAAGAGATTAATGAAAGCCTTTGTTTAAATTCACTTGGAAGCAGTCCAGCTGTAATCATCTCCCTTCTGATGTTCCGTGAGCACCGGACAACTCACCACATAAGTATTTATGGACTGGTGACTGTTCGTGCACAGATTTTAAGTCTGCTCTTAAGTCTGAGATCCTCCTATGCAGTCAAGTAAAATCACTAATGCTTTGACTCTAGTAAGGAGAGGAAGAGGAGAGAAAGAAAGGAAAAGACAAGGACAACGTGTTAGAGACAAATGAGAGATACGAAGTTAAGGACACTCTGAAACACTATCCACATCTCCCGCAGTCTGGGCACGGGGCAAGGCATCACACAGGCATGCTTGTGTGGTTCAGGCAGCACAGCAACAGCTGCTCTCCCAGGTAACAACCATACACAGTGAGCAATCACAGCACTTGACGCACTGCAAATCCATGGGCTGTAATTGGTTCAGGCAAATGACTCAGCCACAATTGATTAATCAAATAGGTATGTCTCTTACCCTCTCAATTAGCCAACTCTGTAAAACCACGATCAATGTGAAGTTTTTTAGGCAGCACAACACCATCCCTCCCTCGACACGCTTCCCCAGTTAGCTTCATTACTCTCATAAACTCTTGTTGACCTTGTCTTGCTGACCTCTTGTCAGTCATCTCTACCACTGAGGTTTTGGTATTCCAAGGCAACTGTTTGGATGATTCAGAGTTGCTGCTAAAGGTTTCCCCCATATTTGGGTGTGGTGAGAATGCCCAAAAGAATGACTTCATCTTGCAGTAGGTGAGCAATAAACAGTCTACCTGAACAATCCCACAGACACCTCGGTTGCAAGCTGCATGGAGATCTGCATAGCATGGCAAGAGACAGGCGAGGATAAAAAAATTATCATCATGTAAGTCATTAGAATGAAACAACTATAAACCAAACAGAGCTGTGTTAAAATCCTGGTTCCAACTTTTGAGTTCTCTGCAATGTTGCTTGGGTTTGAATTTGATGCCCAGGATAACAAGGGCATATATACTGACAACAGTACTTAAAGGATTTGTTTTCTTGTTTGGGGTCTCCACTGCTCATTTGCACATTGCTGAATGACTGTGTCTGAATGAGCTGCATGAGAGGAAGGGGTTGCATGGCACAGCAGGTAGGTAGGTCATGCACTAGGTAACATGCAGGAATCCCATTTTCTTGTCTACAATGAGTACCTGGTCATCTCGGTCCACAGAGAACGGGTCAGATGTGGGGCTGGAAAGGGCACAGTCCTCCTTGGTCCCTCAGGGTAAACAAGGCTGGACTTCAGTCGAAGAATTGTTTACAGGGACTGTTAATACAACCCAGCTTTGTTAAGCAGTTGTCATGCTCGCACTGGCTAATGGCTGGGAGATGTTGTGGTGAAGGCAATGCTGAGGAAAAAAGCTGCCCAAGCATCAATGGAGGACTGGCACTGTGCTAACAACTACAGACAGACCTAGTTCATCACAGCAGATCAAAGTAGGAGAAGATAAAGATGCAGAAAATCCAGCAGACACAACCAGACATCAGGGAGCAAAAAACCCTGGTAGTCTAGTCCTGCACTCGTTTTTTCCATGACAGAAGGACCAGGCCTCTGTCTGCCACCTAGGCAACTTCTAGCCACCCAAGGCCTTCTACCCCTGATTTTGGCTAATCTTTTCCAGTGGTTTTGCTCCCTGGCTTTGCCTTCTGGTAACACTGACAGTAGACTTTTGAATAAATAATAATTACAACACACTGGCATTGAGTTTTGCTGTGAGAAGCATTTTTCCACCACAGGGGTGTAAGCTGCTTGCCAGTCACCCACAATTTTGTTTGGCACAAAAAAGAGAGGGATTAAAAAATAAACACAGAGTAGTCAGATTTACAATGGTTACCTGTCTCCTCCATGTTATTCCTCTAAGAACTACAGAGCATTGTTTGGAGCGTTTCTGCACTCAGTATTTTCCACCAGCTGCCTCTGGCCTGAAATGCCAGGGATCTGAATCAGGTTCAGCCCCCTGACACAGTAGAACTACAGGCATGTTCAGGCACATGTCTGACTGTGTCTTGTTTATCTTGCAGATTGGCAATTTAAATGAACATTCATACAATAAACAGGCATTTGATTTGATGTAACTACTTCAAACACTTCTAAAGTCACCCTTGGGTGAGTCACAACACCTCCAATACCCAAAACATTTAGATGCTTGTGTCTAAAAATGGAGTCAGGAGGTTTGCCCTTCACAGTCAAGACTGATGCAAGCCAACAGAGCTATAAACCAATTCTTCCATAAGCAATAACAGCTCAGCTGTGAATCACTGGAATCTAGTGACTAACCTTTGGTGGAAATTAGAACTTGTTGCCTTACCCACAATTTTCTTTCTTACCTCAGAAACGCCAGAAACAAACTAAATCTGGTCTGTCTTAAGTGTGCATACAGGAAGAAGAGGTAAAACAGTAGTCGTTTATAGCAATAGCTTGAAAGGAAACGCTGTGATTCACAGGTGAAAAATTGCAATCTTTTTTATCTCAGTTTCTGCTAATAAATGATTAAAATCACTGTTTGATCAGGCTTTTTTAGAGTAGCTCTTGTCTTGCTCTCTAAAACTATAGAATGTGCAAAACCACTGCAAAAAAAATCTTGGTCTGGTATACAACAAATGTAGAGAAAAAAACCCGCAAGAACAATGTACAGAATAGATCTGGATGACAGTCATTCCAAAGGCAAAATTATTACAGGCTATTATCTAGTTGTCTGGAGGAGCCATGGACCAGCTGGCTGTGATGTTCTGCTCAAAGTTAAACACAGACAGGAAACCGCATGTCTGATACTGTAAAAATCGTTTGTCTTCCTGCCATGGCTAACCAGGCAAGCAACCCAAAGGGGCTGTTTTCATTTAAAAGAAACACTAATCCACAACAATATAAAAGGAATGACAAAGCCTCAATTCTCCCCCCTCCTGACTGGAGTTAATGCCTGTGTTTGTGAATGAACTGCAAATGTTACAAAGTGAAGTTTTACATTACTTTAATTTTTATCTGTAGTTATTCACTTAATACATATAAATGTAGCACATGGTTTTCATGAGTCACCTAGAGTGCTTATAGCACGTGACCTAGAAGGAAAAGCTCCACTTGGAAGAGTGAAAGGAATTAGGGTAAAAAGACTGGGTTTACATTTCTACTACTCCTTTTAGGTTGATCTGGACGTGTGAGTGGGCTGCAGAGTTGATAGGAATGAAGGCACTTGGTGTTGAATTTCTAGAACGGTTTTCCTAACCATTTGCACCAAAGACACACATTTATCAGTGATTGCATTCAGCTACATAGCTCCAAGAAAAACAGCTATAACGCAGCTAACTCACAACAAATTAGCCAAAATCCACAAGGGTGTGGTTCATGTTGTACAAAAACACTAGGCAGCCGATACAAAGTAAGATCTCTTCTCTGGGAACACATTCTCCTCAATAAAATCAAGGCAATCGGTTAGAATTAGGTCCTGGGTCTACCACCTGTGCTCATATCAATACCAGTATATACTCCAAATCCTTTAAAGATCACCCAAGTAAGATCCACACAACCATGGATCTGGTTGGTCAGGTTGTCTGGTTTCAAATCAAGCTTGGGGAGGGGATGAGGAAGATGGGGATGAGGTATGGCACCAGATATGGATAGCCAGGGCCTATCCAGGGAAGCAAAGACTTGCTAGCTTGCTCTTGGCTGATTTGGTGTGGTTTTGTGACCTAAACTAGTTAGCCTTCTTGGCGGCTAGGAAGTGAGAGCTACAAATTGCTCACACAGTTGTCCACCTCAGTGCAGTCACACACCATGTTTCCCAGGAGTGGGAACAGCATCCCAACCCATCGTTATCTCAGGCAACAAGGACTTAATTATATGCTTTTCTGAGGAACTTAAGGATGATGAGGAAGGTGGTGTGCTACACCCCTTTAGAAGTGTGTGCACACAAAGTCCTCCATAGGAGGT
The DNA here is from genome assembly GCA_013397865.1 of Struthidea cinerea. Lineage (NCBI taxonomy): Eukaryota > Metazoa > Chordata > Aves > Passeriformes > Corcoracidae > Struthidea > Struthidea cinerea. Next base: position 1,953,315 of record VZTI01003931.1, on the reverse strand, counting down.
CTCACTCTTGTCTGTGAGAGACCTGACTTGGTCTCAGTAAAAGAACCACAGCAGGTAGGAGAAGATAAAGCACGGGGGGTGCATGCACCATGCACATCTGTGTGTGCAGCATGAGGTCCACCAGCACTCCACACAACTGCACTGCCTTCACTGTGTCTGCAGTGGCCTATATTAGAGTTCATGAAGTAGAATGGGGACGGGTTATGCACTCGTGGTTTGGTCTGCACTCACATTTCCCTGGTCTGTGAACTCACATATGCTTCCTTGTGCCGTAGTAGGTGTGAGGGAACAAATATCCCAGAGAAGGAACCTAGCTACTTCACACCCACCACAAGAGAGGTACAGATGGTCACTTACACCAGAGAAGCCGACTTAAAACTCACCTTGCCAGTAACATCTGTATGTGCAGATAAAACACTACGGCAATACAGCCTTTTAGAGGAGGTAGGACCTTAAATATGGCATTTGCCTTTAGTTTAGATTTTATAATGTAATTAACATGTGTTGCACTTCGGTGTATCAACAGTACAACTGTGAACATCTTGATTTCATCTTCCATCAGCTTTTAAGTGCAATGTCTTGAGCTGAATATTAGACTTACTTCAAAATGAGGACAGCCTGGCAGGAAGAAGTACCCTCAGAACACAGAAAAGAAAGGTTGAGACTTCGCAAGATTCAAGAAAGACCAAAATAGCATCTGCCACTAGAAGTTCTCCCCCACAAAATGCAGTTCCAAAGTACATTGGTATAACACAGTTAATATTACATGCAAGGAATGCTGGAATTCAAGGTAAATTATTAAACGTACCTGATGTAAAAATGAGCATATCATTGCATTCTTCACCTGTGCAGGAACACATGAACATCAATCCCCCATCGTCCTTCTTTTCCCTCATCAAACACTGCTCTGATTTATAGTCATCCAAAATGTGACCATAAAGTGTTTTCTGGGGATCGTGGCATATTGTTTCTAATGTCACATTTTCATCATTCTGTCTCCTAAAAATGAAAAGCAGAAAATTGAAATAAAAAGGGGAATATTTTACAAAAGGAGCAGACAGGAGTGTGCCTGCCCAAAATTTGCCTCTTTTGAGAATATAAATGGCATTTAAAGAGCATCGTATTTTCTTCTCTGTCTTTCCTGAATGGGGTAAATTTGGCAGTATCTGGGCTCCTCACATTTGTACAATGGCACAGCTATTCCTATATCATATTACTGCTAAGCTCAGATGAGTGCCTCTGAAATCTCACTTAGAATTATTCAAGCCAATGCTCAATGAACTGCTGTGAACTTCAGAACATACTTTTGGTTTTTGTGGTCACTGAGCAGACAGTAAAAATCTGTGGGAAATTACAACAAAAACGGAATTATTTCCTCAAAATCGGAGGAATTTCTAGTGAGTTGGCCTTTTCATTTTGCTTTTGAAGCCTAGAATCAGCACAGTTTGTGCACAGAAGGAGTTATATATAAAAAATACCTCAACCAACCAAAAAAACCCCCCCCCAAAAAACCAATCATAAAAACTGATGCAAGCTAGAAATAACGCACAGTCAGGGAAATATTTACAGCTGATAATCTGGACCATATTAATATAAAACCATATAATCTGTGTTTTTTCCTGGTCCACAGATTTAATTTCATTGATGAAAGATTCGAAGGCAAAAAGCACTTTACAGTTTTCTTGCCTTTTAGATAAACGTTCATGAAAAATCCAAAATCTATCTTAAATTGCACAACAGCCCCTTTTTATGGCAATAATAGACACTGATGGCTTCCTAAAGAAGCACAGGACAAATACGGAACAGCACACTGGACTGATCATGAACTGAAGTGCCTACTTCTAATTATGCTGAACATCCCAAGTGAATGGACACAACTAATCCCTCAGCACACGAATTAGTTATGTCCCTCTGTAAGTGGTTCTGACTACTTTCCTAAATCAGCAGCAGTGCTGCAAACACTCAGTTCTGTTCCTTTAGTCCAATTATTAACTCATTAAGAGCGTTTCTGGCTTTCTTTGGTAGGATTGGATTCCCATTTATGAAAGCGCAAACCCTCAGTTTTTAGACTGGAACACAAGCTTAAAGCCAATAAACCCTAAAGAAGTATTACAACTCCTTTTCATAACTTCTTGACTTCTTTGAACCTAGACATAGGCTATACAAAAGGCATCATGCCTACATCAAAGTCTCTATCTACACAGAAGTTTTTTCCCATTAAGAGGATGTATTTCTACCTATACATGGCAATAAGCCTCTTGTGACAAATCTACATAATCTAGTTCACTTGAAACCTGAGAGAGAATTGTCTTTGTTCAGCAACTGTCACCACAATCCTCTCTTGAGCCTCAAATCTGTTTCTACTCTTGAGTGCTGTGGGTGGATACAGCTAAATGGTTTGCACAAAACCATGCCTCTTTTCCAATAACAGCTTAAGCTGGAACAGAACTGTTTTAGAAGAAAAAAAAAGTCCCCAGAACATTTCATATCAGAATTGTTAACCTCAAGCAACTCTGGGTATGCAGTGCACAGATATGAGTTGGGAGTGAGACAGCAAAGCATGGTGAGGTAGCAGGGACATTCTGAATATCAGAGCAATCGAGGAAAGTCCTAAGCAATGACGAATGAGGGTGTGCTCCTGTCCCCACCTGCATGAAGAAATAACTTACCATATGGCAACACAGACTTCACTACTCTTCTCACAGATAGAAGTGATGTTGCAGTTGCTCTTGCACTGATGTTGGTTTGAGCAGGTTGTTACTTTAACATCACAAAATTTGCATAGGTTTGACATTTTCAGTCCACTTTCCTTATTTCTCTCTACGGGTGATGTAAATTCAGCTGAAGGAAAAAAAAAGGAAAAGGAAACTCAGTAATGGTAGATTATCAGATTGCATTACTGCTTATTGTGAAGATAAGGTTTTCATCAGGAGCAAACATTTCCTCCTACCTTAAATTAGAAAATCTTTGATCTTTCACAGCTACCAATTTTCATTACAACAAGGTAAGTGCCACAGTGTCAAGACCAGGTTAATCAAAGTGAATTTGAAAAGCAAAATGAACTTCTCTTGACTTCAGAGGGAGCAAAAGTTGCTTTGTAGTTTGCAGAATCAAGCATTTTCCAAGACCAGTCTGCACTGAAGTAACTCCTCTGCACTCACCCGTTTGCATTACTCATAGGCAGCGTATCTGTCCCCCATGCATAACAATTGCATCATGGTCTGTGTGCCAAAGTAGCTGTGGGTTCCATAGTGAGAATGCACATTAGCTGTGTGACATCATTATAACAGGGATCAGGATGAATTTTGCAATTTTGTCGTTACTAACCTGAGGCCTAACCTAGGTGTCATCCCTAATCTGATTACTGTTCACACATAAAAACACAGAGCTGGAGCAGACTTTCGGCTTAAGGTAGATGGCCTGCCAGAGGTTGTGGGTGAAACTCGAGCTAGAAATGCAACAGGGCATCTGTGCAGCTCATGTGATCTACTACAGGAGTGTTACTGGGCTAACTCCAGGGGACTTGAACTCAAACTAACTCGCAATGACAGCCTGTCTTGTAGATGTCTGCTTTGACCCAACAGCTACTTTTCTGCACCCAGAAATTGAATAATTACATGCTTACTGGTTCAGAGTCTTAGTACTCACCATCTGCTTCAGTATAGCAGCAGTAAGGAAAGAGATATTTTTTTGTGGCAGTGTTTGAACTTCAGGAAACATACTTTTAGCTCAAAAACTTTTGAAAAGCCAGTGCAACTACAAGGAACAGAAAACGCTGACACAAACTTCTTTCTAAAGCTGAAACGAACATGCAACTATCTGAAGTGGAGCAAACAATCAACAACGGTTTCAGTCTGACTCACTTTGCAATGTAATTGGAAAAGTAGGTTGAACCACTTTGAGGAGATACTGGGCTTACATGCAGCACAGCCCTTTCTCTTGTAGCCACCTGCGTGTAAAAACTGTGTTCATATTGCTTTCTGTGGCCAAATGTTGCTAGTCAACCCGTAATAGGCAACCAGGGATTTGTAATTTCCCCCTCTCTACTCAATTAGCTGAGAAATCAATTTTTTCCTTCTAGAACTTCACTCTTTACTACCATTAGCCTATTTTATTACGGGAAATAAATATACATGATTTTTCCAGGAGGAAATAAAAGGGCCTCTTGCTAACATTTTCAATGGATTTCTGAACCATTGTGAGGGACTGAGAGAAAAGTCTGCCCTCTTCATCCAAATCACATATCCTTCTCACCAGTGGCATGCTCTGGTACTGGACTAAGGTTTCTGATCTTCTTCTGATCTCACTGTAATCAGCGGCAAAACTTCCAATGGTTTTACGGTGTAGAAGAAGATGCTACACAGAGGGGCTGGTTGGGATGAGCTCACTGGGTGTGGCAGTGTGCTCCCCCCTGCTTTTGGCTTAAGCAAGAGCCAGCAGTGGTGGGTTGTGAGGGCTGCACCTGGCTTAAAGCTGGACTCTGGGAAGACATACAACAACACAATAGCTGAGGACCGTAAAACTTACTCAACAGCTGAGGGTTAGTTGAGCATGCGCCAACCAAAATACAGCTGGCATGCAAATATTACTGTAAGTCAATCATCTTACTCCATGAGTAGGGAACGGCCCAGGGTCTGCTGAGCTCTCCTGCACGGTAGTAGGCTGCATGCCAGGATCTCCCCTTGAACAGGGATGCCTCTTGAGGTTGTGCCTCAAGGCTGAGAGAATCCTTATTGCATCAAATACTCAGTAAGTGAACTGGGAAGAAGCATGCTGAAACTTTGAAACCTTAGCTAAGTGAGATAAAGGATTGCTTGTGCCCATATAATCCTTTAGACCTAAGTTCCTAGCCTGGAACTAGGTGTGGATCCAGCCACAGCTGGAAACCCCCTGAGAAAGGGGTTTAGAATGCGAGGGGGTCCTTTCTGAACCCCATGACTCAACGTGAGGGTGTCTCTGACAGTTTTGTCCCACCTTCTCCTCTATGCAGTAAATAACCAAGTGTACCTTGCCAACAAAGCTTGTTAAAGCACTGTCACTTTTACTATCAAACTTTGTTAAAATAAACATTTCCACTTCTCTCTTCCAAGAGAAGTGCGTCACTCCATTTACAACACTGGGAGCGCTCACATGGGTGGAGAATGCTGGCAGTATATTATGGGCTGGCAGAATTTTAAGCCTCAGGTAAACATTTATTGTTCTTAATTATATGTGTTGCAACAACTCGCAGCAGCCATGCAGAGGAACAAAGCCTCACTGAGGTAGGTAAGAGGAACTCAAAAGGTCTTCAATGTAGTGTTCTATGAAATATGGGTTAACATAATCTTCATTACAGCAAATTGTACATCTCCTCTGGAAGAGAAACTAATAGCTGTAACAACTTATCTAGGTTGCAGTAATGATTGAAACAACCTGATAGTGAGGGACTGTCCCTCTACCCAGAAAGAAACAATGTATGGTCCTAAAAGCCTGGAAGAAAAATAGAGACAAATACTGAGGGAGAGGTGAAGTGACTCACCCAAATTTACACAGGCAACCTGAGGCAGGGCGCCAAGCATCTCACAACTGAGCATGGGGGAAAGACATCTGCTGCTCAAACTGCAAAGACTTCAGCTGCATCTCTGCTGCTTTCAGCTCTGAGCTCACGTGGCAGCTGTGGCACAATGGATGCCTCTGCCATAAACATGACTCAGTTCCCTCCAGTGCCCACAGCACTGGAGGCAAAAGCCACATGAAAGTGGGTCCTTAGGTAAACTGTTTCAAGCACATTATATTTGTTGAGAGAAAGGGTTTGGTTCCTATGCTGTCCCCCGCTGTGCCAGGTTCTGCCAAGGATCACCCACTGGAACAAATGGATGAAAATATGTTTGGACCTCTTCCAAGGAGGGATCGCCAAACCAAACTACTTGATTAAAAAAAAAAAAAAAAAAAGAAAAAAAAAGAAAGAAAAAAAAAAGCCATCTTGGAAGCAGCAATCCCCTGTAAGGTCACAAACCTTAAGTTTCTAAAGTAGGCATTAGTTTAATCACTAGCAACAGCACCAAAAGGTTGGGCAGCTAGGACCAGGTAATTTCTTATCAGGTTTAATTACTGTCGAAAGCTAATGGGGTTCTGGGAGTTCCAGAACTGACTACACTTGTATTTTCTCCCCAAAATTCTTCTAACAGAGGCTGACAGATCAGTGACCCTCTGTTCATGCCTCTGGCAGTTCAAAGTACTGTATAAACTGCCCAGGTGGACAAATTTTATTCCATGCTTCAATATTTGATTTGAAGTGATGCTGCAGTTTACTTTCCCTAAGACTGTCATAATGCTCCAGCAGGTGTTGGTGTGCTGCTTGTTATTCCTCCTTGGCCTTGACCACTGTGATAACCCATCTAGTTCCAAACCTGAAGCCAAGTGTGACTTTTTCTATCTGATGCTGAAACCACAAATGGCCTGAGAGGAAACCTGGAGTAAGAGATGAACTTTGACATCACCCTTTGATCACAGCCTGCTACTAAACTCTGAGGACTGAGAAATTCTGAAAAGATGGGTCTTCTTCCAAGACACATGAACTCCCAACTATCTTTAATCAACAAAGTCCTGCCCAGAGAATGACAAATTGGTAGGATTCTTCCCCAGGAATCTGCATTCACTCATTCCCTGAGGGACCACAACCCACAAGTGGTTCAGGACCAGCAAGACTGCTCCTCTTCTTGCAGTCACTTAGATGTTCATCTCTAGAAATATTTGACTACTCTGCTGCACACTTCATACCACATGAGCCAACCCCTCAAGATTTTCTCCTGTTAAGACAACCAGTCACTTGAACACTGTGGACAGAAGCAACCTTTGATTTTGCATTTAAAAAAAAAAAGTGGATATAATGAAAAAGTCAACAGAGAAATCACAGATTTGCACAGGTGAATGAAGCCATCCTAAAATGTGTGCTAGTCTCCTAAAATTTCCATTTGCCATCCACTCTCTAATGTTAGTTTTCTTATTTTGACTTCTACAGGAAGCCTAATTCTAGCTTTCCTTGCTTCTTTGTCCATGGAGAGGGCTCCAAATAAAAGACTGTGGTTTTTTGGCTATGAAGCTTTCAGCCGACCAGTTCAGCAGAGAGCAGTCCCCGTGGTTAAAATGCATGGAACGTGCAAGCCAACACGTGGGCTGGACACTATGGAAGAGACACTAGAGCAGTCACATTACAAATGTCCACTCCATGGATTCTGGTGGAGTCAGGCTTGCAGGACAACACTTCTCTTCTGTGGTTCACATCTTTATTTATGATTTCTTGGGACACCATAAACAGGACACCTCACCCAAAGTCTATTGACTTGCCTTGAAGTTTGCTTTGTACCTGTTTTTTGTAGATATGTAACTTCTATTGAGGCCTAAGGTTGTAGTTTACTTTTCTCTTATTTTTTAGTATCATTACGGAATTCTCACAAGCTAACAACATTAAATAAAACCCAAAGCAACATGCTGTCTTTTTGGAAATATCTACACTGGAAAACTTTTTACGTCTTAGGATGCATTTCAGAAACAGCAGCCAGTTTATCTTTCTCCTATCTTGTAAAATCCTGTCACAGCACTTCTGTTCTCTCATCCAGTGTCTCTGGCACATGTATACTTATAAAATAGCAGGCAGATCCCACCCCTGAAAAAAAAATTGCTGAGAGAGACATTGGGATGGGAACTCAACTACTACTCAGCTGCTATGAAATAATTCCACCCAATGGGAGAGACTTTAAGATTTCACTCCACTAGATCATGGAAATCTGCCAGGAGGACAATGCCTTTATCAGAGAGCCTTGAAGCAGATTGTCCTTGTTCTCCCAAAGAGCACAGCTCCATGACATCATATATCCGTGTTTGGAAAGCACAGTAGCAGCTGTGAAGAACATCCACACTGTATTACCTTCTCATCCAGCAGAAAGACAGCAAGTTTTGCCAGGAACAGTACTAAACACAGCATGATTTCTGTTTTGACTACCATCCCCAGCACATGATCTGTAACCCCAGCGGAACTTTGACAGTTATGGAGACACTGCCAGCTTCATTAAAGTGGAGAGGTGGTAGTTCAAAAGCACATTCTTTGCCTTACAAATATTGATGAATTAATTGCAGGACTGAAGGAGTCAAGGAAAATGCATGATCTGAGCTCTTCTTTAAAGATCTGGATGTATATCCTGATGGCTATTCTCATTTATAGGAGAATATAAATATACTGATTATATTCAGTATGGTAATACAAGGAAGTGAAGTGAAGACAGAAACATAATCAATCCTAAAGATAAAAAAAATCATGAGTTACAAAATCACAAGACTGGCCAGACAGATCATGGAAATAAAGGAAGGGAAAAAACACAACCAACAAAAAAGCCCCAAGCAACCAAAAAAACAACTGCTGGGTTCTCTGTTACTTGCCATTGCTGGCTGTACTCTTAAGACTGCTTTTTGAGACATGTTTTGAAACTTTGGCCATGAGCAGGAGGGTTGGAATTACTGTCTAACTAAAAAAAAGGAGAAGATAAAAAGAAAAAAATCATTGGGATCAGGAGGTGGATCTTCAAGAAAAATAGCTATATTGTATTACTCATCATAAAATCACAGGAGCTGGCAACACTGTAGGTTACCTAGTTACTCCCATCATAACACCTTTATGGTAACCCTATGAAATACGTATTTTCAATTTTTCAGTTGCAGCTGCCATTTCTAAGCTTAACGCCACCTGAGCTGAAATTGAGTGTCACTCTGGTACATCCACCTATATGTGCCATGTGAGTATGAGCTCACAATGTTCACATTGTCTTGGACACTGCTTCGGGTGCAGTGCTTTATCTGAACTATCAGTTACCCCAGCAGGAATTCCATGGGTACAGGACTTTTATGATTTTGTGACTGTTTCTATTAAGATTAACAACAATGATTATCAAGAGTGCTGAGACAGCCTCTGTAAAGCCAACCATGAGCTATCCTTTACGTAAAACTAAAACATGTCAGAAGAAAACAGGTTCCTGTTTAACCATCCCTGTGGCAGGACTCCAGGAAACCACATTCCTATGAATTGTTTTGCAGAATCTCTCAGCCTCGATCCTTATCGCACATAGTCACAGATCACTGACTACCACGGAGCACAACAGCTGCCTTAGTCAGTACTTAAAGTCGTGCCTTTAAGTGTACTGATTGCACTTCTCCAAATTTCAGGGGCTCAGCAAAGGATAAAAGCCAAAATAACTTCCTCTTTGAACACAGTACTTTGTGAACTATTTGGAGGAGATGTATGTCATGGCTCCCCCCTATCATGTAAAGGCTTTTGCCCATCATATGAAAAAAATGCAACTCACACCTATCACACCAAAGAATGATTTCGTGGGGCCCACAGGCTTTTTGCATGTTTGTCTGACCTGCAACCTGCTCTTCAGCCATGACTGAGAAGTGTGCTACAAAGAAGAGAGCAGACTAGGTAAGCCATGCTGACCAGCTAGACCTAGCCAGGAGTAATTTGGCCACTCCGAGCTGAGGCAAGGCCAAAGTAGAAGAACTGGTTCATAGCAGGAAAGCCACTGATGAACTGCACTGAATTTGGGAAACCACCACTTCCCACCTACCAGCAGGCAAGGTAGAGGGGAAGGTACACGCAGAGGGAGAAGACAAAAGGAAAAGGAGTTGGCAAACTTCATTTAACTCGCCTCTGCAGTAGAAGTGCCTGGCTTTTAACAGCAAGTGGAACTGGCAAAACTTTGCTTTAGGGATTGCTGCAGGCACTGACACAGACACACAATCAAATCTGGCAGGAGCTGGGGGAAGGGACACAACCAGAGAAGAAAAGAGAGGGAACAGCACACTAAGCTGGAGATCCTGAAGAAGAAAATAATTTTTGTATTTAAAGCATTAAAATACCACTATTTTTATCCACCATTTCCAAAATGAGTGATCATTAGCAGTTTTAATCATGGGCTAGGCTCTTCTCCCTGGTACAGGGCGCAGCAGTGCCTCAAACATGCCCAGCAACAGAGCTCACTGTTGTGACTCCTGACTGACAGCAGTGCAGGCGAGAGGACACTCCAGCTCAGCACTCACAATAGAAGTGTGAAAGCATTCTGAAAACATTATTGTGATGCCTCAAATAATGAGATGGATTTTCACCTGCGGCTTTTTAACTTGCAGCTCTCTCCCACATTTTCTGGCCACTATTTAGCACTCCATGGCTGGCAGAACAAAAGAATACTGTCTCCAGGCAAGGAGGCTGAAAAAAATATAAATGATGGCTTCCCATAGAGCACTTACATGGACACTTCATCTTCTCCTGACTTTAACCCACAGCCTCCCTAGCACAGCCAGTAAACAGCACACAGCACTGGAGAGCCATATGTGATATAACACAAAGTTCAATTTATTCAATTATGACTACAGGGTCTAGGTTTTTTTCTGCAAAATGCATTAAGTTTGGAATTTACTGGAAGTTGTCTTTGGTGGTTAACCCCTCCTGAGACTTCAGATATACAGTGGACATCGAGTACAACAATGCTCATCTGGTTCTCAAGATTAGCAAAACCAGCTTTCCTGCCTTGTTGGAATAAGCATGATTCATAGTTCAGAACTGACATTTGCATAACTAATTCTAACCTGTGCACTAAGAAGGATATCCTGCATCTAAATCTCCTTTTTTATTCTCGTCTGCTCAGTGAAAGCTGCCATTACTTCACTTGAAACAGAGCTGAAAGAGTATAGACACTTCAGCTTTGTACAAATATTATTCTTCCAACTTATATATGGTCTGAAAATAGACAGCAGTCATTCAAGCATAATACAGTTATTTCTGTGATATTTTTTTCATGACAGATGAGTCTCTGTGGAAGACCCCCTAACATTTAGAACATACATAATTAGGAACAATTCTGACTCAGAAAAACACAAATGTGCCCCCACTCTCTGCTACAGAACCTCGCCAGCACAAACCCATGAAACTGTATCTTCTGCATGGCTTGAATGGAGTTTCTGAATACATTGTATCTCTTCCTTCAGCCAGTTAAGAAAACCTACTTACAGTAACATGCTTCTCTCCACTCTTGTCCCCTCAACAGTCACACCACCACCACCAACCTACTTGAAAATACGATAGGGCTCTTAATTCTTCATAAGGGCAATGGGGAAGGTGAATCATTTGTCCTGATGGACACACATATTCCCTCCAAAAGCTTAATTTATACTTCCTCCCTTTATGTCTCTTACTACAAAAGGAATGAGGAACATCCACCTTAAAGAGTAATTTACCCTGTTTTCAAGGGTCTATTTATTAAACTCCCAGTTTCCAACAGGGAAATTCAGAAGTCCACCCAGCACAGGTGGAACAAAAACTTATTTGCTAAAAATATTATATGGCTAAGCTATTTCTGTGAGCTGTGAAGTATTCCACAGAAACACATCCTGGCACCTCAGTTTATCTGCAAGGCTACTGAATGTGCTCAATGCCACATGCAAACTGAAAAGCCCATGGGATCACAAAAGAAATTGATCATATTCTTAAGGTACCAGTGCTGCTTATCGGGAGGCGTCGCTTTCTTACTTACAAGCAGTCCTAAACGTCTGTCTTGGGATACCTGCTTAATGCAATCTTGTCTGCCTTTTTAGGTGCATCCTCACTGGACAGGCTACAGGCAGGCGGAAAGCAGAGAAGTTTTGAACTCTATGTCTCGGGTCAAGGGAGTGCATCTTCTGCTAAACTTCTGGGCAGCAGAACACATTAGGATCCATGGCACAGGCAAAGAGGCAAATTTCATAAGTGTTAGGAGCTTCCTGCTAAACTGTGTTGCCAAACCCTGCCATCCTTCCCATGGGGAATTGCAGTTGTGGTACTTGTGATGGACAGAGTCGGTGGGCACATGGGTACAACAGTTCCCATTTTTCCCTTACAATGACAACTGTTGTGCTGGCTCTTCGCTGTGACACCAGAGCATGCTGTGCAGATGCTCTCAGCTCCCACAGACCACTGCACCACCAAAGACACACAGAAATCAAAAAATACTAACATACTTGCTTGGCCAAACACTCACAAATGACACTCCTACAGGGCTTTACTCTTACTTAGTAAAAGGCCTCATCATGCCCAACTTTCTGAGTGGCTTCAAGAAACCAAGTGCTAGCCTGGCATACACACAGCATCACATGAGTTTATTGCATTAAATTAAAGGGGTGGAGGTTTTAAAGTTTTCATGTGGATCGTCAAAACCCGTTAAAGCTGATTTACTTCAATACAGGCTGTATTAGGAACAAGTCTAGTCAGACTCAAAATTGAGAATTACCGCACATAAAGTTGTTGTGGTTTATTCAATTACTTTTAAATCAACTATAAGCTCAAGAGGTCTGAATTCTGTATGTGAAAAAAGCTTCCGTGTTACTTGATTATCTACCTGCAGCATTTTCAGCAGTAATAAGGAAGGCTGGATAGACAGCAGAAAATCATCTCTTCCAAATGCAAAGTGGAAATTATTTAAAGACTGCTCTCTACACTGGCAGCATACAAAAACTCAGGTGGCAAAATGCCAAATCTTTCTCCTGAAACTACAGCTAACTCTCTCACTAAAGTTAACCCTTGCTACAGCAAAACTCTTGCCAATCCTCTACTGTATTCAAAAGAGCACACTAAGGTAACTAAAACATAGAGGAAACTGTGCAAATAATACCTAGAAGCTGCTGTGGCTTGCCAAGAGTTAATACAGGTAGGCAGATGTTTATTAATACTGTTTATTCACTCAGGAGACTGGCAGGCACTTGCAAACCCTCTCTGGTCTCAGAGACAAACCTCCAGGAAAGGTTATGAAATATGTTACTTTGGGGGAAGACTTTTGCTTGCTTTTTAAAGTAGCGAAAATGAAGCACAGACATAAAGACCGTGACAAGTCACACAAAACAGGAAATTCAAAGTTATGTCTGACTCCCACAGGTTCCCTTTGATACAACCAGGTTGCTTGGTGAATCAGAAAAAGTATCACTCCTGTATTTGCCATTTTATGCTTTTAATTCTCATTTTTATTTGCTTTACTAGTATGCCCTAAAAACTGCCGACACACACTCTCCTGACAGGTTTAGAAGTCAGAAGGCCATACCCGTGTTCCCTTTTGAAAGGCTCCTGCCACATGCAGCTTTACAGACCCCTCATCAGATCCCTCCTTTGGGGATGCCACTGCAAAGGCCCGCTCACAAACACACCTCTTCTGACATCTTATTTTTAATGATCCTTTTTGATGCAAGGAAACAACATATTTTGTGAACAACAATCGTCTGCCTCATGGAGAAATCCTCAAACCATTTTCAAAAAAATAACAAATTTGTTTCTAAAGCATTGTGAACACAAAAGACCTTCTCTTTTTCCCCTTCTCTCTAGTGAGGCCATAGAGAAATATCTGCACAAAGAATTTTGCAAAAAACATCAATCATGCTCCCCTGCTCATTATTTGTTCACATCCCTCACTGCAGTTTCTCCTCCCTCCCACAGGAATCGGACCGCACCTTACCACACCTCCCTCCCCCTCCAAAGGCCAGCCTGACCCAGAAGAGTTCTCCAGTCTAGACATCTATCTGACAACACAAACACAATGAAGAATGTGGTATGAGGAGCAGCAACCCACAGCTGGGGTAAGGCAAAACTGCATATTTCAGCTGCAGTAGCACTGCCGAGGGCTGAGAAAAGTCTCTGTGGATCTATGGCTGGAGCTACTTCTGGGGAAAGGTCAGGCTGCCTGACACGCCAGGGACATGGGAGACCTGCTGTCTGCTGCTGTCTCCAACCCACAGTCTGCTTTCATATGTTAGGAGATGTCACAGCCCTTCCCGGAGAGGAAAAGGGCTCTGCAGTTAGTCTTTTTGCCAGGCATCATCACTGCAAGGGCAGATGGAATTTGCTTAGGACTCATCCGCATGGGTTATGACACTTTGAGGAATACTCCAAGGATTGATGTTTCTTCCCAGACATGTCTGCAGAAGCACATCAGGCCTGTTTAAATCCACTGTAAAAGTAGACTGGAGGTTATTTTGATCCTGAAGTATAGAAAAACGACTTTTGGTGTCTCAAGTTCACATTTATGGGAGACATCTGAGAAGACAGGTACTACTCTCTGTGACTGTTTCTTCAGCAGTACAGATGCCTCCTCTTCACAGGACGCTGAAAGAGCCAGAGCAGGCTTGTTTTAGGATGTAATTTTTTCAAGAGGAAGGATATAAAAGGGACAGAGAGTATGTGAAGCACATATATCCTCTGTCTGATGTGAAACATCTGATTTTGCTGCAGTTCTGTAATGTGAACACAAAAACCAAAATTCAACCAGTCACTCCAATTCTGCTTTGTTTCAGGGAAAAAGTGTGATGAACATTTACCTGAAACTGCTACTAGTCTGGGAAAATACTCTGTAAACCCAGACAAAAGTTTTACCTTTTGTTCTGAAACTTTTGCTGAACTGCAACTTGTATCTCTGATTTCAAAGATCCTGATTCAGACTACAATTCCTTTCTCTGAACTGGAATCAAGATCCTGGGGACCAACGAACAAAACTTTAGTCAAACAAAGCCAAACCTAAACAATGGATTTGGGATTAAAAAAAAAAAAAAGAAGTAAATCAAAAGCAATCTTAAAATATAACACAGTAACTGGAATGGACTGCATCTGTTCAAATATCAGTTTAAGTGTCACATTTACAAGTAGGAAATACTTCAGAATTATGAAGCACAAGAGGCAGAAATAGCATGAGTAAGACATAAAAAGATTTTATGTACAATGGCATGGTTTGGAGCACACAAATTGCAGGCCTGCCATTCAGTGTTTTAATTTCACCTAGGCAGAGGTATTTGAACAGAAGTTCCTCACTCTTTTTCCATGCGTTGGCCCTTCACAAGTGCACCTTTTGTGTCAGCTGCTGGAGCGTGTTCGAGCCCTGAGTTAGGGGGTGCTTTGTGCCTTGAACCAGAACCCACATTCTTTGAGCATGATCTCAGCAGCCTACACAGCCAGGATGGGAGGTGACAGAGCAAACGGGCTTTGGCCACAGCTCCCAGGGCCATCTTAAACAAGGATGGGGTCTGCATGGCAAGAGTCTCTATCCTGTACAACAGAAAACTGTATGTGTGCACACCGGTTGCTGCTGAACCAAACCAGAATTTCCGTGGTATTCTGTAACACTCCAGTAAGTGTGGGGAGAAGCTGCATGCACACAAAGACTCACAGCTGCCCAATCAAAATAAGCATTTAAATGGATTAACCAGACAACTGTGCTTTCAAACTCGCAATCGTTGCACAGCTACATAAATCAGAGGGATTTATAAATATTTGTTTTTCCAGATAAAAGGAGGATATTAGTGGGATTTTTTTAAAGTGCATTCACTGCCACTATCTGTCCCTCCCAGCCACAAACAAACAAACAAGGAAACAAAACAAACACAAGGATGTTATGCATGCGAAAATTGTAGTCACAATTTTAGACCTGGGGATTTTGGTTTAAGCTTGATATAAAAAGACAACTCACTAATGTAAGTAGCATGAAAGACTTGATTTTGTTTAGCTTATTGAAGACCTCTGAACTTGAGGAATATTTGAGAGATGTGGAACTTAAGTTAAGGCACACCCTCTGACTAGAGGATGCTACTATGGTACTAGTTTACAATATAATCTACAGATTCTGGTAAGACAGAATTCTATGAATTTCTTCCTCTAGACCTGAATGTAATCCATCCTTCCTAGTCTATTTGAAAAACTGTTTCCAAATAAGAAGACTCATTTAACAAGTCCACATCCTTAACACACACAGAGGCTCCTCTGTCAGCTACTGATGGGCAAACATGTTTATGCGGAAGCTCTGTTCAGAGCTCCTTTTTACTGTGAGAAGCCATTTTCCTTCAGGAAAATGGTGTTTATGAACCATTCTGTCCCCACACAGCAAGTTTTGAATGACAGATTCAGGAAAACAGTATTAAAAATAAATTACTCTCTTTCATCATCCATCAGCTCAGCTAAAAGAGTAAATCTGAGGAAAGTTAGACACAAATGTAATCCCTTAGGAGTAGAATCACTTTGAATAGATTTGAAGAAAAATACACATCCTTCTCAAATTCAGTAGCTTGGGCGGTTATATTTATCTCTGTCAAGTTACATGCAAAGAAGCAGAATAATAGAAATCAAGACCCCGGGGATATGCTATCTTGATAGAGGCATCTAACTTCCACAACTACTAATGGGAATTATATACTGAGTATTGAGAGAAGGGCATATGCATAAAACTACACACTTCTAATGACATTCAACCTTAGGAAAACTTTCTTTTTCTGACTTCTGTTGAAAAGATCCTACTGCTGTGGCACGCTGTTAGTGAGTGACCAGATTGAAGTATCTCTCTCAACAAAGCAGCATCTCCTTTGTCTCCCAAAGGTAAATTTGCTAACATATCCCCCGGGTATTAGCTGTTCCTTTTAATGCATTTGCAAAGGACTCCTTCCAGTTACTTTTGAGACTGTGAATCACTAGCTGGCAATACTACCCTGCTGGAATAAGGGCATGAATAATCAGCTCCTTCATTTCTATTTGAGGCTGAAATTTTACTGGGCTTAAAGGAAAATAAAAGCCATGAGTGAAACCTGCCCATTCTGAAATAAATAGGTGTTTCACCCTTAAATACCTCTCTTGAAACTCCACTGAAAGGTCCTTATCTTTGCCATTATTTCTAAATCACATGCAAAGAGTTCATTCACTACACTATAAAACTGAGTATTTTAAGGACACTTGCATCTATATGAATGCATGGTCCACCCACATTAAAAAAAATTAACCGTGGACACAAAAAACCTGCATGCCGGAATACACCACTTCTCATTCCCTACAACAACACGTAACTCACTGCTTGCAGCAGCCAGCCCCCACCAGGGCTTGCATTACAATGTAAGGGGAGGACATTCCCACATTAGGTGCTGCTCAGCAGGAAGGGACCTGCCAGTCTAAAATGTTTAGTCTACCTGCCTGAAGATGTGCGAGGGACTGCAGGCTCTTACACTTCGTTTATGATGAGGCAGAATATAATTGTAAATTTGAAATGTACACATCGAGTTGGACTTCCAGGGTTCTCCCCTCTCAGTTGCCTTAGGTAATAGTTGTTACTCTAAATCCACTATTTCAATCCTCCAGCTATATCTTCAGTCATTCTTAAGACCATAATCTTTCACCAGGACTCCAAGAGAGCATACACACTTGAAAGCTTGTTTAAAAGAAACATTGCAAAGAAAAAACTAATTTAAGTCTCTACGAAACAATTCCTTCTATTGAAGAGGAAGGCTGGGAAGAGATAAGACAGAAGCACAAGGGCAAGTGTACCAAGCAGCAGCTCAGAACCTACCACTGCCTCTCAATTTTCATCTGAATACCGCAAACTTCATCCAATTATTTCAACCATTTTTTTTCTAACAACTGAGAACTGTGAAAAGCAAAATATGATGACACTTCACAAATTTTTAAATGGTGCAGTTGTCTTCTGGCACAGCATAATGTTCCTCTGCTAATACATAATGTTCCTGCTACTGCAGGACAGAAGATGTTTACTGTCACATATCTTAGTTAAATTTAATAGGATAAGGTCTTCAGCAGATGCTCTGATTTCTGAATGTTGCTATGTCAAATTATACTCATTGATGTTTAATATTTTAGAGTCATCAAATGTTCCTGGATATTGGTCATCATCATCCTTCATCTGGAGGGCACTTATTAAACTGTAGAAATCAGTAAGAATCTGCAATGCCTTGATCTTTTTTATCAAATGCCAAGTGGATTAATAATTAAATCATGAAAATACTATTTCGACAACAGTCATTGAGGAGGCTGTGCATAACACGGTCACAGCAGCCGAACCACTCAGCATCCCTTTAAACACCACGAGCCAGTTACATGCTTTGTTATGGTGTCTGGTGGAACTGCTCAGTGACACGGGCAGCTCATTCTCTAAAGCTGTCACTTTGGCATTTCTCACAAATACTGCACTCATGTAGAACACAGCATGTTTTTAAAAGTGCTCTCATAAGGCAAAACAATTCCAAGCTTTCCAAACACAGTAATAGCTTAGACTATACTAGTGGAAAGTGTTCCATAGCAATAGAGACATTTTTTAAATTCCTTGGATGTAAAATTTTATAACTCATGCATATTTGAAATATCCCTGTACGACAATAGTTAGCAGAGTAGTTTAACTGTTTTGTTGCTTCTGGAGATGCTAGTCCTGATTCAGAGAGGGATGTGAGTGATATCAGCCTGGTGGTGGTAAACTGCTTCATCACAGATTCAAAGGTTGCAAGAGCTCTATGACTCTAAGGATGGTATTCCCAGTCTGACCTTCTGAAAGTTTTGCACTCAGCTAGTTTTGCAAAGCCCTAACTTATCTGGGTATGCGTTTAACAAGCCAAACCCCGTCTTAATTTAGAGACTCACACTGGAAAGTCCATCACATCCCTTGGCCATACTCTAATAATGAAAGTATCCTGTTCGTAAAAAATGCACACCTTGTGTCTGGGGTGGTTTCATTCACCTACAGCTTTCATTTGTCAGAACGGATGCTTTTTCACTTTTCATAATATCCTCCCCCACAGAGTCTAAAATATCAAGTTAGCACAGCTTAGCACCTTATTTTCCACCAACTAACTGTGGCAAACTTCCACGTGAGCTCTCCTACCTACAGCTAAGCATTCTGGCAGAGCAGATTTAGCTAGGTTGCACTAACTTACCTTTGCCTTGAGGCAAATGATCCCAGTTAGTGGTGTTTATGTTACGTGTGGTATCTTAATAAGGCATGGCAAAGTGCCTGCATATCTGACCAAAACCATATCCAGCCAGAGAACAGCAGCTGTATTTATTCCTAATTCTTTTGTTTTTCCTATGCTCAAAACCGCAACAGTCCATCATTTTGAAAAAGCAGGAAATCATTAACATTAAACTCTTACCTGAAAATGCAAAAAAGATAGCATGGTTCCCTAAACAAACAATACCTCCTCCTTCCTTACCCACTGCAGGCCTAAGGACAACAGAGTGGAAATTGATGCCCCGGTAAAAGCAAAGTGTATCGCGTTTTCAAAAGCATGAAACGAAAACTTAAATCAAAATCCACCTTTTTAGGGAAATGTGATGATTGTACGGGTAGTGTAAGCACTTATGCTCAGCAACAGCTTGGAAAAGCAGGTGTCAGTGTTTTCTGTTTCTAGGTATGTAGTTATGATAGTGGTAAATGTGCCTTGTCATTAGCTTTCAAGCATAAGATACTTCAAATAATTAGTGGTTTGCTTCTAGAATTTGCTACCCACCTTCACCCATGAGAAGGCCAATAAGTTTCTGATTTCAAACCACCAGTAGGCACATGCCTGATAATCATACTATAAGTCACCAGAACAAAAAAGCCTATTTAGGGAATGTGCAAATTGGCTGAACCATGAATAATACACCTGTGGACAACTGAGGGAAAAGTTAGGCCTTCAGTGGTCAAACAGAAGCAAGTTACCAATGCTTCCATGTGCCTTAGCAAGCTCCTGGCACACAGCCTCTTAACCTGAGAAAAATAGGGGAGAAAAAGAGTGCTAATATCTTATTGAACTTGGCAGGGTGTTTGAGACTGTTGAGAATTTCTGGATGCTCTAAAGTCTTTAACCCAGAATTTCTGTAGAGAAAGAACAGTGCTTATGACTCTCTTTGAACCTCAGTTTCCCAATCACAATAGGCAAGTGTTGAAACAATCTCTGTTCATTACTCACAAGTTCTATAATTGTCTATAGACAAACTGTAATTAACACAACATTGCATTATTTTTTGCCACATGTTAAGCAATACAAGTTAAAACTGTGGAAATACTAATATAAATTACTGTACTGAAGTTTAATGGTGGCATCAAAAATACAATGGATGAAATCGTGGGAAGCTGGAGATCTGTGCTTGGGTCTCGAAAGACTAAGAGGCTTCTCATTTCCTAGCTCACTGCTTTAACCATAGGCCAAGATGCAAAAGTTGTTCTTAGTTATAAGTTACCAACAAATCTTGTCTCCTTCTCTTATGTAAAAGAAGGAGCCTCTAATCACTTCCAGTCTGTATAGGAGGAGCTTTCGTGCCTAATACAGATATTTTGAACTCTTCTTTTTAGGGTTGAGTGCATATTTTTTTAAATAACTCAATGGGATATGGCCAAGTCTTCATTCTGAACCCCAGTTCCTGCATACTGGTGATTTAGCTGGAATCACATTTCTATTTTCCTTCAGACTCATTAAAATCAGGGGACATATACATACAAGAATCCCTAGGCTGCTTCTTGCACTAATAAATACTCATCATACCAGTGTGGCCTCAGGGAAAAGTGAGGACAGTGAAGCCCCCAGCCAGACAGAAACCTTAAGGTGAAAGCATAAAATGTGAGAAGTAAGGAGTGTGTGAGCAAGAAGCTGATGGAGAAGGAAAAACAAAAATAAAGAAACATGTTTTGGTTGTATTTTCTTTTCCAGAATAGTTTACCAATCTCTTCCTGTGGAATGTCTTCCTATATCTATTATCCAGAGCAAAGAGAGAACAGATATGGCTTTAGTTACAACCAGACAGTGTGGTATTCCTGTTTACATGCAAACTTGGGTTAAGATAGCTCTGAAAGCCTCATGGCCTGGCACTGTACTTACCAGATGAGAATACTACAAAGGCAATAAAAGGATCAACTTCCCAGATTTTTGACTTAAGGCATTCCCTTGTGGTAAAATTGGGTGAGGAAATGGAAGAATAGACTGAGGGGAAGAAGGGAAATTCAACAGCCCAGAAGCATGTATTGCTGACCTAGTTGCTTTGTGAAGGCTTAAATAAAGAAGCTTACGAAGTCATGACTATTACATGGTCCCCTCTGATCTTTTCATGAGGATGAGAAACGGTTGTTTTCAGTTTAGAAAGGAAAAAAGATTCTGTATGTAAAGCGTCTCTTTGTTGTGCTGTGAACTCCCCGGAGAGAATATCAGTCACCCTGCAGGGGCTGGAATAATGAATGAATCCATCAGGGAACAGGCTTTCTTCTCCTGTGACATGCTTTGGGGGACCACCCACACACATGTCAACCCTTTCTCTGCAAAGTGCTGCCTCTAAAGCTTTCCCCTGTCTCAGCCAGCAAGGATCCTTCATACCAGAGCCCTTCACTGATGGAGTTTAGATACTCTCAGGCTGAGGAGTGACATGACCATGGGTCTCCCACTTTCAGGGCAAAAGCTCAAACCAGTGTAGGAAAAGGAGGCAAGGCAACCGTGAAAATTGGTAATAGGAGCTGTGGGGAGGTAGAAGGTACACAGCAGGGCAGCTGGCCTGCAGCCACAGCACAGTCACTGCAGAATCACAGATCTCCTTGCATGCCAGAGACAAATGAGAAGGGTAATTGCTGCATGCTGGTGGGCAGAGCCGGTCAAAGGGAATAAAAGATCAACCACCACCTGCAAATGACAGCTCTTCTCTTAAAGTCTCCATTGGTTCCTGACTGCAGATTGATGAATTTGTTCGAAATTTTTCAAAATCTCGTTAAACGCTTCCTATTAATGAAACACATGAAAATTTACTTCTTTACTTCCAGCACCCTTTCTGTAAGTTTCTCAAGAAGAATGGAACACTCTGAAATCACTACCCAGTCACGTTAAAGGACAGCCTAAGATAGCTACAGAGCTGAGAGCAGAGCATCCCAAGTGGAGCCTGAATTTGCACAGTTGATACTAATTGCACAATGAAGGAATATTTTAAGAGACTACACAGTTGGAGGAAAAAATTGGGAAAGGAAAAAGACAGTGTTACATCTACCATATTTCCTCAAGCACACACTTCACTATATATTATTCACATATACTGCTGGCTGCAGTACTTGAAGGTACTGATGTAACTATGGCTTCACATTTGCTCCAGCCACAGAGCTCCCAAAGCATATGGAAGTTGGTGAGGACAGCCTGGTAACACTAAAATCAGGAGGGCAGCCAAAATGGTAAGAAGTTTAATCTTCCTTTGAGCACTAAGACCTTTCCTAAATTGTTGCTGAAACTGTGCTGTCCAAACCACTGATGTACTGCAACTTTATACAACAGGTTTTCAGCAGTATCTAAGCTACTAATCAGGCTCAGGGATCAGACCAGATCAGTATCTCAAGAAACACAAGAATCCTGGATAGGTGCTTCTGCTTTCTTCCCCAAAAATAACCAGAAGAGATAACCCATTACTAATCATCTGTGGTCTGCTTCAAAGTTCAGCCCCTTGTACAGCAACATTAAAGATGTACTTATATTAGTTAGTGAGATGAAATCTACAAAATTGCCACGTTATCATCCAAAAGCCCCAGGCACTATCAAACCATGCCAACAGGTGACGTATAGGCACGATGAACTTAATCCCATGCTGGGCTGCAGAACCCACAGCAGGATTAAAACTGGAGGGAGATGGCTCACCTGCATCTCACATCTAAAATATTTAGACCCAGGAGAACTACAGGTGAGCACTTGATAAATCTAACTGAACCCCCTTTTCTTTCTAAGTCAATAAAATGAGTACCAGCTCACTTACGATCCTCCCAAGTAAAACGTTGAACAAAATTAAAAACCACATCCACATTCTGAGGCAGCATTTGTCCTTTAGTCCTCATTTCCCATTCTCCACTTTTCTTCCTTATTAACTACACCAGCAATAGAAGCTCATCAGTGATGAGGGAGCTTCAGTTTTCATACATCTTAGGAAATGCACACAGGTGTTTGCAAAAGAAAGGCCTGGTCTTGATGAGAAATCATCCTTCTTAGATATTTATCCTTTTTTGGGACTACCTGTCCCAAGTCAATTCATCTGCATTCCCCCAAATTCCCCTACCATGACTCTTCCCGGGCAAAAATCCTTAATGATACCTTACAAGAAGTTTGGAAGTATTCTCTTTCCCTTGACTGCCTGAAATCTCCTGTGCCTAATGTCCTGAGGACTTCAAAAAACTGCAGTCAAATCACTCTTTAGCTCCAAGAAAGAGAACCAGATCACTCTGGCTCCTGTAAGACTGATACCACAAAAGCCCCCTCGAGGGAATTACAGCCTCATAACATACAGTTGCCTATTATTTATTCTGCGGCCAGATTCTGCCAGCTGGTATAAATCAGGGCAGGTTCCTTGCCTTCAACAGAGGAAGCTGATTTATGCCAGCTGACAGTCTGGCTGCACGCATTCCACTTGCACAATGCTAGTTTTTAAAGAGACCTGTTAAAGTGCCCCAGGCACGTAAGAACCACGCTTGGGTCTTTACTCGGAAAATGCTGCTCTGAGGAATAGAACTGTGAGACCTTCCCACTGCTCTCTGGGTGTACTGTTCAAATTCACTTGCTTTTCCAACAGAAGGAAGTCTCGAAGCCCTGACAGAGCCACCACGACCTTGGGAACAAATACGGATTTTCTAATGTCCCCTGCATAGACCAGTTTTTTTAACTGAGCTTTAATGCTGCATTAAATGAAGCCCACAGGAATACCAATGCAATGTTTTGGAGGAACTAATCAGCTGCACAGAGGGCTGAGCTGAGCTTTCAAAATTTGTGTTACTGGTAACTATAAACACACTATAAAGAATGTGGTGTGACTGGCAAATCGTGGGCTGAACTTACAGCTTTGGCTGCTTGATAAATCTTTCTTTTTTACCTTAAAAACTCAGGCATCTACTTACAGAACAGGGCAATAGCTCATTTGAGGGTATGGGCTGAAGTGCTTGGGTACAAACAGAAGATAGCAGGAAATAAAAGACAGCTTTCCAATACCTCTGGTTTCAGATTGCCATTTGAAAGGCACAGTGTTAATCCCAGGTGTCACTCTAAGGATGTAATACCGGGCTGTAAACTGAAGGATGCTTTAACTGTGAGGAAGCAGACTCTTCTACCTCTTCCTGAAATCTATTAATTTCAGTCAAATTTTTGCCAAAATACCACTCTGGCTGAGCAGAGAACTGGAATCCTGGAATCAGACTAACAGGACTGTTAATAATCAAAACTGTGGTTCCTTTGCATGACAGAAATTTCTGAACACAGCTTGTTATTATGCTATGAAACAAGGACTAGAAGACACCAGCCATTCAGAGCACTGCCATTCCCACCCAACAAGGAGCAAACGAACCCTTGGCTACAGCTCAACTTTAAAAACATTTTCAGGAGCATGTTTTTCCTGCCCCATAAGGTGCTTCAACGTTTCATACATTTTCATCCCTACAACAGAGTGAAACCAAAATCATTTGAGGTGGCGGGAGTGGGGCTGTCAGCACATTCATGCCCAGCGAGAGAGTGACAGCCCTCCAGTATCCTGGGGAGAGTGGATAGGGGGAGCTCCAGTTTCAAATGTGCATTCTGTGAGCCAGGCCTGCCTTTCTTCCACTGACCAGTGATTATTCTAATTATTGATTAATGATTATTTAACTATCTTTCTATATCAGAAATTCCACTGTGGACTATGGAAGAAAAAAAAAAAACAAAAGGAAATGTTTCCTGATGAAAGTTTAATGGAAACTGGTACATTTCCACAAATTGTTTCAGTTTTGACAAATCAGCATTTTCCCATGAAAAACAGTGTCAAAAACTCTCAACCAGCTCTAATTCTAACCAGATTAACTCAGGGATGGATGCCAGCAGGAAGTTCTTGCTAAATACCAGTTGTTTGAGCAAAGGAAAACTACTTCTTCCTGAGACAATCTTCCCAGAGGTGAAAAGGCTTTAAAATCCATATGAAAAAAAGGACAGGTAGTTCCAGCTGTAACAACTACAGCGGCATTTACAGCAAGAGAAAGAGCAAGGAAATGGCATATTTAAAAAACATGCACAAACATGGACAAATCAGCAACTAGTACTTCCCCTGACACTGCTAATGTTATTGTTCCCTAAAATCTAGAACAGTTGCTAAAACTTTGCAGCAATGCAAACAAGCGGACATTAGTCCATATGAACTGCTAGGCAGAGCCCCCAATACCTTCTTCAATTTAAATTCTGCTTAAATCCCTAGAAACTAATGGACACATACAAATGATGAGCATGCTGTCACCAGGAAAAACAGAATTAAGCAGTTCCTGGTGAGATTTGTTAGTTCTAACTACTCCTCTGGTTGAGATTCCATCAGCAGATGGTGTTTGAAGCAATTTTCTCTCTTTACATATTTTACCCTAAACATCTGTACACAACTAAAACTGTGTTCTTTCAGGCAGTAGGATATAAAACGTTGTACTTAACAAATGCCAGTGCTGCTGCTCTGTCGCTATGCCAGAGCGCAGACATAATATGAAAAACAACTGTTGAAGACTTAGCTGGGTCACTGAGAAGCCAATTCGGAAAATTTTAGTACCAACTCATTGCTTACAGCGGCATTTGCCATGTCCCAGTGTGCGCACCCCCTCCTTGCTGTAAAAGCAATCTATCCCCTGTAGTAAGAAGATTCTCCACTGTTTCTTAACACACCTGCCAGTGAAGTCAAACTACAAAAGGACTTCGTCTGTCAAACCCAAGACATATTCTTCCTGATTTAGTCTATTTTAACCTTCCAGAATAAGAGTTCATAGAAAAGCGCAAGTATTTTTTCATCGCCTTTTATTTTATTCTTGAAACCATCTTATAAGGGTTTAAAAAACACTTCCCATTATCCTGTAGGAAAAAAAAAGAAACACAAACCCCTCTAACACCAACAAAATTTAAGGCTAAAGATCTATTAAGTAACCCAAAATCTCAGCACTAACTCTCTTAGACTAGGATTCAGCCCTTTCTTTTTCATATCAGGACTGGCTCTCCACTACTTCGTGCTGGGAATCCCTTGTACTCTCCAACATCTGCACAGACTGGTTTATATCTCAGCCAATTTTACTGATTTTGTAATGCTCTGGCAATACAAACTACCTAATGTCCCTGGTATGTGCCTACCTGGGTGTTTCCCCTGATCCTATGTGGCAAAGGGGATGATGCTGTGGTCTGCCTCAGGATACCCTTTCATTCCTCTGCTTGTCAGGTGCCACAAGGGCTGCGGGAGCCATGGACAAATCAGGACCATAGCAGCCCACGTCCCTCCTGCTGATCCCGGGACCACAAAGGTGGCTGGAAGCCCTGCCTTTCACTGTGGCACCAACGCTCGG
The DNA here is from genome assembly GCA_013397865.1 of Struthidea cinerea. Taxonomy (NCBI): domain Eukaryota; kingdom Metazoa; phylum Chordata; class Aves; order Passeriformes; family Corcoracidae; genus Struthidea; species Struthidea cinerea. Next base: position 1,927,195 of record VZTI01003931.1, on the reverse strand, counting down.
CTGTAGCCATGCCAGCCGGTGTGGAGATTGCACAGACCACTTTCAGATCAAAACCCGTGATCAGGTTTCATAGCTAGCCGATACAAATACACCCTGCTATGCAAGATCCAAGAGTAACAGACTGGGCCCAGCCGGTTGGTTTTGCTCATTTGGCAATACTGAAAGTAAGGCACAGGTCTTCTGAGGTCAGAGAAGTGACAGTGAATGCTAGCAAAGTGCACATGGCACATACACGCACTATTGAGACAAGAGTTCCTATGCCACAAATGCAAAAAAATATCGAAGTATTACCTTAAAAATATCTTGCAGAGGAAATATAAGCATTGGAAACTCCTACAACTGGTGCTACAGTAATACTATGCTCTTTTTTTTTCTCCCCTCAAAAGAGCAAATGCTTTCTAAAAGCCTTTGAAAAAAACAAACTTGCAAAAACCCCCACAAACCAAACCATGAGAAATTTCCCTGCTGGTAAGAGCCTGACACCATATTTGCTCCTATGTTTGGAGGTAACCTTGTCACAATGACAACTTTTATCAGGCACCATTATAGAATGCTGCATCTTTGAAACTGTAACAATTAATCCCAGAAATGAGTATTTCATTTTGAAGCAATGTTGTTTGACTAAATATAGGTCATATAATAGTAAGGGTTCACAAAATATAAGTGAAATAATACTATGAATATTAAAAAATCTGAATTATTCCATTGGCCTTTTTTTGAAATTACTTTTGAAACTGCTTCAGGAAACCTGCTATAACTCTGTGTAACTCTACTAATGCTAATGGAACTATATTCATTTGCAGCAGTTTAAGATCTGGCTCATAATTTTTTAACAGAAACCATTCCGACATGGAATTCACCACCTGAGTATTAGAGAAGCGTGTTAATGCCAAGGTACTAAAAATAGCAAGTAAACAAAAGTGTTTTTCAAAGTCTGAGGTATAAAAGCCTTAGAATTCAAGGATACCCCATAAATAGAAGAAAATGCAATAATATCTCTGATGTATCCCTACTTCCCTCCTGAAATACCTGGAAAATTGCCAGTTTTAATGGGGGACAGGAAATGTATTTTAGATTCAATCATGTTACAAATGCGTTCCATCACGTTACAAGATGTTTGTTCTCTTACTTCCCTTTTGCAAATATCTGAAGCTCTAAATTTGATTTTCATACTATAAAATTAACTAGCTATGATATGGCTTTCAAAATAATAGACAATAATGCAAGTAGAGTTTGGCTGAATGAAGAAATTAAATTCCTACTGTTCAGAGGTGAACAATTATTACATGGATGATTCCAAGGAACAAACTTCTGGTTATGATAACCCAAAGATAAACTACAAATTCATATTCACTTGAACACAGTAACATCATTTTCTTATGTGGGCAACTGCTGGTTTGCACTGACATTAATTGATTAAATGCTCAAAAAATCATCCACAATCATTCAAAAAAAAAAAAAAAAATCACACCTTGCCCCTTTACTCTGTCCAAAAAAACTTCAATTACTTCTATGTCATACAGGATACGAGAGCATCTTTTTCCAAGGAGATCATTCCTATTGAACCTGTTCATGAATTTGTGGGTTTGTCCAAAATCTTTATGGGAATGTGTCATTCTTGTCTAGTATTTTGCTGTGAAGAATGTTAAAATGAAATTTTAGCTGGTGCTCTGTGAACCAGCCAGCTGGTTAGTTAGTAGGCATACCTGGGAACTGAGCTCTTCTGAGACTGATACATCCATCGCCTTTTTTCAGCCTCACTATGCTGCTGAGTTATTATGAAATAAGTAACTCTCTTTTTTTTCCTGTTTTGTTTTCCCCAAGCATTTGGCAGCTCTAGTTTTCATTCTGATGCCAAATAACTACCAACATCCAAATCTCACACCTTCTGCTCCACAGAACTGTTGCTTTCTAATCAACTCTTCCTGTCATAATAGAATCCTATGGAACAAAAGAATCCTCTGGTGATTATCAAAACAGCTTTTGGAGCTATGGGATAGATTATCTGACAACAGGTCTACTCAGTTTTGGTTATTGTAGGGTGTAGATGAAGACGAGTATGAAAAATGCTGGAATTGTAACCAGTTTATGTTCTTTTTTTCCTCACTGGACCTACAACAAGAAAGAAGAACAAACTCTTGAGCCATGTCCGCTTTTAAAAATCTACCTGTAGTTTGAGACTGTCTATAACTGATTGAGTGGAAAAAACCAATGTATAATAATAAATAACACAAGATTAACAAAAGTGGAGCTCCTCCATTTAAAGTTTTTTGTGATGGGAATCTGCTAAAATTTGGGGCTGGGGTCAAAATAAAAGCCATGACTAGTTGAGTATGATTTATATTAATGAAAAAATATAAAAAATATATAAAAAATTAACAAGAAGTAGCACACCTCAAATTTAATATAATTTTGAGCTGTGTCTTGTTCTTACACTGTTTTTTTTTCTTCTGCCCTAAGTTTTCATGAGTAACTTTACAGGTATGCAAAACCTGTTGACTTTGACAGGGCTGTTAATGAAGCATGAAGTTATTCATAACTGCACATAGCTAGTGGCAGTAGCTATTCAAGCATTATCTACTTTATGTTACTATGCTTCAGCCAAAATTTGGGATCACTACTGAACATGAACGGACCAGACAGGAGAATCAGAGGGCCCAGATTAAAGTTTGTAGAAGCCCAGGTGTCTGCACACCTTACCTGAAGACTAAAACTAGATGTGCTATCACAAGACATCTTAGAAATCTACTTAACTCTTCACAAGTGTTTCAGATGCAGTTTGCTGCAATCTGCTGTTCTCTGTTTAGGTTCACCACATGTGCTGCAACATGATTAGGGCCTAACCTTGATATTACAGATGTTAATCCACAGATGTGTTTAACTACTGGCAGGACAGAGACGGGAAGCTCCTCAGGGCAGAACCCTTGTTTTTGCAGGAGAATTTTAAGCTCATAGTATATTATAATTATGATATGAAGACTATTGCAAGCCACAGACCCCAAAAACCTATCTAAGGATGTCCTGGTAAAAGCAGAGTAAGGACTGTAAAGTGTCATTAAAAGTGAGTCAAACAACATGCACAGTCAGTGCTAGAGGAATGAGTGCTTTTCAGTCCAACTGCTCACAGTCACGGCTAAACTCTGCTCTCAGCAGAAACTCACACGAAGCCCAAGTTTTGGTAACCAAGCACAGACCCACGCAGCAGCGGGCTCTGTGGCCGCGCACAGGCCCTCGCTCTGCGAGCCACCCGAGGCACCTTCCAGCCCTGCGGCCGCGGCTGTGCAGGGACAGGTCCCCAGCGGGAGCGGCGGTGCCGGCGGCCGCAGCGCGCTGCGAAGGGGCCGCGGGTCCCCCGGCCCGGCCCCCTGCGCACGGGGCGGGCCGGCACCAGGTGCGGGAGCTGCCGCAGCAGCTGCGGGCAGGGCCGGCACCGCTCCCCCGGCCACCGCAGGCAGCTCCCCAGATGCCCTCTCCGGGCTCCTCCGGCCCGAGCTGCTGATTTCCTGCCAAATCCACTCCTCTCTCCGC